>JARPMR010000021.1:6108187-6708187 GCA_029955525.1 Oeneis ivallda
CACCAGAGAGTTCTTCATAATGTTGGATAGAAGCAGGTGTTACGTTGTGGAAGTTCATGATTAGCAAGAAAAGGTAAGAATTATTTTGCTATAATCCGCCAACAGAAAAAATCTGTATGGTCAAACATGCAATTACAAGCTAAGTACTGCTCACCTTTCCAACCAAGCAAGAAAGCCAAGTTCCCAAGCAAGCAATGCCACCACCACTCACATGCACCACCACACTAGACTTTTACACTACTCTCGACGCACGTTTCGCCCCGACACCGGAGCATCATCAGGTAAAGTCGACATCTCCTGAGGATGCTTCGGTGTCGGGACAAAACGTGCGTCGAGACTCGAGAGTAGTATAAAAGTCTTGTGTGGTGGTGGTGGTGCATGTGAGTGGTGGTGGCATTGCTTGCTTGGGAACTCTGCTTTCTTGCTTGGTTGGAAGGTGAGCGGTGCTTAGCTTGTTACTGCATGTTTGACCAGACAGATTTTTTTCTGTTGGCAGATTATAGCAAAATAATTCTAACCTTTTCTTGTTTTCTCCATAATGTTTGCAAAGGTGTGTAAAGTCTACCAATTCGCATTGGGCCAGTGTGTTGGACTGAGGCCTATAACCCTTCTGTGAGAGACCTGCGCTCAGTAATGAGCCTTTGATGGGTTGCTGATGATGATTGAGGCTTTTGGTATGATGGCAATCTGCAGGTTCCCCAGTGACTCGCATCTCCGTGCTGCCTGGCTCAGAGCCCTCGGCAGACAAGACACTCCCCTCCCAGACCCTGCTGTGGTCTGCTCGCAGCATTTCCTGAACGATGACATGTATGAAACGGAAAGTGGCTCAAGGCAAATTCTTACTGGTGCTATTCCGTCAACGGTGCAGGTAACTTGTTTATAATGTCACTAGCTGATGCCCTAAGTATGCCCTATGGTCCACGTGGACTTAGTAAAAAAATCCAATCGGAAAATTTTTGAAAACAAAACTAACTAAGTAACTATTATTATTATTTACTAGATGATGCCCGTGAATACATCCGCGTGGATTAATGTTTTTTAATTCCCGCGGGAACTTTGTATTTTTCCTGGATAAAAAGTAGCCTATGTGTAAATCCTGGATATGAGCTATTTTCAATCCAAATTTCAGCCAAATCGGTTCATTCATTGTGGCGTTAAAGAGTAACAAACGTCCATCCATCCATACATCCATCCTCACAAACTTTCGCATTTATTATATTTGTAGGATTTTTTTTATTTATTTGGTTTACCAACAGCTTATACATTTATATAAAACAAAAAAAAATTAAATCAAACATAAACTAATTACAGGTAGTGATAAGTTACCTATTTTACAACTTTAATATTAGGTGTTCTTCTTCTTCTTTATCAACCGATAGACGTCCACTGCTGGACAAAGGTCTCTTGCATGGACTTCCACAGGCCTCGGTTTTACGCGGCCTGTTCCAGCAGCTCCCTGCGACTCGTTTGATGTTGTCGGTCCATCTAGTGGGGGGGTCGCCACTCCAGCACCTTGGGACCCCAACGACCATCAGCTCTTCGAACTATGTGCCCCGCCCATTTCCACTTCAGTATCGCGACTCGCTGAGCTATGTCGGTGACTCTGGTTCTCCTATGGATCTCCTCATTTCTGATTCGATCCCGCAGGGATACTCCGAGCATAGCTCTTTCCATCGCACGCTGAGCGGTCCTGAGCCTACTTATGAGGCCCTTAGTTAGATGTCTCGGATCCGTAAGTCATCACTGGCAACACGCACTGTTCGAAGACTTTAGTCTTCAGGCACTGAGGAATTTTGGACGAAAAGACATCTCGGAGCTTCCCGAACGCTGCCCAGCCGAGTTGGATTCGGCGGTTGATCTCTTTCTCGAAATTGGACCTACCTAGCTGGACTGTGTGTCCCAGGTAAATATACTCGTCGACAATTTCGAGTGCAGAGTTCTCAACAATTACTGGGTGGAGCGGTGCATGAGCATTGGACATGATTTTCGTCTTGCTCATGTTCATTTTCAGGCCCACCTGTTGAGAAACCCTGCTGAGATCGTTGAGCATTGTATTGAGGTCTCTCAGAGTCTCTGCCATGACTACTATGTCATCGGCAAATCGCAGGTGAGTGATGTACACGCCGTTAATGTTGATGCCAAGCCCGTTCCAATCCAGAAGCTTAAAGACGTCCTCCAACGCAGCGGTAAAGAGCTTCGGGGAGATAACGTCTCCCTGTCGCACTCCACGCTGCAAGTGGATTGGCCTCGTAGTCTGGTCCTGTATACGTACTGACATTGTGGCGTTTTCATACAAGCATTTCAACACTTGGATATACCGGTAGTCAATTCGGCATCTCTGCAGCGACCTCAACACAGCCCAAGTTTCCACCGAATCAAAGGCTTTCTCATAGTCCACAAACGCTAAGCAAAGTGGCCGGTTATACTCTTCCGTCTTTTGTATAACCTGCCGCAGCGTATGAATGTGATCTATGGTACCAAAGCCTTTTCGGATCCGGCTTGTTCGGGAGGCTCTCGAGAACAACTTATAAACATGACTCAACGAGATGGGTCTATAATTCTTCAACAAGGTATTATCTCCCTTTTTAAAGAACAGAACCACCACGCTCCTGTGCCATGCTTCCGGCGTTGTGCCCTCGTGGATGACGGAATTGAACAATCGAAGAATGAAATGAAAGATCTTAAGTACCGGTTTTCCACCCGCTTTCAGGAGTTCCGCAGTAATTCCGTCATCACCTGGCGCCTTGTTGTCCTTAAGCTGTTTGAGAGCCATTCTAATCTCGTATAGGCTGACGTCCGGGATATCTTCGGTATAGTGTCGGGTCAGTTTGGCTCTGGGATCTTTCGCCAAATCTTCAACAGGTTTTTGTGTCGTGGTATATAACTGTCCATAGAACTTCTCAACCTCTCCCAAGACCTCAGGTCGAGAAGAGACGAGACGGCCGTCATCAGTTTTCAGCCGCGTCAGCTGGCTCTGTCCGATAGACAGATCTCTCGCGAACACTTTTGAGCCTTTGTTCCGCTCAATGGTGGTCGCGAGTTTGTGCCTTAGAGATCTGCCTATTAATCCGCCGGTACGCAGCCGCGTCTGCCGATGACTGCAGCCTCATCTCTTGTCTCTCCTTCATTAGCTTGAGAGTATGGTCAGAGAACTTTTCGGTTCTTTTCCTGCGATGGGTCCTAAAGAATTTAGACCCCACAGTATGGACAGTTTCCACGAACCTGTTGTTTAGATCGTCCACAGAAACGCAGTCTGCTAGGCACTCGAATCGGTTCTGCAGTTCGAGTTGGAAGTTTTCGGGATTTTGGATATGAGCACGAGAAGGTCGGAGAGTCGACTTCACCAGTCTGGCCCTTTCCAGCTTTACATTAATATTCAACGTGCCTCTTACCATCCGGTGATCGCTACCGGTTTTCACCCTATTGATCACAGAGACATCATTGAATATATGCCGCTTGGTCGACATAATGAAGTCGATCTCATTTCTCGTGGAACCATCGGGACTCAACCATGTCCATTTTCTGTGTGGCCGCTTCCTGAAGAAGGAGTTCATCATAAAGAGGCCCTCCTTCTCCATGAAGTCGGCCAGCATTTGGCCCCTTTGGTTCCTTCGCCCATACCCAAAATGCCCCACTCTCGTCTCTGCACCGCTTCGTTCGCCCAGCCTTGCATTGAAATCCCCCATCACAACACTGTAATGAGTGGTAGAGGCGTGTATGGCTTTAGATATATCCTCATACAGCGCATCTACCTCCTCGTCAGAATGTGTCGATGTCGGTGCGTAGACCTGTATAACCTTCAGCGAATACCGTTTGGTGATTCTGAGTATAAGGTACGCTACCCTACTCGACACACTCTTGACTTGTACAATGTTGTTGACGAGGGACTTGTGGACGATGAACCCGACACCACCCTGGGACTGTTGATCGGGCGATCAACAGTCCCAGGGTAAAACAAGTTGCCGGAATTGAGGATTATCGAGTCCTCCCCCTCTCTTCGGACTTCAGACAATCCTATAATACTCCAACGCAACTTGCTCACTGCTTCTTCCAGCTCAATGATCTTTTCGTCGGTCCTCAAAGTGCGTGCGTTATACGTCACCAGGTCCAGTCGTCGGGGTTGGCAGCGGAATCTCGTCCGGAGATTCTTAGCACCCCCTGCCCCGCCATTACCGTGACCGCTGCCAGGGTCAGGAATAGCGAGGCCGCCGGGAACTAGGGGCCATGGTCTTGTGCGAATATCCATAGAAGGTTTTGCCCATAATGACCACGCTGGGCAGGCGTGTTGGTCATCGCAGGTTTTTATATTACTAATACTACTTTTATATTACTACTACTATATACTATTTTTTCAGGTTTGCATGATATGCCTGGGCACTGAAAGTAAGCTGTTTCTAATGAGCAAATACAAATTGGAAGAAGCTTATCAACACTTAACTGGAAATCCTGTAAGTTGTTACATGAATCTTCTTCTTAGAAGAAAATTCTTCTTCTAAAAATATATAAAAGGATAAGGTGACTGACTGACTGACTGACTGATCTATCAATGCACAGCTCAAACCACTGGATAGATTGAAATTTGGCATACATATAGCTATTATGACGTAGGCTATTGAAGGATTTTTGAAAATTCAACCCCTAAGGGGGTAAAATAGGGGTTTGAAAAATCGCACCCTCAACTATTGGACTTGTGAGGCTGATTAATTTTACCAAAGTCGCCGACATAGCTCAGCGAGTCGTGAAACTGAAGTGGAAATAGGCGGGGCACATAGTTCGAAGAGCTGATCGTCGTTAGGGTCACAAGTTGTTGGAGTGGCGACCCCGCACTGGGAAGCGCAGTGTTGGCAGACCCCACTAGGTGGACTAACGACATCAAACAAGTCGCAGGGAGCCGCTCGATTCAAGCGGTGCAAGACCGAAGCCTGTGGATTTCCATGCATGACCGTCCAAGACCTTTTTCCAGATGTGGATATCTATATGTTGATAAAGACGTAGAAGAAGTAATTTAATTATAATATTCTTTCTAATTAGAAAACAGTGGTAGCCTAGTGGTTAGGACTGTGGTTTTCTATTCGGGGGTCGCAGGCTCGATCCCGGGTACGCACCTCTGACTTTTCGGAGTCAAGTGCGTTTTAGAAATTAAATATCACTTGCTTCAACGGTGAAGGAAAACATCCTGAGGAAACCTGCACACCTGAGAGTTCTTCATAATGTTCTCGAAGGTATGTGAAGTCCACCAATTCGCATTGGGCCAGCGTGGTGGACTATGGCCTACAACCCTTCTCTGAGAGGAGACCTGCGCACAGTAGTGAGCCGTTGATGGGTTTAATGATGAATGATGAATATTCTTTCAGCCATGTGACCTGGGAAACCTGAGACAAACACTTTGTGTGGATTGCGCTCAGAGGTTGATCAACTTTAGCAGATTTAGAGACAAGAGCTTGAGAGCCCGAGATCTGCTGATGGACTTGGTTCAACAACATGAATTAGTGAGTGCTAAGTACAGTCTGTTCAATAAGTCATGAGTCTTGAGAGAGTCACGAGTTTTTCCATTTATTCCACCTTTCCACATTGATGTGTGCGTATTTATATGTTTTTTTTTTAAATATATAGAATAGCGCTTGACTGCAATCTCACTATTCGAATTAGTTCCTCCATCACCCTTCTACCACCGAACCGCAAGGCATCGCTCGAATCTGTACCGTTACGTGGTCAAAATTTCACGATCCCGCACTAAGCGCTTTGCTTCCTCGTTCCTAATACGCACCGCTAAAATCTGGAATGCCGTTCCGGCTTCCGTTTTTCCGAATGACTATAACTTGGGTATCTTTAAATCAAGAGTGAATAGGCATCTTCTAGGCAAGCGCGCTCCATCTTAGGCTGCATCGTCACTTACCATCAAGTGAGATCACAGTCAAGTTATCATTTGAGCTCGTTTGGTTGGTCTTGACGAGTACTTTGGTCCTAGATGATATTCAGGGTCTGATGATGTAGCCAGCTACTAAAAGCTTGTTTTTTTTTTAATTTTTTGTTTCATTTACACAGGATCTAGTTTAGGGACAGTAGGTGGGAATATAATAATGTAAGTGTGAAATAAGAAGGCTCAGGGTCACTCAGCAAGCAATGCAGAGAGCTCGGAGTATCAAATCAGAAATGAGGAGATCCGTAGGAGAACCAAAGTCACCGACATAGTCGCGAAGACGCGAAACTGAAGTGGAAATGGGCGGGGCACATAGTTCGAAGAGCTGATGGTCGTTGGGGTCCCAAGGTGCTGGAGTGGCGACCCCCCCACTAGATGGACCGACAACATCAAACGAGTCGCAGGGAGCTGCTGGAACAGGCCGCGTAAAACCGAGGCCTGTGGAAGTCCACGCAAGAGACCTTTGTCCAGCCGTGGACGTCTATCGGTTGATAAAGAAGAAATGTGAAATAAAGTGTGTTATATTATGGGTTTTGTACATGCAGTGATAGCCTAGTGGTTAGGACTGTGGTCTCCTATTCGGGGGGTCGCAGGTTCGATCCCGTGTACGCACCTCTGACTTTTCGGAGTCAAGTGCGTTTAAGCAATTAAATATCACTTGCTTCAACGGTGAAGGAAACCATCGTGAGGAAACCTGCACACCTGAGAGTTCTTCATAATGTTCTTGAAGGTGTGTGAAGTTCGCCAATTCGCATTGGGCCAGCGTGGTGGACTATGGCCTATAACCCTTCTCTGAGAGGAGACCTGCGCTCAGTAGTGAGCCGTTGATGGGTTGCTGATGATGATGATGGGTTATGTACAATAGTAAAATTGTTTCTCTACAGGTAACGAAACAGCACATAAATATGATAAACTGCACGGAACACAAACTGAACAGTGACATGGTGTCGAAAACCCTAGGCTCTGACCACTGCGACCTACACATACTAGAAGATAAACAGACAGAAACAGAGTCCGATGCCACCATACACAGTGTTGTTGTCAAAACTGAAAGCGATTATGACCCTGTGTCTATGGATGAACATGTGGATGTGAAATACCAAGGATTCAATGTTGAAATCCAGTTGGATCCATTGAAATATGAAACTACCCCCTTCCAATGTACAATTTGTTACGAGGAATTTGTCCATGAATATGCGTATATGCAACACATGAACATGCATGCCCAGGTGAGACAGTTTTGTAATAAAACGAGCTTTCGCCCCCGGCTTTGCTCGATTTTTCGAACCCCCTGGCGCAGTGGTGTGCGCTGTGGTCTTATAACTGGGAGGTCTCGGGTTCGATTCCCGGCGGGGTCAATTTGGGAATTTACAATTTCTGAATTGTCTCTGGTCTGGTGGGAGGCTTTCGTTGGCCGTGGCTAGTTACCACCCTACCGTCAAAGACGTGCCGCCAAGCGATTTAGCGTTCTGGCACGATGGCGTGTAGAAACCGATTAGGGGTATGGGTTGAATTTTCACTGTCATACCCATTCCAAGTTACCATTTCAAGCTACCATCTTAGAGTGCATAGTCACTTACCATCAGGTGAGATCGCAGTCAAGGACTATCTTGTCATCGAATAAAAAAAAATAACCCCTATTTTACCCCTTTAGGGGTTGAATTTCAAACATCCTTTCTTAGCAGATGCCTACGTCATAATAGCTATCGGTATGCCAAATTTTAGCCTGATCCGTCCAGTGGTGTGAGCTGTGCGTTGATAGATCAGTCAGTCAGCTTTTCCATTTATTTATTTAGATAAATGGCCAAATGCTTAGTTGCCCATAGTACAATGCTAGTGATAGCCTCGTGGCTAGGTCTGGTCCCCTAAGGGACGCGGGTTACATTCCATGCACGCACCTCTGACTATTCAGAGTTATGAGCGTTTAAGCAAATATATATCACACGCTTTAATGGTGAAGGAGAACATGTGAGGAAACCTGCACGCCTGAGAGTTCTCCATAATGTTCTCAAAGGTGTGTGAAGTCCGCCAACTCGCATTGGGTCAGCGTGGTGGACTATGGCCTATAACCCTTCCCTGAGAGGAGACCTGCGCTCAGTAGTGAGCCGTTGATGGGTTGCTGATGATGATAGATTCAATATAGAGGTAGGTGAATCAGTTTATATTGTATTTGTCAGGACGGCGCCGCTGCTGGCGAGTGTGGCGCGTCGCTGCGCAAGCTGCACACAGCCGCAAGCTGCTCCTCACACGCCGCACCCCTCACTGGGAACGAGTCAGTATACCTGCCAGTGTTTGTATGTGTCAGGACAGAAGACATGTTGCAGAACTTCTGTAACTGTACTATTACTAGTGGTTCGCCCCGAACTGAGACCTCGCGGTAACGGTGTCCCATAATTATTCATTCAATCGATACATCACGACCAAAACTGACAAAGTCCTAACATGTATATAACCGTCCCAATGTCCTTTTAGGTGCCCCGTACAGGTTCGATAACGAAGTTGACAGAAAGCATCACCTAACAGCTAACTTATCATAGGTAGCCCGGAAAGGTTAGGAACGTTAGTGAAAACATTGACTTATTATGTACTAACGAGTGAAAATGGGCATCTGTACAAATCGTCATCTATCGACACGAATAGAAAATATAAGTACAAAATGTAGTAATTAATAGTTTATTGAAGTAGTGACAGCGCCATCTATTAACATTATTGTGAAGCTATGTTGAAAATTACTGATGCCCATTAAAAATTAAATGATTTCGTTTCTTTATAATATTCATATAATTTTAGTATTTGTTGTTCAAGTACAGGATATAAGTGAAATAAAAAAATAAGTTCAGCTTGAAAATAATTAGCCGATTTTGCTAGAGAGCGTCTTCAAGCGAGCGTATTAAATCTCCACTTTGGAAGCCCCCCATTTCGTCAATTTTAAGGGAAAAATTAAAAAATATATATATTTTTATACTCGGTTCCAAATTATCTTTAAAATGATATACCTTAATCTTATGTAATTAAATAAAAAATATTTTACTTCGCATTCGCTTCTATGAGAGCCCGCCTCAAATAAAGATTTTTATAACTTTTTAAGCAATATTCAGCTGAAGGCCATCGGTTTACATATTATGTTTAAATTTGAAGTAATTACGTTCAGTAATTCAGAAGTTATAAGGCTCTGACAGACGGACGGACGGACAAGTGCAAATTCACTCAAGTAGACTCAGAGACCTCGCTTCGCTCGGTCAATTAAATATATTGCTAAGCTTTTGATGGCTGCCCGGCGCACTCTCGATACATTCTATCGTGTTCCACAGGACGGCCGTTCAACAGCGGAGTGACGACCCTCAACAGCTGAGTGACATCCCTGGCCCTTCAGGACTCTTGCCTCACATGTTAGGTAAGTCTTATGTTAGAATAACCAGCCAAGTGCGAGTCATTCTCGCGCCCTGAGGGTTCCCAAAACTTGTGAGGATTATACTATCGAACCATGAGCCATAAATATGGTGACGAACTTTTTCTCAGGAATGGCGCTAGATGGCGCTGAGCTACGAACCGCATAAAGGAGACGGTCTATTTCAGGCCAAGTCCCACGTACACAGTAACGTAAAAAAATCGGCCAAGTGCGAGTCGGGCCTCGCTCTTTTAGGGTTCCGTACATATGACCAAATCACTTTTCTAGTCTAACTAGATATTTAAATATCTTAGATCTTAGATAGTACTAAATTAGCATATGGGGAAAAATGCTCGTTTGTTTTGGCCACAATTACTTATAAACCGCATCATAAATCGGTATTTTCAGTATTTGTTGTTTAAATATGCAGAAATTTCAAATTTCTAAGTAGTTTACTTTTTGAGATAGACCCTGTAACAAAAGTGGTCTAAAACACCCTTTCTTCATTTTTAGGGTTCCGTACCCAAAGGGTACCAACGGGACCCTATTACTAAGCCTACGCTGTCCGTCCGTCCGTCCGTCCGTCTGTCAGCGGGCTGTATCTCGTAAACCGTAATAGATAGACAGATGAAATTTTCACATATTATGTATTTCTATTGCCGCTATAACAACAAATAATAAAAATTAAATTAAATTAAAAAAATTAAATTAAAATATTTCCATGGGTACATGGAAATATTTTTATTTAATTTTTTTTAACGGAACCCTAAAAGAGCGAGGCCCGACTCGCACTTGTTGTAGCTAAAAATTATATCTGAACTCTACTTAATGAGTTCTAGACAATGACACTGCCAGGATAAAAAAATAAAATTTTATTTCGACTTCTTTTCCATGTATGGAATGAAAATGAAAATCCCCTTTATTTTTTATTTTATTTTATTTTTATTATTTGTTGTTATAGCGGCAATAGAAATACCCAAATACAAATACTCCAAAATACCCAATACTCTGTGAAAATTTCAACTGTCTACCTATTACGGTTTACAAGATACAGCCCGCTGACAGACGGACGGACGGACGGACGGACGGACAGACGGACAGCGGAGGCTTAGTAATAGGGGCCCATTGGCACCCTTTGGGTACGGAACCCAAAAAAGCAAAAATTCAGGATTTTATTAAAAATAAAATAAGAGAATAAGACAAACTAAATAACTTGCTTAAAATAAAAATGCAATCCCAAGTTTTTGATTGTTTTACAAGATGGCGCCATTCCACCCATAGATAAAACGAGTTGTCAAATGTTAATTCTGACAAGTGAATTGAGTACGTGTTATTTCTGTTTATTCCGAGCCTGGTCGTGTAGGTGTGAACTCCTCCATGCGTTTATTATATTTCTTGTGGATTTTCGTTTCAGAATTCAATTAGCTTCGTATATGTATCTTCTTTCCTTTGTTTTGGCCTTTTTTAGTGCCAAGCCAGCACAATGCACTGCGCCAATGTCAAGTAGCTTGAAAAATGCACAAAGGAGATTGGCCGGTAAAAATATTAAACTGATTTAGGTTTTAGCTCTCTAATAGAAGGGGTTAGAATATTAAAATTATTGTTAGTTAAACTACACTACAGTATACAACAAGATAACAGAAACACAGGAAATATGAAAACACAAGGAATCAAATACAAAAAAATAATTATAATTTAAGTTTATTAATTTAAAAAAATCGGCCAAGTGCGAGTCGGGCCTCGCTCTTTTAGGGTTCCGTTAAAAAAAATTAAATTAAAAGATTTCCATCTACCCACCTACCCATTTTAATTTAATTTTTTTAATTTAATTTAATTTTTATTATTTGTTGTTATAGCGGCAATAGAAATACATAATATGTGAAAATTTCATCTGTCTATCTATTACGGTTTACGAGATACAGCCCGCTGACAGACGGACGGACGGACGGACAGCGTAGGCTTAGTAATAGGGTCCCGTTGGTACCCTTTAGGTACGGAACCCTAAAAAATTACATAAATACTTAACTCATGAAGGGACACGTCTATGTATCAGATGGATCACTAACCTTTTGACAGTTGACAGCTAACGTCAAATCGACATCGATCCGCCATTAGTGCTGCATTTCTTGGTGAGAATAAAATATTAATACCACAGAGACAAAGGCAAATTCGTGCATTTGAATGAATATAATAGAAATGTTTTTTATTCAAATAAACTTTTTTACAAGTGCTTTTGAATCGTCGATGAGTCTACCACTGGTTCGAAAGCCGTTCCTGCCGAGAAGAACCAGCAAGAAACTCGGCAGTTGCTCTTTTCAAAACAAGTTTACAATATAAAGTTCGGCCGTTCAGAGAATGCGTTCCTGACACGTCGCGATTGAACTGACGACGTAACTTTGTAATGGCGTTGCAGTTACGATAGAAATATTATTGCTGGTTGTTTACCGTTTTAACAATTGATGAGCATTAAAACAACATTATTATATCAATAATCAATTAATGTTATAATTTTGTGCCAAACTGAGTGTCAAAAACTATAATAGATATTATTATGCTATGTATGCAGTGTTTCCACAATGAAAAAAAAGAGGAATGATCAAAAGTGGTTTAATAATTTATTAAACTATTGCATGTATAGAGCTAAAATTTGGCAAGTCAGTAATTTATAAGTACCTGGGTGCATGGAGCACTTCGACTATCCGTTGTGCCAGATCTTTTTTTCCACGCACTACCAAACTGGAACCAACTCCCATCGACTGTGTTCCCACTTAATTACAACATGGGGTTATTCAAGGGGCGGACCGACAAATTCCTGAAATGCCGGCAACGCATTGGTGGTGCCTCTGGTGCTACAGATGTTCATGGGCGGCGGTAATCGCTTAACATCAGGTGACCCGCCTGCTCGTTTGCTCGCAAATTTTATAAAAAAAGGAGATGTCAGTTAAGAAAGGATTTTTGAAAATTCCACCGCTAAAAGGGTAAAATAGAGGTTGGAAGGTTTTTAAAACTCCTATATTTTTGAAGTTAGCCATATGAAAATCGGTATTTAGATTAATAACTTTAAATAATAAAAATCTGTATAAGTTATTTTGGAAAATGCCCCCTTAAGGATGGTAAAATAGGGGATGAGAGTTTTTATTGGAAAGTTTTAATTATTGTCATTGTTAACTTATTTTTAGGGGGTGAGTATCAGCTAAGAAAAGATCATAGATCAAGATCACTCCTAAGGGTGTGAAATGGGGTTTGATTTATAATCTCATAGGAAATCAGAAATTGTACACGGACGAAGTCGCGGGAAACTGCTAGTATAATATAAAAGCATCAAATTAATTCATGAATAATTATAATGTCAATAACATGGATCTAGTGGTTAACACAATAACAAATAGTAAGAAGAGTGTTTTGTTTCAGTCGCTCCATTGTCCGCGTCTCTAGCGACAGACAAAGAGAGCAAACTTCACAAAATGGAAGAGCTCATTACACCGACAAGTGAACGAGAACTCGAAATTAACGTTGGCGGGTGCGCACAGTCTGGAGGCAAAACGTTTACTTGTGACATTTGTCGAAACGTGTACAAACGCAAAAGATATCTAATGGTGCACATGAAAACTCACACTGGTGACAGACCCTTCTCTTGCACGATATGCGAATATAAATGTGCGCAAAGGAGCAGCTTATTAACTCACTTGAGAACACATACCGGAGAGAAACCTTTCTCCTGCACTTTGTGTGAATACAAATGTGCGAGAAAAAGTAATTTATCAAATCACATGAGAACTCACACTGGCGAAAAGCCATTTTCTTGTAAGCTGTGCAGTTATAAATGTTCACTTAAGTTAAGTTTAGTGAGTCATATGAGAACTCACACTGGTGAAAAACCATTTTCTTGTAATTTGTGCGATTACAAATGTACAGTTAACAGTAGTTTAGTCACTCACATGAGAACTCATACTGGCGAAAAGCCGTTTTCTTGCAATTTATGCGAGTACAAATGTTCACTTAATAGCACCTTAGTGCAGCACATGAGAACTCACACTGGTGAAAAACCGTACACCTGTAATTTATGCGAATTCAAATGTGCACTCAATAGCAATTTATTGAAACACTTGAGAACTCACACCGGTGAAAAACCTTATTCTTGTACGTTGTGCGAGTTTAGATGTGCAGCAAAGCGTAACTTAACGAGTCACATGAAAACACACCGGTGATAAGCTGCAAGGGAAAAGTAGACTGCGCCTATCTTCGTAACGGATGATACGTGCTTTAGTTTAATCCAAGCGATAGTGTAAGAAATTCGTTCATTTGAGAGCTCAAAGCCACACTGCATACTTGCAGAATTTTGACAAAACTATTTTTAATTCCTGTAGATCTTTAAGCCCGATATCGGTTCATCTCTTCAATATCCATTCTTTACCGCAAATAAAATAGTAAAATTTTATAGCGTGGATACCACACTATACCCTGCTCAACCGTTTATTTTCTTTTTGACAGCTCAGTGTCACTCACTCACATAGTGAGAGTGAGTGAGACAATATGATATTGTACAGTATAATTGTGACAGTATAATATTGTGAGACTGAGCTGTCAAAAAGAAAATAAATGGTTGGACAGGGCTAACGTTGGCAGGGACTTGCGGGCTAAGGTGCGACTGAAACAAAATACTTCTTACTATTTTATGTCCATTTTTATTATCGCTCGGAGTATCCCTGCGGATCATATCCGTACGGGATACACTCAAAAGCGCGATGTATATAACGCGCAAATCAGCGAGCCGCACACAGGTGAAAACCTAAAAGTTGGCCAATATTACTTGATGTGTTTTTATGCCTGCAGTTTGCTTTAGATTGTCTAAAATAATAGATTGAATGAGAATTTCGAAAAATTAAGCTTTGTTGATATCATAATAATATATGAAAAAAATCATGATTTCTGGTTATTTTAAGAGACTTAAAACATCGTAAAGAATTATTAAAGATGATTATACGGGTCTGCCCGCGAAATTCAAATTTAATTTGGTTTTTCGCAATTTGTAAACTAATGCGACAAACTAGGCTAATGGCATTCTAATCGCGCCAGTAGAATTATCATCATCACAGATTTACATAAAAATCTTTACTTGAAAGTGACCAGTTTAAGAAATTAATCAAAATACTGACTAATTTGTGAGTAACTCACGTCCAACTCGGTATTTTGATTAAGTAAGATTTTTATGTAAATCTTCACAGGTTTACATAAAAATCTTTACTTTCAAGTAAAGATTTTTATGTAAACCTGTGAAGATGATAATTCTACGGGCGCAATTAGAATGTCATAAGCCTACTTTGTCGTATAAGTTTACAAAATGGGAAAAACCAAATTAAATTTGAATTTCGCGGGCAGACTCGTATAATCCACCTTAAGAGATAGTTCTTTTCGGCTAATAGGAATCCTTTGCTGGGAACTGCCTGAAAATGATTTCGAATATTTTTACGCTTCTTATATATTGTTGAATTTTGTTCTAATTTCTTTAGGGTTGCGTTAAAGCAATTAAATCTCACTTGCTTCAACGGTGAAGGAAAAACATCGTGACGAAACCTGTTTATTTGAGAGTTCTCTATAATGTTCTCGAAGGTGTGTGAAGTCCGCCAATTCGCATTGGGTCAGCGTGGTGGACTATGGCCTATAACCCTTCTCTGAGAGGAGACCTGCGCTCAGTAGTGAGCCGTTAATGGGTTGCTGATGATGATGGTGAGAACACCAACTCTCCACATTGTAGCAAAACCGTTCACTTGCAAGATTTGTCATCACTATAGAATACAATAGAATAGAAATGTTTTTTATTCAAATAAACTTTTTTACAAGTGCTTTTGAATCGTCGATGAGTCTACCACTTATTTATCAGTGCACATGGGAACTCACACTGGTGATAAGCCTTTCTCTCGTAAGCTATGCGAATAAATTAATGTATACAAACAAGTAGTTAAGTGACTCACATGACGGCCCATTCTGGTGAAAAACCTTTCTCTTGCACGTTGTGATAACAAACAAGCACAAGTCATTAGATATACGTATCAAAATAATAATATAAATATAAATAGTAAGAAGAGTGTTTTGTTTCAGTCGCTCCGCTGTCCGCGTCTCTAGCGACAGACAAAGAGAGCAAAGTTCACGAAACGGAAGAGCTCATTACACCGACAAGTAAACGAGAACTAGACAATAACGATGGCGGGCGCGCACAGCCTGCAGGCAAAACCTTTACTTGTGACATTTGTCGAAAAGTGTACAAACGTAAAAGCTATTTATTGGTGCACATGAGAAAACACACTGGTGACAAACCCTTCTCTTGCACGTTATGCGAATATAAATGTGCACAAAGGAGTAGCTTGAGGACACACTTGAGAACGCACACCGGTGAAAAACCTTTCTCCTGCAATTTATGTGATTACAAGAGTGCGAGAAAATTTTACTTGTTAACTCACATGAGAAATCATACTGGCGACAAGCCATTTGCCTGTAAGCTATGCGAATATAAATGTTCACTTAAGATAACTTTAGTGAATCATATGAGAACACACACTGGTGAAAAACCATTTTCTTGTAATTTATGCGATTACAAATGTGCAGTTTACAGTAGTTTAGCCAATCACATGAAAACTCACACTGGCGAAAAGCCATTTTCTTGTAATTTATGCGATTACAAATGTGCAGCTCACAGTACTTTAACGCGTCACATGAGAACGCACACTGGCGATAAGCCGTTTTCTTGTAACTTATGCGATTTTAAATGTGCACACAATAGTAATTTATTGAAACACTTGAGAACCCACACTGGTGAAAAGCCGTTCTCTTGTGAGCTATGCGATTATAAATGTTCATTTAATAATATTTTATTGAAACACATGAGAACTCACACCGGTGAAAAGCCGTATTCGTGTAAGTTTTGCGAGCATAAAAGTGCAACAAAAAAGAAACTAGTGAATCACATGAGAACTCACACTGGTGAAACTTCGTGAGGGAAAGATAGACTGCGCCTATCTTCGTAACGTACGATATGTGTTTTATTTTATCTTAATCCAAGCAATTCTGTAAGAAAATCGTTTTCGTTTGACAGCTTCAAGCCACATTCTTGCGGGTTTTTTCATACAAAAGTATTGAAACTATTTTTAGTTGTTGTGGATCTTATAACTTACCCTGATGTCGACTTATCTCTCCATTATCTACGCCTTAAGAGGTCTCAGTACGCTCGACCGAAGTTGGCAACGCACGTGGGTAACCTGCTTGCTATTTCACCTAACATTGTGTGAGAAAGAGATAGACTCAGTGTAGCGACTAGCGAGTGCATGCGCGCATACTTCCGTGCTACCGTCCCGCTCCCGCTCCGTGTCGGGTGAGAGGCGATAATTTACACCGAAATCAAGCGCGCGAAAAGGGTTGAACAGTCGTTTGGGAAAAGTGTTTTTGAGAAAAAAAAAACTACTTAATGTATACTTGCAAAGTAAACTTATTTCAACTAATGAATAAATAAACTATGTTTAATGATAAATTGTTTGGGAATTTTCATATTCCTAATCTTATTTATCTACGCCCAAAATTGTCATAAATTTATTGTTAAAATATGAATATTTCGAGGCTCGTAACTTTAAAATCAATATTTTTGGAACGTAGTTCCTTATCGCGCGGTGCGGAAGGGGGCTAGACGGAAAAAATTAAGACAAAATTGAACCGACACTCGACACTGATCGACACTTTTTTGAAACCGACACTTTTTTTGAATGTGAATTTGGCATTGATGTGTTCGGTATTTTCGCGCTTTAAAATAAAATTGAAAATGGAAAATTCGGTCTGTCGAGCTGGGATTCGAACCATCGACCTTTGGCTGTTAGGCGACTGCAGAAGCCACAAGGCTACGGAGACCCATTATTGTACCGCGAAAATACCGAACACATCAATGCCAAATTAATTAATCGAAAGGAACTACGTTCCATCCGGGTATCCCTTGACACCTCTCAAGTTTTTTCAATGATTTATACATCATTAAACCTAGATAATGACGAGACAAATCGTTAATATACTTAGTTTTGAGCCTACCACATCAAATAATGTAGTAATCACCCTTCTACGTTTGTATGAAGAAAGTAATGGATTGGGTACCCTTAAGAGGACTATAACATTTCGCATCTCTCTCTCTCTCTCGCACATTCTAATATTTTCAATGCTTGTAAAAATCTCAGATACTTTTGATAAAATGTGGTCAATTATTATCTTTCACTATTAAATTAGGGATATTTTAGATATAGTTTTATTATGATATACCTAGATTTTGATAGACAAAAAAAATCGGCCAAGTGCGAGTCGGGCCTCGCTCTTTTAGGGTTCCGTTAAAAAAATTAAATTAAAAAATTTCCATCTACCCACCTACCCATTTTAATTTAATTTTTTTAATTAAATTTAATTTTTATTATTTGTTGTTATAGCGGCAATAGAAATACATAATATGTGAAAATTTCATCTGTCTATCTATTACGGTTTACGAGATACAGCCCTCTGACAGACGGACGGACGGACGGACGGACGGACGGACAGCGTAGGCTTAGTAATAGGGTCCCGTTGGTACCCTTTGGGTACGGAACCCTAAAAAAGGGCGAAAACTACTACAGTTGTTGCAATTCACGAGGGCGCCTGACTTATGGTTGTGTGTGTGTCGTATCTGTATAAGTGTGAGCGAGCGCAAAGCTCGCGCCTGCCCGCTCCCACCTAGTAGAGCAAGATCCCAGTGCCGCCAGACCTAAGTTATTTTCTCAGCAATTATTTGTGTACGATAGAGTACTGTTCGAATGTCCTTTCAGTATATGCGTACCAGCTAGATTGTGCCGACGGCCAATTTCCAGATACCAGGTGCTAAAGGTAGGTAAAAACTAGAATAACTTATCTTAAATTCTCAGGGCTGATTTTCATATATGTTTTAAAGAATATTGTAAAAATTAATAAATTAATACTGCCAGACGCTTACCGCCGGCGGTTACTTTAGCCAGACGCTTTGAAGCTCCCAAAAATATATATAATTTAAGTTAACTTGTATTCTCAGTTCTGATTTTTATACATGATATTCAGGGAACTATTGCGATATTATCTGTAAGCTGCCAGACCTATTGGAAGGGTCAAACATCCCCCCAGACACACATTATGCGTCCCCAGACACATATGTATGAGCGCTAGAACATATTTTACTTGTTTAAGTGTGTGAGAGATAATATCATCATACTAAAATATTATAAATGCGAAAGTATGTTTGTTGGTTTGTCCTTCAATCACTCTGCAACAGAGCTACGGATCGACGTGATTTTTTGCCTGGGTATAGCTTGCAGAAGATATTGCAATAGTTCTCTCTCTCTAGATCCTAAGCTATACCCAGGCAAAAAATCACGTCGATCCATAGCTCTGTTGCAGAGTGATTGAAGGACAAACCAACAAACACACTTTCGCATTTATAATATTATAGTATGATGATATTATCTCGGCCAATTTCCAGATACCAGGTGCTAAACCTGGTATCTGGAAATTGGCCGTCGGCACAATCTAGCTGGTACGCATATACTGAAAGGACTTTCGAACAGTACTCTATCGTACACAAATAATTGCTGAGAAAATAACTTAGGTCTGGCGGCAATGGGATCTTGGACCATAGGCTTTGACAGGCACGCACACCTATGCAATGTGCATGTACACGAAGTAACCACGAGTAAAGCTCACTCGCCTTCGTGAATTGCAAAAACTGTATTAACTTTTATCGCTCTTATTCTCTATCAAAAAATTAGGTACGTGTATGATAATAAAAGTACGCGTCTTACTTTCTTGACCACATTTAGTCGAAAGAGATGGATGCGAAATGTAAAAGAATAATATCTGCTTTTTTTTATTCGATGACAAGATAGTCCTTGACTGCGATCTCACCTGATAGTAAGTGACGATGCAGTCTAAGATGGTAGCGGGCTAACTTGTAAGGGGTATGGCAGTGAAAATTCAACCCATAACCCTAATCGGTTTCTACGAGTCTCGTTTTGGTATGAGACCGGATACAAGACGTATACGACACTGGAGAACCCCTGGACGCCAACAGCGATTAAAATCCTGCCAGGAAGTCCATCCTTATAGTGGTGGAACCATCATGGTATGGGCGGGTATTTGGATCGGCGGAAGAACTGAGTTGATTTGGAATTTGGATCAGAGGCAACCTCAACGCTCAAATTTATGCTGAGACGATTGTATCAGACGTCATCGTTCCTCTACAAGTGGAAGTAAAAGAATAATATGTGCTTTTTTTTATTCGATGACAAGATAGTCCTTGACTGCGATCTCACCTGATAGTAAGTGACGATGCAGTCTAAGATGGTAGCGGGCTAACTTGTAAGGGGTATGGCAGTGAAAATTCAACCCATAACCCTAATCGGTTTCTACACGCCATCGTGCCGGAACGCTAAATCGCTTGGCGGCACGTTTTTGACGGTAGGGTGGTAACTTAGCCACGGCCAAAGCCTCCCACCAGACCAGACCAGAGACAATTCGGAAATTATAAATGCTATGCCAATAGGGTATTTGACTATATTAAAAATATCGTTTCATTTGGTGTCATCCTAAAAGATTATAAGTGATCAAACGAACTTACCTGAAGTGAAGTTCGATCATTATTATATGAGTTGCTTCATCCGAAGATATAATTATTACAAAGGTAGTCACTCCAGTCGCCAGAGATAAGTCCGCGTATTTTACAGTTATACCCTACCCTAAAAATAAATCACCTTGGCAGCACCGTTTTAATTTTGCTCATTATTTTTAGAGATGTATACCTACGGTTCAAAACTTTTTTATTTGGGCAGTCAGGGAGGGTGGGTAATTATATCTTCGGATGAAGCAACTCATATAATAATGATCGAACTTCACTTCAGGTAAGTTCGTTTGATCACTTATTATATTTCTTTGCTTCATCCTTCAATATAATTATTACAAAGGTAGTTGTTTAGAGTAAAAAGTTTTGATAAACATGTACGCAATACAGATTTTGTAAATCGTGTATTTTTAATCACTTTCTTATGGAAATACTAATTAATTTGCTTGCATACACTTTAACAATATTAAAATTTATTTATGATATTATTATTATAATATTATTTAATACTATAAATTAGAATATATTTATTTTTATGATTAGGTATAATTCATAAATTGATTCACTATTAGATGTGTTAACGCAATTATTATTAAGACCTGTCTTGGCAGGGTCTGGCATAATCTCCCTCATCCGCCATGGATCTAACATCTAAGCAGCGAAAGAATGAGTTCGATGTGTTAGTCCAGCCTGCCGTTTTTCTAATTTCCTCAACGCTCGCCTGAGCGTGAGGCGCTGTGCGCTTGTGTCAACGCTGCTCCCTGATACCGTTTACTTTATCCACCTGCTGATCGATTGAAGTTCGGCCTTTTTGTAAGGCTTCTTGTAGGTAAATAGCAGGTTATTTGTCCCCTCAGATCTTATATTTTTAGTTCTGGAAATATAGTGTGTGGAGGGGTGTAGCAGGGCAGATGCTCAGATTTTCTTGAAAGTAAGGTAGGAAGAGAGAGAGAGAATAGGCTTGGTATCTGCCGCAGCGTATGTTTTTTTTTTTTTTTTAAATTTACCGTTATTCTAATTTAAACCCCGATTTCGAAAGTAATATTGCTTTCCAATGTAATTGATGGAAGAGTTTGTAGTCTATGAGCAGTGCAAATTGCTAGTATACTGAAAAGTTTCTTAGTGATTTTTTCTAAAGATGAGTGACTATAAGGGAACCAATTTTTAATATAGTTTAAAACAAGTTGAGGGACCCAAGTACGGGAGTAATAGGGTTTGGTTGATCTTAGCTTATAGACACCTTTGAGGAGACGTTTTACGCTCGCTCCAGAAACAATGCTGTTTCTTAGCATAAATTATATTGCAATTCGATAAGGGTTCAAACTCCGTAACAAACGCTGTAAGAGAAGATACCTAATGCTGGTCTTTGACGGCTTAAATACATTTTTATTATTTAATTTACACAACTGCCACCGAAACTTGAGTGTGGTATTATATTGTTTTAAAATACTGTCAGAGAATGATGTTAACATTAGTGACGCTGAGTCTGGGTCGGTGCCTTGTTATAAGGGAGAGAGAGAGAGAGAGAGAGAGAGAGAGAGAGAGAGAGAGAGAGAGAGAGAGAGAGAGAGAGAGAGAGAGAGAGTATTTATGAGGATTAACACAAGTAGTATCCGAAAGTACCAAGCTTTGTAGGAGAGAGTACCACGCTTGTTGTAACCAATTTGAAAAAAACTAGGATTCCGTTTGCCTCGTTATCAATGATTTTCCTCAGACACTTTAAAATTAAAGAAAAAGGAGGAAACAAAAATCATAGAAAAATATAAAAGCCCCCCATAGCGTAAATGCATCGACAGATAAAGCGTCCGGATCTTGTTGTCAAGGCACGGATTTTTTAAATTTAGTATTGTTATTCAAGCAAAAACGGACTTAAAGCCTAGGTATCTCAAATAGGTTATAACTTCTTTTATGACCTTGATTAAAACACCTGGAGTCACTGATAAGACGAACAGCCTAACATTAGGTTTAGGCATCAAGAAAATAAAACTCGGAACTAATAGCTCCTATTTGTAATAAATTATTATTAATAACAACCCACATATGAAGTTGGTAAGCTGTTATCCTGCGCCGCAGTGTTACGCCCCCCCCCCCCCCCCCCAGTTCATGACGAGTACCGACGAGGCGCTCGCCAGTTTTCCTGGTTGCGGGCTGGTCGAGTACCCGTATATAGTTAGGTAAGAACATAACGTATATTGTCTCGCAGACAATAATTTGTAGCTAATGTACATATATATTCACGATTACACATTTTCTACCCAATTGTCATAAGGATATGGCTCATAACTAGCTCGCAGCTAGTAAGGTTATCACAATTACCAATTTTCTTTTGTGGAGTCACAGCTTTAGCAGCTTTAGGATATGGCTCATGAGTAGCTCGCAGCTAGTTATGTAATCGCAATCGACTCGCAGTCAACGATTTGTTTAAGGAATCACAGCTTTAGTATGTGATTTGTGAATAGCTCGCAGCAAGTCATGTTATCGCAATTGATTCGCAGTTAATCCCTTTTTATTGTGGTGTTACAGCTTTAGGATTTGACTCATGAGTAGCTCGCAGCTAAGAAGTCACATCTTTAGGATATGAACCATAAGTAGCTCGCAGCTAGTTATGTTATCGCAATTGACTCGCAGTCAATCCCGATTTGTTTGAGGAGTCACAGCTGTAGGATTTGACTCATGAGTAGCTCGCAGCTAGGAAGTCACATCTTTAGGATATGAACCATAAGTAGCTCGCAGCTAGTTATGTTATCGCAATTGACTCGCAGTCAACCCCGATTTGTTTGTGGAGTCATAGCTGTAGGATTTGACTCATGAGTAGCTCGCAGTTAGGAAGTCACATCTTTAGGATATGAACCATAAGTAGCTCGCAGCTAGTTATGTTATCGCAATTGACTCGCAGTCAATCCCGATTTTTTTTCTTGTGGAGTCACAGCTTTAGGATTTCACTCATGAGTAGCTCGTTCGCAGCTAGTTATGTTATCGTAATTGACTCGCAGTCAATCCTGATTTGTTTGTGGAGTCACAGCTTTAGAATATGTCTCATGAGTGGCTCACAGCTAGTTATATTATCGCAATTGACTCGCAGCCAATTCCAATTTGTTTGTGGAGTCATGGCTTTAGTATATGACTGATGATTAGCTCGCAGTTAATCATGTTATTGCAATAGGTTCGCAGTCAATCCCTGTTTGTTGTTTTTTAGTTTCTCGGATAAAGCCAATCCAAATAAAGTTTTGTCTCCTTCCGAATCTTATAGCACTCACTTCTTGTTGAGTTGAGGCATTAAGAGTTTAATGCTGCTTTGAGTGATTCCGAAGTTTGAATCACACAGGATCCTGCAGCCATCTTCCTGCTTAGGTGTTTCATGGCCTGCACCCTGTTTTCACTCTCTTTTAATAGTAGGCCTATTCCTTTACTAACGGCCGTGATACTCAGGACGAGTAGTCTTTGTCGCATCCCCTTTTTTAATATAAAGAGCCATATGGTTGGCATGAATATTTTCACCATACTTCGGGGAAACATGCGTCGATTTCCCAAGCGCCGAGTGTAATTTTGAGTCAATTTCGAGTTGACCGACTTTTATAAAGTAACTTTGAACCCTTTGTCAAAATGACCATTCAGTATCTGGATTAACTGTACCTACTAGACTCGGCGTCGGCTTGATTTTCTTCGGTGTTTACGTATGACGCAAAAAAAAAACAAAGCTCACATTGTTCACACCAATGCCAACTGGTTCTAGTTAACTTATTTAAGTGAGGGTATTGAATGCCTCTCTTTCAATTAATATAACTCATTACCGTCGTAGTGTCGACACGAACATTGCACAGTTGTTTAAGTTACGAGCAAGACTTTCAAACCGAGGAAAATGGCCATTATTTCTTCCAAATATTTAATATCTTCTATAATATCTAATAATATGCTACTTGCTCTGCTTGTTCATCTACCATTGCTTTTAATTTTCCGTGTTTCGTAACAATTAGTGTTTTCAGATAAATCGAAGAAAAGGTGGGTAGTTAGTTCCCTTACGCTTCGCTTGGCTCGTCTTGGCAGGGACACTACCGTCTCTCCAGATAAATAATATTATATTTTTGTTTACAAGTAGGTACTCGAATATAGTTAACGGCTGGGCAAGCTACTAAAGCCCCGTTGAGCGAATGTTACGAGCATAGTTGAGTGAATTCGTGAATTTTATTACATTTTTCGAATGTATAATATGATATGTAGAAATAATAATGATAAATTACCTAAATAAATCCGAGACACTTAATTCACGTTAATTCAATCGTGATTGATGACAAGTTGTAACAATAGTGTTACCATAATAATCGTTATAGTTGTGTTTTAATTTTTATTAATTTTCATAATAAAACACTTCCGCAAGTATTTGCAGAGTAGGTAACGTAATATTTAATTCAGAATATTTACGTTTTCTCTGATACCTCGTAATCGATGAAGACTCACAGTAAACCTCGATACAAAAAGTGTACCGTTTTTATGTTAATGCAAAAACAATAATATAGTAGGCTATGTGGCGGTACGTAAGCGCAAACAAGAGATCGTTTGAACACAGAAAAGAGCTCGTACCTTTTTCCTTCGATGATGATGATGATGATCATTTCAGCCGATGCACAATACTGCAATCACACTATCCTACAATATCACTCGATCTTCTGCACTTCTGGTTAAATTATTAAGTGCGGCGCGCTGAGCGCGTGCGGTCCTTATCTCGCGCGAAAAAGTAATGAGCAAAATTAAGACGGTGCTGCCAAGGTGATTTATTTTTAGGGTAGGGTATAACTGTAAAATACGCGGACTTATCTCTGGCGACTGGAGTGACTACCTTTGTAATAATTATATTGAAGGATGAAGCAAAGAAATATAATTATCTAAAAACATTATTCCATACGACAAAACTAAAAAATAAAGTTTTATTTAATTAGAAAACATTAAATAAAATTGCTATAATTCCGGCCATGGTCACGTGATCGAAAACGTTCCGTGATCTCGAATGACGTCACAGTCCACACCACCTATGGGATGTGGAATTGTCATTGTTTGAAATGTGAACTGTGACGTCATGAGAGCAAATGGAACGTTTCGGTGGCAATTTATTTTTTTGAATTTATTTCTCGATTTTTATGAAAAATACTGAAAATTATGCCGAAATATACGTTTTGTTAGCTTCAGCATAGCATTATTAACAATTTAAGATGATTTTCTAAAAGTAGTCAAATACCCTATAATAATCGTTCGAACATCTCTATTATCACGCTAAGGAAACTTACTCGTATTGGGTATATGAACTATACTACTGCTATGCATAACAAAATACAAACGTAAGTTTGAACTTGCTGTCAATTTATGTCAAATGTTACGATTTTCTCGCATAGTCGCAAGGCAGGGCCATTTTTATATGTATTATAATATGAAATTATGGCTTGTAAATTGGTGTGAAGTATGATATATAAGTTGAATTGATAGGATATGAGTTTTAAAGCTAGTAAACAAAGTAAAAAGTGACGGTAATTTTTTCGAAAAAAAAATGTGTAAATATTTAAATTGTATAAACTAATTTAAAGGCCGGCCGCTGTAAGAATGCGTTCCTGAAATCTGCCAGCTGGTCATCTCAAGAGTAAAATAGGGATAGATGCCCCCACATTTTGAATGGGCCTCCTGATTTTAAAACTATTAGTTTAGCTTGAACAATTCCTATGACTATTTAAAGACGCTGTCAGAATACGAAATAGAGACTCAAATCGAGAGTTTTTCTCTCTCAACCCTTATACTCGCTTCTCTCAAATACTCTTCATACGATTGGGTATTTGACTGATATAAAAATTTTGATATTCATTATTTATATTAGAAAAACATTTGTGAAAACAAAAAAAAAATCGGTCAAAAAACAAATAAGCTATGAGCTGTTTTAATGTGACTGTATCTGTCTCTTTCTAAAACGAAATTTTGTAAGGAGCGTGTATGGAGCTGCTGAATTGTGACATCACATTTCACTAGCGCTCTCTCTAACAGTAAACTTTAAAGCTCTTTATTTCCGAGATTAGTTAAGATATTTAAAAAATCAAAATGGCATTGGGTTATAATATTTAAAAACGTTATTTTAAATTTATAAAAATAGCCTTAAACATTTAGATAAGACGCGAAGTTTAAAAAAGATTAGGATTAGATTAATTAGATTAGAATTAGATAAACTAATAAATACAAAAAATGCGTGTAGTGGAACACTCGGTTGGAACGAAGTTCCTTTTAATAATTTATAATTATGGTGCCTATTTTATGAAAATATTATCTGTTAAAATGAAAACATTACCTCTTAGAATCAACGCCATCTCTCGCCACATGTTAGAACCATCTCGTAATAAATAAGCGCGCACCTATGACATTTTATGAAAAATATTATCTGCTAATAAAATGAAAATATTACCTTTTAGAATCAACGCCATCTTACGCCACATGTTAGAATGGGGGTCGTGAAGGAAAATTCTTACACTTTTTTCGCCAATTCCGTACCGTGCGATAAGACACTTCGTTCCAATAAGTACTAACGTCTGAAACCGGAGCGTTCCTTTGCCGCTGAGATATATAGGATAAGCCAAGTGAATTGCCTATCACAATGCGGCATCTGGGTACCAATTATCTAAAAGTTATTCCATTGATCGTATTCGTATTCGGTGACATTAGCGTCAAAGTAAAATAATCCTTAATTATATTGATTTAAAGTCACAAATTCAGTACAACCGATTTTAATAAGGAGCGTTATGGAGCGTATCGTACATACTTAAACGTATAAGAATACATACACGAAATTGAGCCTTTATGGTTTATTTTACTTTGACGCTAATGTCATCGAATACGGTTACGAATTACGATCAATGGAATAACCTTAGACAATCACTCTTAGACAATCCTTAGCTGACATACTGACAGACTTCAGGAGTGCATTCTTTCAGCGGCCGAACTATATATTGTATTGTATGATATTTTGTTTTTATAATTTATGTTGATATAAAATATAAAGAATCCGGTTTCAGAAAATCCTATTATATATAAATTATTTTATATCTAATCAATAAATTAATCATCAGTCTTTCGAAAAATACACGCTTATTTAATACATAATCGCTTGCGCGCACTTATATTTGACGCCCTTTATATGTAAACTATGCTAAATTGTTATATTATTATATAATCTTCTTCTTGCAGTACCATCTTCTACCGAAGGTTGGCAATCAAAATAGTTTACAATAGGTACTTACTATGCTATTGCAGTGTTTCCACAATGAGGGGTAGTTCCAAAAATGCATACCAACTTACAATTCAATACATGTTAAGACGGGCAGACATAAAGTTCATTACCATTCCCGCACGTGGAAACGTTCACGAGCATGACGCATGACCCAGCCGTTGCTGTATAATAATATTATATAATAATAATTATCAATAAACCATGAAGAATCTAAATATTGTTTCATTCAAATATATAATAGGGAACAAAATCGAGAAATTTCGTTACTTTTTAATATCTAAAACAGAATGTTTAAATATCTGCTAAAAAGATTGGATTAGAAAATATCTATTAAATCTGGTGTTAGGGGTAGTTGTTAAAGAATAGAAAGAGATGGAATTACGTACACAGTGACGTCACTCGCATTTAGTAGTACGTGTGCGGAGATAGCGACCAATTTTGATTCTGTTTTCACAGAAAGGGTTTTTATTGTATTTGCCGATTGTGGTCTCAGAATTCGGCGCTTTTTTTCTCTACAGAAAATAGTTATCATGTTTGTTCGTTTTGTCCTTCAATCATGCAGCAACGGATCGACATGATTTTTTGCGTGGGTATAGTTTTGAAGATCCGGAGAGGTATATAGGCTACTTTTTATACCGGAAAAATCTGTTTTCCCGATGTTGTTATTGAGATGAAAAAAAATTTTGGGTTCCCGAGGGATTTAAAAACCTAACTCGGGCGTAATTGCGAGATAAAGCTAGTGTTAAATAAATAAATACTCAAGAAAAGTGTTTTGTTTCAGTCGCTCCCTTGTACGTGGGCCTTACGCCAAGTGAGACAAACGAGGCGCGCGTCACCGAAGACGTCAATATGATGCAGAATAGCAAAAAAGTCCTAGAAAATCCCTATGCCAGCCACACAACCTCTGAGCAGAGATCGTTTCCTTGTGAAATTTGTCAAAACATATTCGAAAGTAAAACTGTCTTAGATAAACACATAAAGACTCACACTGTAGAGAAATCGTACGCTTGCCAGTACTGCGAATACAAATCGCAAAATAAAAGTCATTTGATCATGCACATGAGATCGCACACTGGTGATAAGCGTTTCTCTTGTACGCTATGTGAATATAAATGTGTGCAAAAGAGTAGTTTAGTGACTCACATGAGAACCCACACTGGTGAAAAACCTTTCATCTGCAAGTTATGCGAGCACAAGTTTACAAGGAACGTTGATTTAGTTACCCATATGAGAACTCACACTGGTGAAAAACCATTCTCTTGCACCTTATGCGAGTACAAATGCGCGGATAAGCGTAACTTTGGCCGCCACATGAGGACACACACTGGTGAAAAACCTTACCCTTGCACCTTTTGCGATCACAGATTTGCTGACAAACGTAATTTAGATCGCCACATGACAACTCACACTGGTGAAAAGCCTTTCTCTTGTGAGCTATGCGATTATAAATGTGTGCAAAACAGTCACTTAGTAACTCATATGAGAACTCACACTGGTGAAAAACCTTTTTCTTGCAAGTTTTGCGAGTACAAATGTTCAGATAGACGTAATTATGGCCGTCACATGAGAACTCACGCGAGTGATAAAGTTTTACCATGTTCGTGAACCGCTTTCTTAGTAGCTAAATTGTGATAGTTCTTATTGAAGTTAAAACTTCTTCATCATGTGTGTACATTATTAAAAAATAACTAGGAACAATGTTTTTAAGATTCTTGCTGCCGCACTCAGAGTCGCTAATTCGTTACTTAACGACTTAATGTTGGATTTTAAAAAGTTTCATTCTCAGAAGTTAACGCTTCGTTTGTACATTAATGGCAATTCAATAATAGATTTAATGATAATTAATTAATTAATCAGTATTGCCTTTTTAATAAGTATTCAAATTATTATACTTAAATGTAAAATTAATATTAAAATGTTTTATGTAAGTACAATAAGCTTTTTTTTTCTAAATACCCACATTATACCTAATATTGGTCCTGAATATTAGCACAGATATTAGGGTGATTCGATGCACGAAATTCGAGAAACGTGATATGCTATGATAGCAAAGTTATGTGTTTTTTAAGCAATGATAGTAAAGGAAAATATCGTGAGGAAACATGCACTCCTGAGAGTTCTCCACTATGTTCTCAAAAAATTGTTTGTCTATAAAGTCGGTTTACGGGCGATAGTTTTACGTGATAAAAACGTCATAAAGATGAACAGTGTGCTGCTAGAACTAGCTCGCGAGACATCCGCTAACCACAGCGCGCGCGATGACTGGTGGGCGCCGGGCGGTGGCGGTCACAAGCCAACGCTTGGGCCGATCGTTCCTCCGCTTGTTCCGCGCTCTCGCTTGCACGCGCAGTCTCAGGCGGAACGTGACACTTTTTCGTGCGTGCAGCCGGTGTTCATCGATTTATAAGACGTTATCACGTCAAAAGGTACCTATGTCAAGAAGGCTGTGTGTCACTCCGTGCTTCGGAGAGAACGCAAAGCCCTCGTGCCTGATTTCCGACACTGCAAAAAATCAACATCCGCGACGACGGTAGAACATTATAGATTTTGAAAAAAAAAATGCGTTTAAGAAATTAAATATCACATGCTTCAACGGTGAAGGAAAACATCGTGAGGAAACCTGCACACCAGAGAGTTCTCCATAATGTTCTCGAAGGTGTGTGAAGTCCGCCAATTCGCATTGGGCCTGCGCGGTGGACTATGGCCTATAAGCCTATAACCCTTCTCTGAGAGACTTCGCTCAGTAGTGAGCCAATGATGGGTTGATAATGATGATGATGATGATGAATCTTCAACTATCAATTCGTAAACAAGATTTTTGAATCCGTATGATGGGAGTGGGACTCAGTTTTATCGGCTCCCGAACAATGATAAAGAGTAATAGAATAGAATAGAAATATTTTTTATTCCAATAACCTTTTTTATAAGTGCTTTTGAGTCGTCGCTAAGTCTACTTCTGGTTCGGAATGCCCTTCCTGCCGAGAAGAACCAGCAAGAAACTCGGCGATTGCTCTTTTTAAAACAAGTTTACAATAGGGTATTTGACTATAATAAAAATATCGTTTCAACTGGTGTCATCCTAAAAGATTATTATCTAAAAACATTATTCCATACGACAAAACTAAAAAATAAAGCTTTATTTAATTAGAAAACATTTAATAAAATTGCTATAATTCTGGCCATGGTCACGTGATCGAAAACGTTCCGTGATCTCGAATGACGTCACAGTCCACACCACCTATGGAATTCTCATTTTGTCAATACATTTCGACGTGTTTGTGCGGCGTAATAGGCTAATTTCGTCTGTTTTTCATCGTTACTATTTTATTAAATACCAAATAGTATGCGACACGCGGCCTAAACACATATTATAAAATTGTCATTGTTTGAAATGTGAACTGTTACGTCATGAGAGCAAATGGAACGTTTCGGCGGCAATTTATTTTTTTGAATTTATTTCTCGATTTTTATGAAAAATAATGATAATTATGCCGAAATATATATTTTGTTAGCTTCAGCATAGCATTATTAACAATTTAAGATGATTTTCTAAAAGTAGTCAAATAGCCTATTGATATTATGCTATGTATCCAGTGTTTCCAAAATGAGGGGAAGCGGAGGAAGAAAAATGTATACTACTTTACAATTATTCAATACATATTAAGATGGACAGACAAAAAGTAGCCCCTTTCCCGCCGGTGGCCGTTCACGAGCATGCCGCTGCTTCGTTCAACCATATTTGAGGGAACGTAACATTACGTAACAAATACAATATTTTTTTATGTCATCGGTAGTATATGACGTCATTTTGTAACGGTTGTCGACGGCCAACATAAACCGGACGGATAGTAAGTACGTAACATAGATCTAAGGATCGCCAACCAAGCGTAGATAAATATATCCGGACAAAACATCGCGGGAAACTTAGTAGATTGTGCAAAAAACATCCTTTGTTTCCAAATAACATTATTCATTGGGAATGGTATTAATTATTGTTAATTTCTCACCTCCAGTCGCGTTCGAAATGTGCGTAAAGGTGTACAGGTACAGGTGATTAGATAAATTTCTATCAACGCAGTAAGATAAAATTCAGTATTAAGGTATGTATGTTATTTTTTTTTCAACCCTACTTATGGTTGACCCTACCCATTTACCCAACCCTAACCCTACTGGGTTAGGGTTGGGTAAATGGGTAGGGTCCTACTAAGGGAGTCACAGAGCCGTTGGATTCAGGCGACGCAAAACCGAGGCCTGTGGAAGTCCATGTAAGAGACCTTTGCCCAGCTGTGACACGTCTATCGGTTGACAAAGAAGAATTTTTTTTTAGGGTTCCGTACCCAAAGGGCGCCATACGGGACCCTTTTACTATGCCTCCGCTGTCCGTCCGTCTGTCAGCGGGCTGTATCTCATGAACCGAAATAGGAAGATAATTGAGGTTTTCAAAGAATGTGTATTTCTATTGCCGCTATAAAACAACAAATAATATAAATTAATACTAGCTGATGCCCACGACTTCATCCGCGTGGATTTAGTTTTTAAATTCCCTCGGGAACTTTGATTTTCCGGGATAAAAGTAGCCTATGTCACTATCCAGGTCCTCAACTATACCCATGGAAAAATCAAGTCAATCCGTTGCTCTGTTGTGGCGTAATTGAAGGACAAACAAACACACTTTCGTATTTATAATATTAGTAAGGATTAGTAAGATACCTAAGTAGTATAATATTTGGGTTAAGAATATCTCGCAATCTAACATCGTTCGAGATTTAGGTTGCTCAGTTGCCTAGCAACCTAAGAGTTCCCGAGGGAATTTAAAAACTAAATCCACGCGGACGAAGTCGTGGGTATCAGCTAGTTATTATCAAAAACTTAGTATACGAGTACCTATTTACTACCGTAAGAAGACATATAAAGGAGGGAGAAGCGAAAAAATCTCTTACGGCAATACCTAAAGATAGAAAAGGAAGCAATTCTGATTTAGTGGTGACCAGATTTCAAAGAAAAATTGGTCACGCCAAAATAAAAGCTATGTATGGGCTTTACCTATTGTAAGTACTATATTTCTTTGAAGTTTGATAAATCAAAATCGGTTACGCGTTTTGCGGGTGTTATGCACCTATTCTACTTACGGTAGTAAATATTACGTCTATATATCAACTTAAAAGATAGTTTTTATCTTAATTATTGACATCAATATTTGTTACCTATTGCAAATTAAAATAATATGTTAATTACACGACAGTCATAATTATAGTGTTAGATTTTGCGAGATAGTCTTAACCCAAATAGACTACTTATATTACTAATCCTTACTAACATTATAAATGCGAAAGTGTTTGTTTGTTGGTTTGTCCTTCAATCAAGTTTAGGACCTGAAGAGTGGCATAGGCTACAGTTAGGTAGTGGTGGCATAGGCTAGGAGTTCCCGAAGGGTTATAAAAAGTAAATCCACGCGGACAAAGCCGCGGACATAAGCTAGTGATAAATAAACTCTGCTACTACAAGTCTAAATAAAAATCGGCCAAGTGCGAGTCGGGCCTCGCTCTTTTAGGGTTCCGTTAAAAAAAAATTAAATAATATTTCCATGTACCCACGGAAATATTTTAATTTATTTTTTTTAATTTAATTTAATTTTTATTATTTGTTGTTATAGCGGCAATAGAAATACATAATATCTGAAAATTTCATCTGTCTATCTATTACGGTTTACGAGATACAGCCCGCTGACAGACGGACGGACGGACGGACGGACGGACGGACGGACAGACGGACAGCGTAGGCTTAGTAATAGGGTCCCGTTGGTACCCTTTGGGTACGGAACCCTAAAAAGACAAACTTATTGTGTAGAATTCGGCGCCATTGCAAATCAAAATGACAGCTGTCAAAAATGCATTTTTCATATTGACGTTGGCGATATGTCGCTCGGAAGTGACGTCATGGATCGTCGACATGGCGGAAGTGGATAAGACAAATGAAGAGCTAATCGGCGAAAATCCCGATTCCGACGAAGTAAACCAGGGAGGCGCCGCCAGTGAAAATGACAGCGAAGTTATGTACACAACGAATTACGCTGAGAACTTTCAGTATCGGAGTTTTGGAAAGAAAAAGGTGAAAGCTTAGAAGGGTAATCTATCTATCTAATATCTTTAAACGAGCAATTCTTGTATATATATATATATATATACCTATATAAATATATAATCTGAATCTCGGAAACGGCTCCAACGATTTTCATGAAATTTGGTATGCAGGGGGTTTCGGGGGCGATAAATCGATCGAGCTAGGTTTCATTTTTAGAAAAGGTCGTTTTATCCGTGTTTTCAGGCAATGACAAACCCCTAACAATATCATTAGAATACGAAGGTAAATTTCGCCGTCATCCATAAATTCCCGATAGCTCAGAGAAATTGGGCGGTCCCGAAACCAGACCCGGGTTCGAGACCAGCCGATTATATTTTCCTCTATGAATTTTATTATTATTATTTTTTTTATTATTATTTTTTTCTAAATATATAATTTCCACAAAAAAAAAAATAACCGAGCAAAGCTCGGTCACCAAGATATTTTGAGAATAATACGTCGATAATTTGCATCAAAATATTATATTATTTGTCTCACATTTATCACACATTAATTATATTAATTAATCACATCACAATATATCGATGCTAACGTCCGAACGTGACGTCATGAAACTACACTTGTTGTTTCATGACAGGCACAATATTTTGAAATTACTAACGGTTTCGCCTTTGTCAATATACGTCATGAAACGTATATTGACATGGTTACACTTATTGTTTCATGAGGTATACCGACAAACATCAATCATAATATTTTTAAATTGCTAACAAAGGTTTAAAGTATTGGATAGAAGGTTAGAATTATTTTGCTATAATCCGCCAACCAAAAAAATTAATTAATTATAATTAATGAACTACCACTAGGCCTAAAATCAAAATTTACGAAAACCAACATAAAGTATAAATTAAAAAATTATTTATTGAGTAACATAAAATTCCTATAACATTTTAAAAATACATAATTTACAATAATAATAGTTACTAAAATAAAATATGTCAATATTTAATGTGACGTCTTACAATGAGTATTTGAATATTAATTAGTTTTCAATTCGATGCCCTATCATAGGTAGCATAAGTATGTCACGCACTCTTTAAACATTTCTGTGGTGGTGTCGTGTGATGCGGGTTGTTACGTTCCCTCAAATATGGTTGAGCGAAGCAATGGCTGGGTCATGCGTCATGCTCGTGAACGGGTGCCACCGGCGGGAATGGGGCTACTTTACGTCTACCCATCATAAGATAGAAGTTAGTCGGTATGCTTTTTTGGAACTTCTCTCATTGTGGAAACACTGCATATATAGCATAGTATTTACTGTATTGTAAATTTGTTTTGAAAAGAGCAACCGCCGAGTTTCTTGCTGGTTCTTCTCGGCAGGAAAGGCATTCCGAACCAGTGGTAGATTCATCGACTATTCAAAAGCACATGTAAAAATTTTTTTTAAATAAAAAATATTTCTATTCTATTCTATTTTTTTTATATTACAGTTTTATTATATTATAGATAGAAAATTTCATATATACAATACTATAAACCTAAATTTAGTTCTAAAATTAAAACTAAAATAAAAACTAATTAAAATCTAAAACCCCATCCAAGCCACCGCAGTGTGGCATAGTACCCAAGATGCTGGCAGCATTACCTCTTTGGATGGCCAGGCTAATCCTTTGGCCAAGGTAGCTGCCAGCTCTTGGATCCCCGGTAGACTCGATCACCTTTTTTGATATCTGTAAAAAAAGTGCGCGAGCCTCCGGGCCCCACGGCCCCAGGGTCTCTACACCAAAAGGCGCAAATATGAAACCACTGTCAAGTTTCTCATATTTGCGCCTCTTAGCCTGTTCGGCGCTAGTAGCCGCTGCACCCGCCACAGAGGAGGTCGCATGGATGTGGGAAGCAGCTAGAGTATCTACACAGGTGGCATCCCACACAAGCGACCTCCCTGTCCTCCAAGGAACAAGCGTCATACCATCAGGTCTCTTGCCATCACTACGTGCCAAACCAATAGGTTCTAATACAGCTGGCACGTGAGCAGTAGCAAGAGACCTGCGGATGATGTCGTTGAGGGCATTGTGGCGGGAGAAACGACCAGCGCTCTTCGAACAGGAGAGCCCGTGATGACCGTAAGCGTCGACGTGGTCACCGCAGTGGCAACGGTGAGGCTGGGTTATTTTGGCGCCAAGCCTAAGACCAACTACCACTGCAAGAGTGGCGTGGTTTAAAAGAGTGCCCAGATTAGCAGAAGGGATAGCATGGAGCCAGTGTCCGGATTCTTTCGCAGAGACAGCGAGAAGACGAGCACGGTCTTTGGAATTTGCTTGCATTAACATTGCGTCAAAAGTTTTTTTACAAATAATGTCATCCCACTGTCTCTGGGAAGGAAGAGAAACCGGCAATTGATTTGGGCTAATCGCTGACCAACCATTTCTTGCCTCTGCCAAGTACGACACCTCAATTGATCCCAAAGACTGGGATATAATTTCTATTCTATTTCTATTCTATTCAAAACAATACTAATGTGATGTAAAATTCGTCATATTTTGGTGGTGAGAAAAGCTGCCATGAATAGATTTAATAGTGATTTTGATTTATGATTCATAAATCAAAATCATATTATAAATGCTGATTTTAATATTCTACGACAGCTCAAACCACTGAAATTTGGAATACAGATGGCTATTCTTCTTCTTCTTCTTCTTTACTCCTGGGAATTTTCTCCGCAAGTAGGCGTGTCCGCCCGTTTTGCGTGGTTCCACTGGTGCGGCCCTCCGCCGGATCACTCCATCCAGCCGAGCTCCCTCCAGAAACCTAGCAGGCCACCCAGGTCGGCGAGGACTTCCGGAAGTGTTGCTGGAGAGCCAATGTACTTTTCTCGTTGGTTGGATACACCCCTGCATTTAAGCAGTACGTGTTCCGGTGTCTCGTCGTCCTCCATGCATGCTCTGCATAGAGGACTGTCGGTAATACCTAAAATAAAAAGGTGTTTGTTAAGCGAACAGTGTCCTGTGATCGTACCTACAACTACCCTTAGCTTGGTTCGGTTTAGTTGTAGTAGTTTCGCTGTGAGGCGTTGATTGAGGCGTGGAAACACCTCTTTCGTTTGTCTGCAGTCTGTAGTATTTGCCCAAAGTTCGGCATGTGTACTTACTGTTTGGTTATGCAACCACGTTTTGTATTCACTGAAGGGTATGGGAACCATCGGCTCCGGTCCCATCACCTTCATTGCTGCGGCTCGCCGTGCTAGTTCGTCGGCTGCGTCGTTTCCAATATTGCCACTGTGACCTTTTACCCAGCGTAGTGTGACAATGTTTGACTTTGTAATCTTTCGTAGTGCATTTTGGCAGTCAAGTATGAGTTTTGAGCAGGTCGTATTTTTGGCTAGGGCTCTCAAAACTGCTTGACTGTCTGTATTAATGTTTATATTAAAATTCGTTACCTACCTCTGGGCCATAGCAATGGCTGCTGCTGTGATGCCGACGCACTCTGCTTGAAAAACTGAGTTGTTCTTACCGAGGGCGTAGGCAATGTTGATATTTAGCTCGGGACAGTAGGCACCAGCCCCGGTGCCCGAGCTTGTTTTGGATCCATCAGTGTACACTTCGATGGTATCTATGTTAGATGACCGTGTTGTTATGTCTTCCATGTTGATCTTGTAAGTTTTTTTCTATTACATGTATCTTTTGTGTTTTGTCACAAACCCACCCTAGTTGTGGACACTTCATTTGTTCATGTGATAGTATCCGGGTGTGTGGTGTGATAGTTTCCTTCCACAGCCCGTAGGTATTTATTCTGAGGGCTGCAAGGGTTGTTTCTTCCCTTATGTATAGGTGTAGAGGTTGGATTCCCAGTATTACCTCTAATGCGTTTGATGGTGTGGTGCTCATACAGCCTGTGATAGCTAGGCACGCTTGTCTTTGAAATTTTTGTAGTTCCTGTTGGGTTGTCGTAAGGAGTGTTCGTGGCCACCATATTAGTGACGCATATGTTAGGGAGCTTCTTACGACTGATACATAGAGCCACTTCATTATCTGTGGCTTAAGACCCCAGGTCTTCCCAATCATGCGTTTGCATTGATTTAGGATTATTGTAGCTTTTTGTATCTTTGTATCTACGTGTGTTTTCCAGTTTAGCTTGCTGTCTAGCACTACCCCAAGGTATCTCACTTCTTTTGATAGTGCCAGACTTGTGCTAAACAGTGTTGGCATGTTTGGGATGTCCGGCTTCCTTTTGTTAGTAAACAGAATGAGCTCTGTTTTTTTAGGATTAACCGTCAGTTCGTTTTCTTTGCACCATTTCTCTATGAGTTTTAGTGCGTTTTGCATTATCGCACTCAGCGTATTTTCATGTTTTCCGCTTATGAGGATCGTTAGATCATCCGCGTATCCTATTGTGAAGAAGCCACGTTTGTTTAATTTTGTTATCACTTCAGGTCATCAACTACGAGGTTCCACAGGATTGGGGACAATACTCCTCCTTGTGGACAGCCCCTGGCTACTATGCCTCTAGTTGTGCCGTTTATGTTCAATTGGATTACCCTTTTTTCAAGTAGGGTTCTTATCCATTTTCGAAGTGTCGGTGGTGTTCCGTATCTCTCAAGAGCGCTATCAATGCTTCTGAAAGTCGTCTTGTCAAAGGCTCCCTCAATGTCTATGAAGGCTCCTAAAGTTGACAGTTTGTTGTCCAAATCGTGTTCTATCTTGCATACTACAGAGTGGAGCGCTGTCTCCGTGGATTTCCTAGTGCTGTATGCGTGTTGGTTTCGATGTATTGGTATGTGTCTCAGTGCCCCGTCTCTAAGGAAGCGGTCACCAAGTCTTTCTAATGTTTTCAGCAAAAACGATGTAAGACTGATAGGTCTGAATGATTTCGGCTGTGTGTAGTCATTTTTACCGGGTTTTGGTAGGAATACTACTTTGACTTCTCTCCATATTAGAGGTATGTATCCAAAGGCTATACAGGTTGAATATATCTTCACTAGCCATGGTATTATTTTTGCTGCTCCCCATTGTAGGAGTGCAGGGAAAATATTGTCTGACCCAGCTGACTTAAAGGGTTGGAAGGTGTCTATGGCCCACTGAACCTTCTCGTGTGTAACTATTTTGTTGGCTATCTCCCAGTCGGCCTCTGTGGGTATCCATTGAGGTTCTTCTGTCCACACAGTTGAGTTTGTGTTCAGAATCCTGCAGCCTGGGAAATGTGTCTCCATTAGTGTCTGGCTGACTTCTTTGTCATCCGTGGTGTAGCTACCGTCGGCTTTTTTAAGTGAACCGAGTGTGCGGCTATTGTCCTCGGTTAGGATCTTCCGGATCCTAGTAGCCGTGTCGTACGTCTCTATGTTTGAACAGAAACGTTGCCATGATTGGTTTTCTTTTTTTTCGAACAAGTTTTTTGTACTGGGATTGTGCTACTTTGTAGTTGTACCAATCTTCTTCTTGTCGGGTGTTCATAGCTCTGTTGAATAGGTGCCTCAACTTTTGTCTTCTCTTCTCAAGGTCGGGGCCCCACCAACTGTGTTTTGGTGTTTGTTTTGTCTTGCGTATTAGCATTGGGCATGCTAGCTCGTAGCATGTCCTGATGTTGTCCGTTAAGTTGTTAACGTTACTGTCTATTTCTGACACATTTTGTATTTTGAGATTATCCGCTACCTTTATGTGTCGTGTTATCAGTGCTTTAAATTGCTTACTGTTTGTTTTCCTTGGGTTTCTACGAGGTACCTCTTGTTTCTTGATCAGAGCCAGTTCGAAAGATATCCTTCTATGGTCAGAGAGCGATGGTTCGTCGCTCACATGCCAGTTTCTGACTTGATCCGTTATGTTATGTGATGCAAGGGTCAGGTCAATGATTGTCTGAAAACGGCTCGAGACAAACGTTGGTTCTGTACCCTTGTTTACTATGTTAAGGTTAGTAGTTAGAAGGTAAGATACTAATTCCTCACCTCTTCTGTTGTTCGTAGCGCTTCCCCAGAGGGTATGATGCGCGTTGCTGTCGACCGAGATAACAAGATCCGTATTATGTTCTTCACAGTGGTTTACCAGGTCCACGACTTGTCTTGTGGGGATCGGGCCTTCAATGGGTAGGTATAAAGATGCCAGAACTATTGGTCTAGGTGCCATCCCATTGTGTTGTTGTATTCCGTTCTGTATTTTTACTGCGGTTAGGTCTCTGATGGCTATTATGACGTAGGCATCCGCTATGAAAGGATCTTTGAAAATTCAACCCCTAAGGGGGTAAAATAGGGGCTAGAAAAAGCTGCGCGAAATCTAACTTAACGTGAGCGAAGCCGCGGGTAAAAGCTTGTCATTAAAGAGGTTGTAAGTTCTGCTAATCTGACATCTGCACCAATGTTTCTTTAGGTGGATAGTGTCATCAAAAATGGCGGAATGTACTTGGAAGGTCTGAGCGCCGCGCTGGCTGCCTACAGGGCCACACTTGACGGCTGCAGAAATTCTAGCAAGGTAAACTGGACGTAGTTATGCAAAAATCGGCCAAGTGCGAGTCGGGCCTCGCTCTTTTAGGGTTCCGTTAAAAAAATTAAATTAAAAAATTTCCATCTACCCACCTAACCATTTTAATTTAATTTTTTTAATTAAATTTAATTTTTATTATTTGTTGTTATAGCGGCAATAGAAATACATAATATGTGAAAATTTCATCTGTCTATCTATTACGGTTTACGAGATATAGCCCTCTGACAGACGGACGGACGGACGGACGGACGGACGGACGGACGGACGGACAGCGTAGGCTTAGTAATAGGGTCCCGTTGGTACCCTTTGGGTACGGAACCCTAAAAACGTTCTAACCCACAGCAAGATTTCAGAGAGATTGATGCGTTTTTAATTGTTTTTAGCTACGAATGTGATAGCTCGGGAACGACTGAGTTCAGAAGAAGCCTCACTCACCCTCACATAGTGAGAGTGACTGAGACAACTGAAGATCAGCTGACTATATCTTTCTCGCTCGGGTACACTCGGCGATCCAGAGTTCACCCGATCGAGCCTTTCACCTCAGATTGAGACGGATCAGCCTAACTTACTACCCACGTAAAAATGTGTGTGGTGCGCCAAAAGAAGTTTTCACTTCAAAAATATTTTGAATTTAGATTATTTTACGACGCATTTATTTATCCATAGACTGAGGTACATACGCCTAAAGAGGAGCTAACAGTATGCGAAAGAGCTGAGCATAAAAAGCACGTCGTACAGCAGTTATCCCAAATGGCTCTAACGACCACAGACAAACTCCGCGACGAGGCGTTTGAGAACATAAATCAGGTATACTTAGTACTTCCCTCCTACTTCCATATGTTTCTGCGTGTGTCGTATCTGTATAAGTGTGAGCGAGCGCAATGCTCGCGCCTGCCCGCTCCCACCTAGGCTTTGACAGGCACGCACACTTATGCAATGTGCATGTAGACGAAGTAACCACAAGTAAAGCTCACTCGCCTTCGTGAATTGCAAAAACTGTAGTAAGGTTAGTATTTTATCTGTTCCGAGTCTTTGACTGAACGGAGCTAAGTTGGGATTGGCTAAAACTGATTGCATTAGTGCGAAGATAGTAATCCCTTCGATTCGCTAATAAGCGTCCCTGCATGGATGCATTTTTAAGCCATTAAGGTAGAAGACACGGGTCTGCCCGCGAAATTCAAATTTAATTTGGTTTTTCGCAATTTGTAAACTAATACGACAAAGTAGGCTTATGGCCTTCTAATTGCGACAATGGCAGTATCATCTTCACAGGTTTATATAAAAAATTTTACTTGAAAGTGTCCAGTTTAAGAAATTAATCAAAATATCGACTAATTTGTGAGTAACTCACGTCCAACTCAGTATTTTGATTAATTTCTTAAACTCTTCACTTTCAAGTAAAGATTTTTATGTAAACCTGTGAAGATGATAATTCCACTGGCGCAATTAGAATGCCATAAGCCTACTTTGTCGTATTAGTTTACAATTTGCGAAAAACCAAATTAAATTTGAATTTCGCGGGCAGACCCTTGTTTTCAACCTTAACGAAAGAGTAGGTACCAGAGAGTTATCAGCGATGATTGCGATGGTTCCACAGATGCAATTTATTCAATCCCACAGCAACAGGCTTGTTCTCAGAGAACTAGGAATTACGACTACGTCTAATCCCGATTCCATGTTCTCTTCTTCTTTCCTTGATTTTGGCTTTTTTTAGTGCAATGCCAGCACAATGCACTTCGCCAATGTCAAGTAGGTAGCTTGAAAAAGGCAAGGCCGTTAAAAATATGAACTAAACTGATTTAGGATTTAGCTCTGTAATAGAAAGGTTTAGAAATTATTGGTATATAAAACTACACTACAATTTTATAGAATGAACAACAATTTTGACGTTTCCAATGTCCAACTGTCGAACCCGCATTTGACAGTTTTAGTTAGCAGGTTGTAATTCCTAGTTCCATGAGTTGAATAGCCCAATATAAGAAGTCCCAAAATCCATAAAGGCCGACTTAAAAAGGTCTGTCCATTTTTTATTTTGGAAAAATGGACTTTAGCTCTAGTGTCCCTAAGTCCATTTTTTATGTTTTGGAAAAATATACTTAGGAAATAGAAACTGACTTGGTAGTGTGGTGGACGTCCACCACAGAAATAGAGAATGGATCGCCAGAACTAATGAATGTGTAGGAATCTTCCCTGGTAATAAAACTCGGATGCTCTGTAGTACATGGGCGTATATTTTCTGTTCTTCATTTTATAACTCCTCACACGTCTAGCAACCGCTTCCCCCGCGAGTTGCCATGCGTAAAACTCGATTACTTATCAACCATTCAATTGCAAATAATATGAAACCTAACACATGAGTCTGATGCAGGACGACGGTGACGAAGCCGACCTGATTCAGCTCGCGTGGACTCTGGACCGCCTGGCCGCTCTCACCGGCCACGCGGCCGCCGCCGGCCCGCGCGGGCACGGGCAGGGCTCCGCGAGACAAGGTGACGGCTAATGTGTCTGATGCAGGACGACGGTGACGAACCCGACCTAGCTCAGCTCGCGTGGACTCTGGACCGCCTGGCCGCTCTCACCGGCCACGCGGCCGCCGCCGGCCCGCGCGGGCACGGGCAGGGCTCCGCGAGACAAGGTGACGGCTAATGTGTCTGATGCAGGACGACGGTGACGAACCCGACCTAGCTCAGCTCGCGTGGACTCTGGACCGCCTGGCCGCTCTCACCGGCCACGCGGCCGCCGCCGGCCCGCGCGGGCACGGGCAGGGCTCCGCGAGACAAGGTGACGGCTAATGTGTCTGATGCAGGACGACGGTGACGAACCCGACCTAGCTCAGCTCGCGTGGACTCTGGACCGCCTGGCCACTCTCACCGGCCACGCGGCCGCCGCCGGCCCGCGATATATATTATTATACATACCATCACGTAGGAATATGTAACTCGTTTAGTGTTTAGTATATTTGTTATAAGATAAAATAGTTGTAAACATTAAAATAGGTATCTAATGAAATAATGGCAAAAAGTCGTTGCTACCATAATTGTTCTGTGGATGGATGCTTAATGAGCACAGAAAAGGATTCTAATTTATCATTTTTTACGTTACTTAGGTATTAACTAATATTAATTTTATGAATCCATGTCCATGTTTTCCCTCCCAATATTTACTAAAATTATATGTTTGCCTTGGAGTTTTTCAACCCTTAAATTTAACAATCGTTAATTTAAAGACAGAAAAAATCTTTAAAGGTATTATATTAAAGTTAAACAGCTGATGTAAAATAAATAAATAGTTAAAAGTTATACCTACTGAATTTTTTACTCTGTTGACAGCCCCAGGCAACCACGTAACATTGTCCGTGACGTAGGAAGGCGAAAAGATCCAAAGCAATATGGACCCTCGTGCTGAGCGATAAAGTCTAATTTAGCTTGCGTGCGTGATTTATATATTTAATAATAATTATGTAGGCTATTAAAGCGCCGGCAAGTAGTCAACATCAAAGGAGTGAAACTTCTGTACGTAGTACTATTATATATTCTGTGCCCGTACGTCGTTCAAGTACTTCGGCAGAGGGGAATGCGTGCGCTTGGCAAGTCCTTCTCTTTCTCGTCCAAGTCGCTTATAGGTTAATGAGTAAATGAGTAGACAAAATTTTCTCGTTAAGCCCGAGGTCCTCAACTATACTCATGCAGAAGACCACGGCGCTCCGTTGCAGCGTGATTGAAGAACAAACCAACAAACAAACACTTTAAATTAATATTTTTATAGGATTTATAATATAGCTATTATTAAGGATGATTCGATATTATTTTTGTTACAGATAATTACTCTCCGATATCAACCACTGAAGATAAAGCTGATGTGGCTACGGAAGGCTTAGGAGAACACAACTTAGAAATTCTTGAACAGGTAGAAAATGGCCGCCCTCTGCCGCAACTCCCGCCAACACATTTGGCAGATGTCAAGTTGACAGATGGCAGAGTGACAGGTGTCAGATCAGTTCAGAAACGCGACACCGGCGACGTAATGAGATATTACGTTAAATACAAAGTTTGGAACGGTTCGAATCCAATAGACGCTCGGCCAATTGAAGACGACGATGATTTCGATGTGCTAAACTCTTTGAAAGTACACCCTATAACGAAAAGGTCTCTCGCGGACAAGAAATCTGCGAACATGCGGAGTGCGATAGAAAAGATAAGACAGCTGAAATGTCAGCCTAAGGAGCTGTCCAAGACAACGTCCAAATTAATCAAATCTATTAAAGTATACAGAAGAAAAATATTCAAGAATACTAGTCACAAAATTGAACTTAACTAGTTCAGTATCTTCACTTGACTCGCTGTAGCACGATGCGGTAACGATTCGACTATCGCCATTTTGGCACTGATTGAGACTTGGTAATTTGGGCTCTAAATATTTTTTCTGTATTCTTTATTAACACGAAATCAAAACCTTCAATTTTTTCATAAACTAAGGCCCAAACTGCTGTTTCGTAGAGAAAACAGATAATAACACTTTTGTTTTAATTTATTATTGTGTTTTATTATAGACTAGCTGATGCCCGCGACTTCGTCCGCGTGGATTTTCTTTTTAAAATCCCTCGTGAACACTTTGATTTTCCGGGATAAAAAGTAGCCTATGTCCTCAACTATAGTACCCATGCAAAAAATCACGTCGATCCGTGGCTCTGTTGTGGCGTGATTGAAGGACAAACTAACAAACAAACACACTTTCGCATTTATAATATTAGTATGATTAGAATATTAAATTGGATAGGAAAACACTGTAGCATTAAGAGGATTGTCTAGTTGAAAATTTTCATACAAAAAGCTTCAAAAAGCGATAACGTTTTGCTACCCGTAAATGTTGTCCAATGTTCATAATTTTTTGAAATGTTGCAGATACAATGAAAAACTATGCCCGTACGTTTTAATTTTAAAGAAATATTGCTTATGTTAAAAGTTATTAGTGACTAAATATCCATATTTTTGACTAAAAAACTACCTCGACTAATTTTATTTTTTTAAATTTAACTAAACTGAAATACTAAAAAAATGAAACGTACGAGCCTAGATTAAGGTGTACTGAATCTAATGAGACCAAAATTGTCTAATTTTGTAAACGTTTAGGGGGGTAAAAACGTTATGACCCGAAACAATATTTCAAGAATAAAATTTAGGCAAATAACTCCTGGACTTGCAACTCTCTCTATCGCACGATGCGGGTCGGGCAGCGAAGCGTTGTGAAACAGATAGCATTTTGGAAAATACCTACTCGCGTCGCGTTTCGTCACTAGACACTCCTCTTAAGTCCATACGATGTATTACATCCATACCTACTATGTATTAAGTAGGTATAATGATCGTTTGGCAAAATCTGACGCCTTCGGAGTAGTTTGACTTTGACAAAATAGTGCTATCCACGATGGCTATATACGATAATGCTTGCCAGCTTAAGATGAGCCGTTCATTCAAAGTATCTTGTAGATTCCGGGGTTCAAGTTATTTGGACCTTATACTGAAGATCGTGATGTCTATAATTTCTGAACTACGAAATTGACGACCTTGAAATAATTACAGGACAATCTCTAAAGAACCTGCTTTCTAACAAAAAAAGAATGGATTAAATCGGAATACGCCTTAATGAATTACAGCGAAATACACATTTTGACTTTCATCCCCTCTCCCAAGGGAACCGTGCTGAATTTCGGGATAAAAAGTATCCTATATTATGCCTCGTAGTATTAACTTAAATCGTGCCAAGTTTCATTTAAATCCGTCCAATAGTTTCGGCGTGATGCGCGGCCAAGATACAGACAGACAGACAGACAGACAGACAGACAGACAGACAGACAGACAGACAAAAAATTAAAAAAAAATTGTTTTGGCTTCAGTATCGATTATAGAGTGCCCTCAAACAAAAATTTTCAAAATATCTTCAATGTACAGAATTGGACCTGTTATAGTTTTATTATATTATAGAAGAATATGTACTCTTAAAGATACACAAGTATTTATTGTACCGACTAAGTAATATTTTATCTAAGAATAAATGAAATGATAAAAATTATACAGATAAATAAGTTTATTTGACACACTGCCTACTTAATACATTCATAATTAGTGAATATGTCAATTTTACACATTGACATATTCACTATAGTCTGAGCGGAAGGGCTAGTCACCCCCTGCGGTATGTGAGCGGCAGGAGGGGAGAGGTAAACAATCTTGTATCTAACTCAGTCTGCCCGCTGCCGTCGACCACGGCGACGGTTACACGTCTTAGTTGTTTGCGCCCCTTTGTCCCAAACACACACGAGATAAAATATCCTGAGATGGGTCCGCCAATTCCACGTAATGTGAAAAATGCTATTTACACTGTGCACAGTTTTTTTCTAAAACGAAAGGGTGACAAGGGAAGTATAGAACACAATTAATATGATATGAACATTAATAAATTAGTGGCAGAGGCTACAGGAGTGTCAGCTCGAAGCGTAATGAGAATAGGGAATATGCATGATTTTTTTTTAATTTCTTAAATTAATCATTTACATCTCTATAACATATAAAAAATATAAATAGGTTTGAAAATAATCAAATAATTTTTCAAAGTGAAATTTAAAACATTGAATAAATTTGAGCCGTTCAAACGCCACCATTTAGCGCGCGCTTTTGATGACGTCATTCGACATGTCCCGTGTTTGTTTACTATAGCGTTTCAGTTACTTCATACTTATTTTCAGTTTTAATTGCTACACAAACCATGGAAGAAGTTAAAAAACCTTCTTACAAGTATTGTATGGTACCTAAATACAAAAAAACACTATTATTAGTACACCCGATAAAGTGTTTTTAGGGTTCCGTACCCAAAGGGTACCAACGGGACCCTATTACTAAGCCTACGCTGTCCATCCGTCCGTCCGTCTGTCAGCGGGCTGTATCTCGTAAACCGTAATAGATAGACAGATGAAATTTTCACATATTATGTATTTCTATTGCCGCTATAACAACAAATAATAAAAATTAAATTAAATTAAAAAAATTGAATTAAAATATTTTCATGGGTACATGGAAATATTTTTATTTAATTTTTTTTAACGGAACCCTAAAAGAGCGAGGCCCGACTCGCACTTGGCCGATTTTTTCGTATTCCACGAGATGCGAAAGTACGAAAAAAAAGTGTAAGAAAATTGTTCATATTTATCGGAATATCGTATTTATCTAATACTTATTTACAAAAAGTATATAAACATATCAAACTTGAGTGAGCTTCAATAACATAATATTACGTATAAATTATCATGATATAGACGTAAATTAGGAGTTTAGGAACACAGATGGTTATTCAAAGGTTATGTTTTGTTTTAAGTATTATTTAAACATATAAGAATAAAAATCTATGTTAAGGACTAAAATATACCATGTAACATAATAATTATCTTGCAGCTTTCACTCCTTTGATCTCTGCGCTCGTAAAATCGAGATTTGATACAAAATATACTGACATCATAAATGCATCTATTTTCGGTAAATTATCCGATTGTGCTTTGACAAAACCAGTTTCTGTCATCGACCTAGATTGACTAAAAATATAAATTCACAAGTAATCACACAGGAACACAGTTTTAAACAATTTTTCTCACAAACACTGTATGAATATCGACGCCTTAAATCAACCGTAACACAAATGACGTCACATTTCGTTTCGACCAATGGCGACGCGTTTTGTAAGTTTGAATTTCCCTCCTTTATTTTTCACTTTCTATATAATATTTTCTAGGTTTAAATAATAACTAAATAAAAAAAATACCTTTTAAGTATAATGTTAAGGCAATAAAGAATCTAGAAAAAAATATTTGAGACAAATTTAAATTTTATGCATATTCCCTATTGTAGCTGTAGGGAATTCGAATCGGCATACATTGGAAAACCCAAAATTTTCATCTCCACGGAAACCTAAAGAAATAAAAAAGAGAATCCACATTGATGATTTCGATATGGGAGTAATAAGGTGACGTTTTAGCATAGGCGTGGCTTTGCGCGGCGCGTGCGGCGTCGTGTCGCGGCGGGCGCCGACGCGGGCACCGCGGCGACGCACAGTGGGTCGAAACTGCTATAATATGAGGTACATAGGATTTTTTGTTACAAATTCCATTTAAAAAAAATACTTATCGAAAGACCTTGTCATTGTGATGAATAATTGTTATTAAACGTTTTTCTCTAAAACTGATAGTTTGCCCGGAAAAAAATATGTTCAGTTTTTGTTGTATGGAATGAAACAGAAACTGCTAAAATTTGCTAATAATAAGCTGATGCCCGCGACTTTGTCCGCGGGGGTTTAGTTTTTAAAGTACCTCGGGAACTCTTTGATTTTCCGGGATAAAAAGCCACTCTCGGGTCCTCAACTATACCCATGTAAAAAATCACGTCGATCCGTAGCTCAGTTGCGGCTTGATTGAAGGACAAACCAACAAACACACTTTCGCATTTATAATATTAATTAATTTTTACTGATTTTTCACTGTTTGTAATTAGTTTCCAACAACAAAGACAGTTTAGCTAAGGAGATACATTAGATACATAATAAAATGAATTGTTAAAAAGAAATAAAGAAAGCTATATTTCCTATTAGATCCTTTGTTTGAATTCACGTTATTTTAATATAATTTACAGTTTTAATCTATGAAATATCCTTTTTTAAGTGCTTAACTTATAAGTTTCTCTTCGATGAACTAGTGATTTAAAGTTAATTTCAATATTTATTCATAGAATTTTCATGCAGCACATTATTTTGGTCAAATATTTGATAATCCACGACATTATAAAATCAATAAAAATCATATTTTTTTAAAAATTTCGGATTCTTATAACTTTTAAACGGGCAAGTTTGGGTGCGAGCTAATAGCATAGAGTTATAGCCAACAAGCCAAAGAATATGAATAAAGTAGTTTTAAAGCAAGACCTCTCAAGACTTGGCCAAATTTTAGCAGTTTCTGTTTCATTCCATACAACAAAAACTGAAAATATTGAAATATGAAAAGTCCTATAAATACCTTTTTTATTGGTATTTCAATAAAGAATATAAAAAAAAATTGTCCGGTTGAAAAATAACAATTCCTTGCAATTGTTTAAACAATTTCGGTTTAAACAATATGGCACCGGGTTGCGCCATGGCAACATGCATTTATATCATTAGGAGGGCAATTTGAAGAGGATCGCATAAAAAAATTGAGGTGGAATAGTTTTCGGTACTCATGCGCCGATTCCTCCCGGACTATTGGCCATATGTTTGAGTTTCACGCGCGACTCGACGCCGCACGCGCCGCGCAACGCCACGCCTATGCTAAAACGTCGCCTAAGAAGAAAAATTCATCAGTTTTATACAGTTGATAAAAAAAATCCCAAGTATTCGTAAATTGCTTGCAGTTTTAAAAGAAGATGGCATCGTGAACTGCGGTTATACCTATTTACGGGAGCTTTTACACAAGATGGGATATTTTTTTAAGAAATGTGTCTAGGAGACATATTTTAATTGAGAGACCCAGTATTGCTGAATGGCGAGTAAGGTATTTAAGAGCTATACGGAACTATAGAAATGAAAACCGAAAAATATATTTTCTGGACGAAACCTACGTTAACAGTTGCCACAACTCCAATATGTGTTGGCAATCTGAATCGGAGCCCGGGATTTATGCTGATATTGGCAAAGGGCGTCGTTTAGTGATTGTTCATGCTGGTAGCCGAGACGGATTAGTTGACGGTGCCTTAACAATTTTCAAATCAGATTCGAAATGCGGGGATTACCATGGCGATATGAATGCCACAAATTTTCATAACTGGGTTAGCCACAAATTGAAAAATAAACTAGCTCCTAACACAGTGGTCGTTATGGACAATGCCTCCTACCATTGTGTACAGGTTGAGAAAATACCAACAATGTCCAGTTTAAAAAGAGTCATGCAAGATTGGTTACGAAAACATAATGTTGACTTTACACCAGACAATACTAAACCCGAACTCCTTTCTCTGATAAAAAGTGTTGGGTCCGAAAAAATTTACACCATTGACGAAATTCATCCCGATCTCAACCCCATTGAGCTTGTGTGGGCCGATATAAAGAACAACTTAGCTTCAAATTACATAAATTCTTCATTGGACGAAAAAATTCCAATCATCACAAGATTGTTTTCTGAATTCACTCCTGAAAAATGGCAGAAGTGTGACGACCATGTACAAAAAATTGAGAACCAATATTGGAACCACGACATGAGGTTTGACAATGTGATAGATGAGCTGATCATAAATCTAGGAAACGAGTCAGATTCTGAGGAGGATATGGAAATTGATGACATAATGAAGAAGAAGATATGGATTAATTTTGTACTGTAACGGTGGCAGTGAATTTTTTTTTTATTTGCTTAGTGAGAAATGGAAATTTACAACTGTTTTGTATCGCAAATAATAAAATGTACCTACTCATTTTAGATATGCGTTCCTACTAGAGAAACTACTTATACTACTTATACTGAAACCAGGGAAGTTCGATCTGTGCCCTCGTCGTTAACAGGGGGACAGATCGAACTTGTTATTCCTATCCGTTCCCCCGAGGGGACGGGCCAGGGGGACAGACAGAATCCCGTGATTCTGAGTTGAGTTTCAGCGTTGCAACTTGGCAGTTTTCATCGACCAAATGATTTTGTCAATGTTTTTTTATTAATTACAACATGGAATCGACTATGTATAGAATAGAAATAATAGAATTATAATTCAACACATGTCAAGACGGGCAGACAGAAAGTAGCCCCATTGCCGCTGGTGGCACCCGTTCACGAGCATGACGCATGACCCAGCCATTGCTTCGCTCAACCATATTTTAGGGAACGTAACAACCCGCATCACACGACACCACCGCAGAAATGTTAAAGAGAGTGTGACATACTAGGCTACCCATCTTAAGGCATCGAATTGAAACTAATATTCAAATCAAATACTCATTTTAAAATATGACTTGTACACAAATAAAGTGGAAACTCTGAATAGAATAGAATTATTTTGATATACAATTATACAGGTTAATCATCACCTACTGTCTCATGAATCGCTGGAACGAATTATATCCACGCTTTTTTGTCATTTATATAGTCTTCAATCGTATAATATGCTTTTTTCATGAGCGTAGTTTTAATCGATTTCTTAAACTTGTGTAAAGGCAAGTCCAAGATCGACTGTGGAATTTTATTATAGAACGTCACGCCCATTCCCACAAATGTCTTTCGGACCCTCTTGAGGCGCAGTCGAGGAATCACGAGCCTATTTGGATCTCTAACCTGCCTATCGTGTAATTCACCCTTTTTTTGTAATTCACAATGTTTTGTCTGACAAATATTATATTGTTATAAATATATTGTGAAGCTACTGTAAGAATGCCTATTTCTTTAAATTTTTCTCGAAGGGAATCCCGCGGCTTTTAATTATAGATTGCGCGAATCGCCCTCTTCTGCAATACAAAAATTTTTCCAATATCGGCCGCTTTACCCCATACTAAGATTCCGTATGACATAATACTACGGAAATATGCAAAATAAACAATTTTTGCAGTTTCTATGTCAGTTATTTGTCGAATCTTCCTAACAGCGTAAGCAGCAGAGCTGAGCTTGCCAGCAAGTGCTGCTATATGGGTGCCCCATTGCAGCTTTGAGTCCAGGGTTAATCCCAAGAACACTGTGGAGTCCTCTGTTTTCAAGGATTCATTACTTATCTTTAAATTTTTACTGACAGTTCTGGTGTTAGGCAATAAAAACTCAACACACTTTGTTTTTTTAGCATTTAAAAGTAGATTATTTGCCGTAAACCATTCAGAAACTTGAGAAAATGCATTATTTACATCGTCAAAATTGTCTTTTTTCCTATCGACTTTGAAAATCAAAGACGTATCATCAGCAAATAGTACAATATCGCAAGTATTTTGGACAAAATATGGTAAATCGTTTATGTAAATCAAAAACATGAATGGACCTAGAATAGAACCCTGGGGTACACCCATTACTGAGGCTGATCCGGTTGATTTTACATCATTGACACACACTCTTTGAACACGATCCCTTAGATAAGACGCAATGAGGCTAAGTGCAATATCTTTAATACCATAGTGGCTCAGTTTAAGTAAGAGGGTCTTGTGATCAACGCAGTCGAAGGCTTTTGATAAATCACAAAAAATACCAATGGCATTCTGTGAGTTATTCCATGCATCGAAAATGTGTCGTAACAGCGTTGCGGCTGCATCGGTTGTTGATCGACCCTTAGTAAAACCGCACTGCTCAGGGTGAAGAAGTTTATTTAATTTAAAGTGTAGAAGCAGTTGGTTGAACATTATTTTTTCGAAAATCTTGCTGAGAGTTGGCAAAATTGAAATTGGTCTGTAGTTATTCGGGTCAAATTTGCTTCCCGATTTATAAAGAGGTATTAATTTGCTACATTTCATTAGGTCTGGAAAAGATTCAGTATCTACAGACTTATTAAAATTTAAAGCAAGATAAGGCGCAATAATATCAATGATATTGTGAATTAATTTAACTGATATTCCCCATAGATCTCCAGTTTTTTTATTTTGCAATGATTTAAATGTTTTGATAATATCATATGGGTTAACGTGTTCAAACCTAAATAGTTTATTGCACTCAGAAACATTGCTTCTTAGAAGATTACAGGCTTCTGTTGGCGAGGAATTTAGAGAACTGGTCGGGAATATGTAATCTATTTCAATTTTATTTAAATTGAAAAACAACAAATGGCGATATTTCAAACAGCAATTTAGGTATATTCAAACTTCCATAAACGCGCGATGAGCTGCTTATATCACAAGTTCAAAGCACTCCGTGACTCGTTTAAAGCACAAGCCGCCGCTCGCAGAGGCATCAGTGTCACAGATCGCAGAGCGCTGTGACCGCATTGTGCGCGATACATTGCGTGCTCTAAACTACAATATCGGTGACCCACCATTTTCAAGATAAGTGGTATTTCTAATTTCATTAGGCATAAATGTAATAGCTTTACAAAGTTCTCGCTTGCAAGTCCCTTACACGTCTCCTTCATTTCGCGGTAGGCCTGAACATGTATCGACTAAGTACCTGCTGCTGTTTCGTGGAGGAAAACAAATAATAACACTTTTGTTAATATATTATCGCGTTCAATATAGAATTATATACTCTTAACAATACTATTACACAATATTAGGTATTTATTGTATCAACTTAGTTAATAGTTTAGTAGTAAAATGTTGATATTCGTTATTTATAACAGAAAATGTAATATGTTAGAATAACATATTTTGTAAAAACATAAAATAAATCGGTCCAAAAACAAGTAAGTTATAGAGCTTTAAAGTTTCCTGTTAGACAGACAGAGCGGTACTGAAGTGTGATGTCACAATTCACCAGCTCCATACACGCTCCTTAGAAAACTCGTTTTAGAAAGAGACAGATACAGTCAGAAAAAAACAGCTTATAATTCCGAGACTAGTAAAGATATTTAAAAAAGAGAAATAGTGTTACAATATTTAAAAACGTTATATTAAATAAATATCAGTCAAATACCTAATTACTTAAATTATACAGATAAATAAGCTTATTTGATACCCTAATAATACCTACTTAATACGATTTCACACATTGACATATTCACTAACACAGATTTAGGATTGGTGGTCGCTAGATACATAGCGCACTTCCTGAACACAAAGCGTCAAAACGAAAACGACAAACAATGGAGTGTACGCCATGGTACGCCAGTTCAGGCGTACTATGTATTGCCACAATTTACTAGTAGCCGATGGTATCTAGTAGGTGCGAAGCTACTACCAATCCTAAACCTAAGTATGTACACAAAATGCTTACAAAATGGTAATATGCAAATGTCAATTTTCACCTTTTCAGCCCAACAGATAAAGGTGAGGATTGAAAGGTCGCAGGTTCGGTCCTCACCCGAAACAATATAGTCACACCTGCCTACTCCTAGCGCAAGAAGAGGACACTATTAGTCAAGTTCAGCTCGTTTAATACTCTTTTTAACAAAACAATAAATCAGGAAACTTGTTAAATATTTCATCAAAGCCTCTCTCATGCATACCTTAGGTACCAAGGAAAAGTATGCTTGTTTGTATTCCCATTTATGCAGGGTGCGAGGGACACCCTAACGACAACTGAAGCCAGGGACTGGGTACATGACTCTGGGGCGCTCGGCATTGGAATGTTTCATCGGTGTTTTCATGATTTTGACAATTCTTTTTCATTTTTTAATTAATTGCAACAATCTTTTATGTAACAACTTGATTTTATTGATAAACAATAAATGTTAATATTTAACACCAAACAGCGATGCAATACTCGCGCGATCAGCTGTTTATCAAAAGTTCAAAACACTCGGACTAAGTACCCACAAACCGCCGCTTGCGACGCGCCGTACCTAATGCGGGTGTAGGTATCGGTGCCCGTTGTTTGCGATACATTGCGTGCTCAAAAATGACAATATTGGTAACCAACATTTCCGAGATGAGTTGCATTTGTAATTGCGTTACAGGTCTTACGTCCTGAAATCCACAAAAGAACGCGCTGGCTTTGATGCCTATTAACATTTTTTAATGCTAACTGATGCAATACTTTGCTGGAGAAGAATGTTGAGTGTCTTGGAATGAATTCCGGACCAACGAGCCCACTCTCGAAGGACGTGTCCGGTCACGCGTCACGACGCGTTGATGTCTCGACTGAACGTCTAGTGCTCCGAGGACGAGTAGAGGGCGCGAGGGCGCGCGGCAGATCGGCCGAGAGATGGACGGCCGAGTGCGGGCTGCGGCGGGTGTTGCCTTATATGAGTGCGCGAGGGAGGCAGCGTTAGAGGGAGACGCGTAGTGCGCGACACCGGGCCATAGATGCCGTCGGAACAACGATATGGGCCCCGACGTGTGTAGAACCAAAAAAAAAAACGTTAAATGTGATCCGAATTTCTCATTGATGAGTGGACTATAATGAGTGCATGAGTGCTTCAGCCAAACCGGGAAGATACTAAAGACAATGTCATTAAGTTGAAGTTCGCTTTTTAGATTTAGGATTTTTCTTGTCGCCGGTGTGAGTTCTCATGTGTCTTATTAAATGACCCTTTTGTGAAAATTTATATTTACATAGTTGACAAGCATAAGGCTTGTCGCCAGTGTGAGTTCTCATGTGACTTATTAAACTACTCTTTTGTGAACATTTATACTTGCATAGCTCACAAGCATAAGGTTTGTCGCCAGTGTGAGTTCTCATGTGTCTTACTAAATCATTCTTTTTTGAACATTTATACTTACATAGCTCACAAGCATAAGGCTTGTCGCCAGTGTGAGTTCTCATGTGACTCACCAAAGTATTCTTACGTGAACATTTATACTTGCATAGCTCACAAATAAAAGGCTTATCGCCAGTGTGAGTTCTCATGTGACTCACCAAAGTATCCTTACGTGAACATTTATACTTGCATAGCTCACAAATAAAAGGCTTGTCGCCAGTGTGACTTTTCATGTGTCTAACTAAATTACCCTGTAGTGAACACTTAAACTTGCATAGCTCACAAGTAAAAAGATTGTCGCCAGTGTGAGTTCGCATGTGTTTTACTAAATCACTTTTTTGTGAACATTTATACTTACATAGCTCACAAGCAAAAGGCTTGTCGCCAGTGTGAACGTGCATATGCCTCAACAAAGCATTTTCATTTTTACATTTATATTGGCAAACCTTGCAATTCAAATGCATCACTTCAGAATGAGTTTTTATGTGATTTATCAAGAAACGTTTTTGTTTGAACATTTTTGGGCACACGTCACAGGAAAACAATTTCCTCTCAACATTCGCTGGTGAACTATTATACGGTACATTAATGTCATTATTTGAACAAAAGATTTTACTTTGTAAACTTGATAAGTTAGGGTTATTCAGTGTCGTAGGAACTTTATTCTGACTAGTCGCCTGACAGCTGACATCGTCCGCGGCAATACCACTCGCAGGCACGTCTTGTTCGTCGTGTGAGTCGTCTTCTTCAGCTGGAGGCACTTTCGTTTCGTTATTCGTCGCACGGCTCGCGGGCAGAGCGACTGCAACGAAACATTATTTATATTTCTTGGTACGGCTTTGCTTGATAATATGATAAATGAGGAGCTGGGACAGAACGAAAAGGAACTCTGGCTGGCACGAGTGCTTTTCTACAGGTTTTTATCAGATTTGACCAGACGGAAGGTAAATGGCTTCAGGTATATGTAAAGTAAGCTGTAAGAAAATAAGGAAAGGTGACTGACTGCCTGATCTATCAACGCACAGCTCAAACCTCTGGACGGTCAAGACTTGTACCCTTCATACAGAACTCTTCAGCACAGGCATTGGACTCGAAGCCCTCATAGTTTTTGAGTAAACCACACTGAAAGTTTTCACCGACAACAATCTTAGCACAACCCTAGAAAACATAACGCGTCGGTGTACCTACGACCGCGCGCCGCGCGCGTTGTGACCTGTTCAAGTTCAGTCATAGGGCAAGCGCATTGTATCAATTGAATACATAATACTACGGAATACTACGGAAATATGCAAAATAAACAATTTTTGCAGTTTCTATGTCAGTTATTTGTCGAATCTTCCTAACAGCGTAAGCAGCAGAGCTGAGCTTGCCAGCAAGTGCTGCTATATGGGTGCCCCATTGCAGCTTTGAGTCCAGGGTTAATCCCAAGAACACTGTGGAGTCCTCTGTTTTCAAGGATTCATTACTTATCTTTAAATTTTTACTGACAGTTCTGGTGTTAGGCAATAAAAACTCAACACACTTTGTTTTTTTAGCATTTAAAAGTAGATTATTTGCCGTAAACCATTCAGAAACTTGAGAAAATGCATTATTTACATCGTCAAAATTGTCTTTTTTCCTATCGACTTTGAAAATCAAAGACGTATCATCAGCAAATAGTACAATATCGCAAGTATTTTGGACAAAATATGGTAAATCGTTTATGTAAATCAAAAACATGAATGGACCTAGAATAGAACCCTGGGGTACACCCATTACTGAGGCTGATCCGGTTGATTTTACATCATTGACACACACTCTTTGAACACGATCCCTTAGATAAGACGCAATGAGGCTAAGTGCAATATCTTTAATACCATAGTGGCTCAGTTTAAGTAAGAGGGTCTTGTGATCAACGCAGTCGAAGGCTTTTGATAAATCACAAAAAATACCAATGGCATTCTGTGAGTTATTCCATGCATCGAAAATGTGTCGTAACAGCGTTGCGGCTGCATCGGTTGTTGATCGACCCTTAGTAAAACCGCACTGCTCAGGGTGAAGAAGTTTATTTAATTTAAAGTGTAGAAGCAGTTGGTTGAACATTATTTTTTCGAAAATCTTGCTGAGAGTTGGCAAAATTGAAATTGGTCTGTAGTTATTCGGGTCAAATTTGCTTCCCGATTTATAAAGAGGTATTAATTTGCTACATTTCATTAGGTCTGGAAAAGATTCAGTATCTACAGACTTATTAAAATTTAAAGCAAGATAAGGCGCAATAATATCAATGATATTGTGAATTAATTTAACTGATATTCCCCATAGATCTCCAGTTTTTTTATTTTGCAATGATTTAAATGTTTTGATAATATCATATGGGTTAACGTGTTCAAACCTAAATAGTTTATTGCACTCAGAAACATTGCTTCTTAGAAGATTACAGGCTTCTGTTGGCGAGGAATTTAGAGAACTGGTCGGGAATATGTAATCTATTTCAATTTTATTTAAATTGAAAAACAACAAATGGCGATATTTCAAACAGCAATTTAGGTATATTCAAACTTCCATAAACGCGCGATGAGCTGCTTATATCACAAGTTCAAAGCACTCCGTGACTCGTTTAAAGCACAAGCCGCCGCTCGCAGAGGCATCAGTGTCACAGATCGCAGAGCGCTGTGACCGCATTGTGCGCGATACATTGCGTGCTCTAAACTACAATATCGGTGACCCACCATTTTCAAGATAAGTGGTATTTCTAATTTCATTAGGCATAAATGTAATAGCTTTACAAAGTTCTCGCTTGCAAGTCCCTTACACGTCTCCTTCATTTCGCGGTAGGCCTGAACATGTATCGACTAAGTACCTGCTGCTGTTTCGTGGAGGAAAACAAATAATAACACTTTTGTTAATATATTATCGCGTTCAATATAGAATTATATACTCTTAACAATACTATTACACAATATTAGGTATTTATTGTATCAACTTAGTTAATAGTTTAGTAGTAAAATGTTGATATTCGTTATTTATAACAGAAAATGTAATATGTTAGAATAACATATTTTGTAAAAACATAAAATAAATCGGTCCAAAAACAAGTAAGTTATAGAGCTTTAAAGTTTCCTGTTAGACAGACAGAGCGGTACTGAAGTGTGATGTCACAATTCACCAGCTCCATACACGCTCCTTAGAAAACTCGTTTTAGAAAGAGACAGATACAGTCAGAAAAAAACAGCTTATAATTCCGAGACTAGTAAAGATATTTAAAAAAGAGAAATAGTGTTACAATATTTAAAAACGTTATATTAAATAAATATCAGTCAAATACCTAATTACTTAAATTATACAGATAAATAAGCTTATTTGATACCCTAATAATACCTACTTAATACGATTTCACACATTGACATATTCACTAACACAGATTTAGGATTGGTGGTCGCTAGATACATAGCGCACTTCCTGAACACAAAGCGTCAAAACGAAAACGACAAACAATGGAGTGTACGCCATGGTACGCCAGTTCAGGCGTACTATGTATTGCCACAATTTACTAGTAGCCGATGGTATCTAGTAGGTGCGAAGCTACTACCAATCCTAAACCTAAGTATGTACACAAAATGCTTACAAAATGGTAATATGCAAATGTCAATTTTCACCTTTTCAGCCCAACAGATAAAGGTGAGGATTGAAAGGTCGCAGGTTCGGTCCTCACCCGAAACAATATAGTCACACCTGCCTACTCCTAGCGCAAGAAGAGGACACTATTAGTCAAGTTCAGCTCGTTTAATACTCTTTTTAACAAAACAATAAATCAGGAAACTTGTTAAATATTTCATCAAAGCCTCTCTCATGCATACCTTAGGTACCAAGGAAAAGTATGCTTGTTTGTATTCCCATTTATGCAGGGTGCGAGGGACACCCTAACGACAACTGAAGCCAGGGACTGGGTACATGACTCTGGGGCGCTCGGCATTGGAATGTTTCATCGGTGTTTTCATGATTTTGACAATTCTTTTTCATTTTTTAATTAATTGCAACAATCTTTTATGTAACAACTTGATTTTATTGATAAACAATAAATGTTAATATTTAACACCAAACAGCGATGCAATACTCGCGCGATCAGCTGTTTATCAAAAGTTCAAAACACTCGGACTAAGTACCCACAAACCGCCGCTTGCGACGCGCCGTACCTAATGCGGGTGTAGGTATCGGTGCCCGTTGTTTGCGATACATTGCGTGCTCAAAAATGACAATATTGGTAACCAACATTTCCGAGATGAGTTGCATTTGTAATTGCGTTACAGGTCTTACGTCCTGAAATCCACAAAAGAACGCGCTGGCTTTGATGCCTATTAACATTTTTTAATGCTAACTGATGCAATACTTTGCTGGAGAAGAATGTTGAGTGTCTTGGAATGAATTCCGGACCAACGAGCCCACTCTCGAAGGACGTGTCCGGTCACGCGTCACGACGCGTTGATGTCTCGACTGAACGTCTAGTGCTCCGAGGACGAGTAGAGGGCGCGAGGGCGCGCGGCAGATCGGCCGAGAGATGGACGGCCGAGTGCGGGCTGCGGCGGGTGTTGCCTTATATGAGTGCGCGAGGGAGGCAGCGTTAGAGGGAGACGCGTAGTGCGCGACACCGGGCCATAGATGCCGTCGGAACAACGATATGGGCCCCGACGTGTGTAGAACCAAAAAAAAAAACGTTAAATGTGATCCGAATTTCTCATTGATGAGTGGACTATAATGAGTGCATGAGTGCTTCAGCCAAACCGGGAAGATACTAAAGACAATGTCATTAAGTTGAAGTTCGCTTTTTAGATTTAGGATTTTTCTTGTCGCCGGTGTGAGTTCTCATGTGTCTTATTAAATGACCCTTTTGTGAAAATTTATATTTACATAGTTGACAAGCATAAGGCTTGTCGCCAGTGTGAGTTCTCATGTGACTTATTAAACTACTCTTTTGTGAACATTTATACTTGCATAGCTCACAAGCATAAGGTTTGTCGCCAGTGTGAGTTCTCATGTGTCTTACTAAATCATTCTTTTTTGAACATTTATACTTACATAGCTCACAAGCATAAGGCTTGTCGCCAGTGTGAGTTCTCATGTGACTCACCAAAGTATTCTTACGTGAACATTTATACTTGCATAGCTCACAAATAAAAGGCTTATCGCCAGTGTGAGTTCTCATGTGACTCACCAAAGTATCCTTACGTGAACATTTATACTTGCATAGCTCACAAATAAAAGGCTTGTCGCCAGTGTGACTTTTCATGTGTCTAACTAAATTACCCTGTAGTGAACACTTAAACTTGCATAGCTCACAAGTAAAAAGATTGTCGCCAGTGTGAGTTCGCATGTGTTTTACTAAATCACTTTTTTGTGAACATTTATACTTACATAGCTCACAAGCAAAAGGCTTGTCGCCAGTGTGAACGTGCATATGCCTCAACAAAGCATTTTCATTTTTACATTTATATTGGCAAACCTTGCAATTCAAATGCATCACTTCAGAATGAGTTTTTATGTGATTTATCAAGAAACGTTTTTGTTTGAACATTTTTGGGCACACGTCACAGGAAAACAATTTCCTCTCAACATTCGCTGGTGAACTATTATACGGTACATTAATGTCATTATTTGAACAAAAGATTTTACTTTGTAAACTTGATAAGTTAGGGTTATTCAGTGTCGTAGGAACTTTATTCTGACTAGTCGCCTGACAGCTGACATCGTCCGCGGCAATACCACTCGCAGGCACGTCTTGTTCGTCGTGTGAGTCGTCTTCTTCAGCTGGAGGCACTTTCGTTTCGTTATTCGTCGCACGGCTCGCGGGCAGAGCGACTGCAACGAAACATTATTTATATTTCTTGGTACGGCTTTGCTTGATAATATGATAAATGAGGAGCTGGGACAGAACGAAAAGGAACTCTGGCTGGCACGAGTGCTTTTCTACAGGTTTTTATCAGATTTGACCAGACGGAAGGTAAATGGCTTCAGGTATATGTAAAGTAAGCTGTAAGAAAATAAGGAAAGGTGACTGACTGCCTGATCTATCAACGCACAGCTCAAACCTCTGGACGGTCAAGACTTGTACCCTTCATACAGAACTCTTCAGCACAGGCATTGGACTCGAAGCCCTCATAGTTTTTGAGTAAACCACACTGAAAGTTTTCACCGACAACAATCTTAGCACAACCCTAGAAAACATAACGCGTCGGTGTACCTACGACCGCGCGCCGCGCGCGTTGTGACCTGTTCAAGTTCAGTCATAGGGCAAGCGCATTGTATCAATTGAATAAGTTGTATGAATAAAAAATGTGCTTCTTTCAAATAATTCAATATTTTTACAGATGATTCTTTATTAGCTACACATACGTACCCTTCAGTATTATCTCGGACTTTTTTACACATTGTATTTTTCCTTAAACTAATTTCGAGGTTCGACATATCCAATAAAACGACTCTGTAAAAAGTAATGCATGCTCATATTTAAAATATATACATATATACACCGATGAAGGCGGGAGGGGCAGCCATCGGCGAAACTCCAAATGAGTTATACATATAGGTACATACGCGACGACTAATGGAGAACCACTTGTTTTTTTCTTTCTTCTTCTTTGTCTTTGGTTGAAAAGAACGTATATTCAGTGTTATTTGAATGACTAACGAAGCTCATCTCACCTGACGTGGGAGGCAAGTCAGCGGAAGGGCGAGGGTCGCCACTCAGCTGTTGAGGGTCGTCACTCAGCTGGTGAGGGTCGTCACCAGCGGCGCCGCTCTGCCGAATGAAAAGTAAGCTCATTACACTTCCGTCTTGAGCTAGCTTGAGCGAGTCGGAGTACAGTCACAAAAAGGGTGATTTACATGATAGGCGAATGAGTAATCCAAATAGGATCGTGATTCCTCGACTACGTCTCAAGAAAGTCCGAAAGTCGTTTATGGGAATGGGCGTGACGTTCTATAATAGAATTCCACGAGCATCAATTCTTTGAACTATGTGCTCCACCCATTGCCCCTTCAGCTCGCAACTCGATGAGTTACGTCGCTAACTTTGTTCTCCTCAGATCCAGCCAGCTCATGGACTCAGCAAGTTGACAAAAGTGCTTAAACGTTTGAGTTTGAAACAGAAACAGCAAATACATCAACATGTCTTACCTGAAGATGTGTGCTCAAAAGTTGCAAGTACGCATGTTCAAGAACAAATTCCTTGAAACAAAGTGTACATTGGTAGGGGGCACTTTCGCACTTGAATATATCCTGTGTTACCTCCATGTCTTCATCAACCAAAATTAACTCGTTGTTTGCTTCAGTCTTTACTACATCTGTGTCGATGGTGTCTTCTGATTCCCTCTGTATGTCTTCTAGTATGTGTAAATCACAATGATCAGGTGCCAACATTGTCACTACCATATTGCTTTTTAATTGGTGTCTTGTGCGGTTTATCCTTTTAACATGAAGTCTTGTTATCTGTGGACAAACAAGATTACTATTGAGAGAGCTCAATTATTATAATCATCATCATCAACTACCCGTCAACGGCTCACTGCTGAGCGCAGGTCTCCTCTTAGAGAGAGTTATAGGCCATAGTCCACCGCGCTAGCCGTGTTGGATATGCCGTCATGCCCCTATGTTGTTACTGGTTTTGCGGCCACGACACAGCGGCTGTACGCAACAAGTATACACTTGCTGACGACGCACCACACGTCTCACGACACACGACACAGCGGCTGTACGCAACAAGTATACACTTGCTGACGACGCACCACACGTCTCACGACACACGACACAGCGGCTGTACGCAACAAGTATACACTTGCTGACGACGCACCACACGTCTCACGAAACACGACACAGCGGCTGTACGCAACAAGTATACACTTGCTGACGACGCACCACACGTCTGACGAAACACGACACAGCGGCTGTACGGAACAAGTATACACTTGCTGATGACGCACGACACGTCTCACGACACCTCAAACCTGGTCGCAGAATCGTCACTCGTGGAATAACCTCCGAACGTCACGTCGCGTAGTGTTCAGTGTGTCGTGTGTCGTGACCGCTAGTCGTGTCGTGCCGTGGCTGGTGCACAAACGCTGTTACTATCAATTATATTTACTTAAAACTGTCGTCCGTATTATGCTATCTATAAATACATATCACTAATAAAAGCAAGAAAAGAAAAAACAGTATCATAGGTCATTGCTGCAATCATGTTTTATTTCTAAAAAGTTCAACTAGCAATTAAAGAACTAACTAAAGAACTACCTAAAGATATAGGTAACTAAAGAAGAAGAATTAAGAAGAAGATTCAACTAGCAATCAACATTTCCTCATTTAATTTCATCAAAGACTCAAGATTTGAAAGCTTTTTGACACATTTTTTGAAAAAAAAATAAATAAAAAAAAATGCTTATTTTTCGAGATTATAGAAAAGTGTCGCAGCTCAGCACATGAGATATGCATTAAGCACTCACTAGTTTACGTTGTTGAACCAAGTCCATCAGCAGCCCTCGGGCTCTCAAGGCCTTGTCTCTAAATCTGCTAAAGTTTCTCAACCTCTGAGCGCAATGCACACAAAGTGTCTGTTTCAGGTTTCCCAGGTCACACGGCTGAAACAACATATTGTATGTAAATAAAGACTGACGGGAATGGGCCATGGGGCTACTTTCTGTCTGCCCATCTTAACATGTATTGAATTGTTAGTACCATTCCGAACCAGTGGTAGATTCATTTGATGATTCGAAAGCTCTATTTTATTTAAATAAAAAAATATTTCTGTTCTGTTCTACTCTAATCGCCTTTGCTTCGGCTGCCCACAAGACAGATAAGTTACATTTTGTAACATTATTTTTTGTTTTGAAAAGAGCAACTGCTGAGTTTCTTGCCGGCTCTTCTCAGCAGAATCAGCTTTCCGAACCGGTGGTAGATTCTTGACTTATCATAGGAGCCACAAGTTGCCCTACATGAAATAAATGATGTTGATTTGTTTTTAAAGAATTGGGTGATTGACTGTTGTGAATATGTTGATATTCATTAATTATAATCAAAAATGCAACATGTAAGAATAACATTTATAAACACAGAAAATAAATTGGTCCAAAAACAAATAAGTTGTAAGCTGTTTTACTGCCACTGTATCTGGCTCTTTCTAGCATGAAACTATGAGAAGTGTATGGAGATGCGTGACTTCACCACCTCAGAAGCGCTCTCTCTCTCTGTCTAGTTTCCTGAACTTTAAAGCTGTAAATTTCAAAGACTAGTAAAGATATTTAAAAAAGAAAAATTTGAATAGCATTATGAAAAATATATATAAAAATATCAGTTGACCAATTAAGTATTTGATGTGTTTTTGATGTGTAGTTTGTAGGTTTGTTCGTCAATCAGGCAGAAATGGAGCAACACATAGTTAGTAATGTAATTTTTTCATAGATGTAGTTTTCTTTAAAAAATAATAGTTTAAAAAAACTAAAAATACGCTTTTTATAGAAAACCAAACTAAAAAATAGAAAATAAATTTTAATAAATTTAAATTAAGAATAGGGTCCAAAAATTTCAATAAATATAAATTAATAATAGTGTAAATAAAAAAAATGTATTTTATTTTAAAAAAGCGTGGGGTGCATGGTGTCAATAGTTATAAATATTTTATTGACAGATATGAGTAGAGTGATTATTATCATTTTGATAATATCTTAAAAAGCACCCCACGCTTTTTTTAAAATAAAATACATTTTTTTTATTTACACTATTATTAATTTATATTTATTGAAATTTTTGGACCCTATTCTTAATTTAAATTTATTAAAATTTATTTTCTATTTTTTAGTTTGGTTTTCTATAAAAAGCGTATTTTTAGTTTTTTTAAACTATTATTTATTTTCTACTTTTTAGTTTGGTTTATTTTTAATAGCTTGTTTTTTTTTTTTTCAAATTAGTGTATTGTCATCGGTCCTCGATAAATCTACAAAGTTTGAACGAAATCTAGCCGTTTAAAGTGGGTCAAAATCGCGCCCAAAGAAGTCGGTTACAAACATTGTTACAAACATTGTTACAAACATACAAATGAAGCTAATAAAAAGCGTATAAAAATGAATATAAGCCAAGCTGAACTAGACTAACATTCCCCTCTCCCCTCCACATAAGAGGCAAGCTTGTGTTAGGAGTGTGTGTGACAATAGTGCAACAGGTGGGGATTGAACTGGCAACCTTTCAGTTTTCAGTCTGCACATTTAACTGTCGGGCCATTAAGGCCTAAGTTAAAGTCCTGAATCCTGCACAGGGTGTTCATTTTAAAGACTAACTTGACTACCTCCCTGGCACAATGGTCTGGGGTTCGATTCCCAGCTGTGGCAATTTAAGAATTTATAATTTATGAATTGTCTCTGGTCTGGCCTGGTGGTAAGCTTTGGTCGTGGCTAGTTACCACACTACTGTTAAGCACATGCTGCCAAGCGATTAAGCATTCCAGCACAATGTGTAGAAACAGATTGGGGTTGAATGTACACTGTCATACCCCTTCCAAGTTAGCCCAATACCATCTTAGACTGCATTGTCACTTAACATCAGGTGAGATCACAGTCAAGAACTCTCTTGTCATCGAATTATAAAGAAAGCTTACAGGATTTCCAGTTAAGTGTTGATATGCTTCTTCCAAGTTGTATTTGCTCATTAGATACAGCTTGCTGTCTGTCTCCAGGCAGATCATGCAGACCTGCAAAGATAATATATTCACTAATTCATCATCATCAGCAACCCATCAACAGCCAACAACTGAGCGCAGGCCTCCTCTCAGAGAAGGGTTATAGGCCAAAGTCCACAACACTGGCCTTTAATAACCCTACGAAAAACTATTCAAGATTGTCTAAACATGTATAAAATAACTAGCTGACCCAGCGAACTACATACCGCCAACAAAAATATTTAGTGGTTGGTCACCCTTATCATTTAAGGGTATGAAAAATAGATGTTGGCCGATTTTCAGACCTACCCGATATGCACACAAAATTTCATAAAAATCGGTCCACCCGTTTCGGAGGAGTAAGGTAACTAACATTGTGACACGAGAATTTTATATATTAGATTACTTAAAAGTTTGTTGACTGCATACTAACAACATAACAAAATTTAATGCATATAATTAATTACCTTGCAACTTAAACCCTAGCAAAGTTACCTGCACTGTTGAGGGAATCGCACCAGCACGAATTTGCCTTGAGCCACTTTCCGTTTCATACATGTCATCGTTCAGGAAATGCTGCGAGCAGACCACAGCAGGGTCTGGGAGGGGAGTGTCTTGTCTGCCGAGGGCTCTGAGCCAGGCAGCACGGAGATGCGAGTCACTGGGGAACCTGCAGATTACACCATTTCAACATTGAGTTGTAATAATGATAGTGAATGTGTGTGTGAGTGTGTGTGACAAACATAAACAAAGATTTCCATTTCTGCCCAGAGGGAACCTATCTACCTGAAAACACCTTTGGTTCCGAATTTCCTGTGGGTGAGAGTTCTAGCAATGGATACTAAGTTTGAAGTAATTAATGATAATGTCCTCACGACTGCGGCTAGCTTCCAGAGACTAGCCATCTGAGCTGAAGATATTACAGTTCCATACCTACACATACATACATAAACATTTATACATTTAGTACATTGTAGATAGTACTTTTTATTTTTGAAGTTTTCCTTTCCAGAGAAGATTTGCCTCGAAGAGAATCCTTTTGCAATAAGGCCACTTTTGCACCTATTATTTATTTTCTCTTGTGTATCAACCTTTATTTCTTATTGTGCAATACAGAATTTTCTATTCTATTCTAACTGTAACTGCGCACAGGTGTGTGCGTAAACACAGGTGCATTCTCTATTTCCTCCCTCTAATGGCCAGATGGGACGGCAATCCGACATGGCCAGAGACATCAGGCACAGGACCGACGGCTTTACGTGCTCTCCGCAGCACGGGCTGACAAACCGCCAACTTCCTAAAATCCGGCCTGACATACGCAGTTGAATATGTTAACATTGTTAACCATTCGACTAAAGTTAATTTGTAGTGCCTACGACGACATCATCAAGCTTGTGGGCAAGACAAGCGGTGGGCGAAATGAAAGGGCTCGCATGTATTCAATGATCGTCTTTTTATACAATTATAAATCATTGGGTCTACTAAGGTACTCACTCGTGGAGCGTGACCGCCGCGGATCCCGAGACTGTCTCCGCAGTGGTTTTACAGAAAGGCGCGTAGCACCGCATGTTGATTGTTTTAAAATTATTAATAAAATTAATAAAATCCAACAGAATCTTTGAATTTTTATGTAGGTAATATTTTATTTCAATCTAAAGTTCTACAGCTAACAGCACAGCATTACGATTTTTTTCAGCCACAGATTAGGTACTAGTTGTTTTCAGCACAGCCATAGACCACAGATTAGGTACTAGTTATGCCATAGACCACGAACACCACAGCACGAACACTAGGAAAGACAGACCACTAAATTATGTACTCTATGGTTTAGTCTTTGATAAATCACAGAATACAAAACTCACAGGGCTCGGACCATGGAACTAGGAATTGCAAACTACGACGAAGAATCATCTTGATTCTTCGTCCGAGACAATGTTAACCAAACCATAGACCATAGACCACGAACCGGAGTCTGGAACCCAAACCTTTAAGCTGGAAACAAACTATCGGACGCGGCTTACGGACGCGACTTATAGGGGATCTGGTTACTAAATGTACACTGAACTGTGCAAACTATCGGACGTAAGTCGCGGACGTGACCTTGAGCGTTCGGACGTCCGAGAGTAATCTGGCCCGCTGGATGCGAAAACGTCCGCGGACGCTATGCACGGGGTGCGGGACGCGTCCGTGCGTCAGAATGACCACAGAGAAGGACTTTAATGAATATTCGGGAGCTCGCACGTTCGTGCCAAAGAGAATATAAAGTACACTACGATTTTACGTGTGTGACATTAGTGATTAAATTCAGCGGGCAAGCCGTCACAAGATCCTTTTAATGCATTTTCACTATAATACATTAATGCCATTTCACTAGACATGTTTCTTCGTCGAAGAATCTTCGTCAACAGCAAAGACCATCGATTAGACATAGTCGTAATTCCTTGTTCCATGTAATAAACACTGTGTCTGTAGAATATTCTGGGGTTGGGTCTGTGGGCGCTCGGATGAATCCGCAAGACGCGTCTTAACGACTGTGCACACCTATCAGTCGCGTCCGATAGTTTGTTTCCAGCTTTATAGGTGGATTATAAGGGTCTGCCCGCGAAATTCAAATTTAATTTGGTTTTTCGCAATTTGTAAACTAATACGACAAAGTAGGCTATTATGGCATTCTAATTGCCACTGGCAGTATCATATTCACAGGTTTTTATAAAAATCTTTACTTGAAAGTGTCCAGTTTAAGAAATTAGTCAGAATATCGGCTAATTTGTGAGTAACTCACGTCCAACTCGATATTTTGATTAATTTCTTAAACAGTTGAAAACGGTGAACTGTTGTTCACACGAGGCGATTCACTTTCAACAGAGTGAAACCAGCGCGGAAAGTTGAAAGCTAGCAATATCGAAGCGAATGTTGTTGCTTCAACTCGAGCGAGCCTGTCCACACGAGGCGGTCGGCAAGCGAGTTGGCAGTTATTGTTGTTTGGTAGTTGGCTGGTCTGTGCAGACCACGTGCAGACGTAGTCGTAGTTCCATGACAATTATCGTCTGTCACGTATGGAGTAGGTAGGTACTTACGTTTCTTTGATTAATGATTACACACCTATTTACTCTTCCTCAAGCAGTGGCGGCGCTAGGCGTCGGCGACGTCGGCCACCGCCGACGGCCTCGCGCCTGAGGGGGCCTCGCGCCTGAGGGGGCCTCGCAGAAAAACTAGTTACCTACTTATTTTCGTTTCGCCAATCATCCTGGGTTAGCTTGCCGACCCCGAACAATTCGGGAAAAAAGCTAAGCAATGATAATGAATTTTATTATTAATTAACACGTGCCCGATGGAATTGAGTACCTAGTAGGTACTTTATAGTAGACCTATTCAGAACCGTCTGTCTGGGAAAACTATAAAATGAAAGCTTCGCCCTAATCAGCGTTCTCACACACACTGCCCGACACGATATCTGTATTGGGTGAAAATAATGTAAGTAATGTATATAGCATTTATCATTTATTTATTTATTTATTGAATTCAAAAGTGAATGCAATAAATAAATCAGTTATACGTGCAAAAGATCATAATTTAGCACACATACAAACATAATGTTTGTGTGCTTTTCATTATGAGCGTCTGATACCGATATCGTATTAACGGGTTGTGTGAAAACGCTTAATTTCGCGATCGCGCACGGCGCACGAGACTCTGGACGGGGAATCCCGGTGTTGTTTAGTTTATCTATATTTCATTTCTCTCTGTGAGAGTAATTTTCTACATACAGCCTTTCGAACTATATGAAGAACTTCAGCTTTTAAAAACTAATTCACTAGACTCTATCAACGACGCGAAACAACTCATCCAATACATTTTAGAAGAAATATATCCAAATGTTTATATTACAATTAGAATCATGCTCACAGTTCCGGTCAGCACAGCTTCCGCTGAGAGAAGCTTCTCAAAGTTCAAATTAATAAAAACCTATTTGAGAAGCATGATGAGCCAAGACAGATTATCCGCGTTATCAGTTCTGTCAATCGAAGCTGAAATAGCGGCTAAACTTAACTACGACACAATCCTGAAAAAATTCAGTGAGGCAGTCATCATTTTATTAACAACTAGCTGCCCGGACAGACTTCGTTCTGTCAAAAGTTAAAAGTAAAAATTTTTTTTTTGTTTTTTTTTTATTAAGTATTAAAACCTTCCGTGGACCTTAAGGAACATACAAAAAAATAAATTAACCGAATTGGTCCATCCATTCTTGAGTTATGCGCTTAGCAACATTCATTTTTATTTATATAGATAAAACTCATTATACTCATAAATTATTTCATAATTTGGCTCACTTAATTTAACGATTTTTTTCACTGCGAAGTAAAGAGGCCTCGCGAACTTGATGTCGCCGATACACATTTGGTCTTAGTACATACCTAATTGGATAAAATATTACAATTTCTAGATTTTTGATTAGACAGGATTTCGGAACCGGCCGTTACGTAAGTAGTAAATTTCTTAATAATAGAATAGAAGAAAGTTATTATGACTAGATTTCGAGATCGCCTATAGCTTAGAAGTAGAGAATTGTTTACAGCGATCGTTACTAAGGGCCAGTTTTTTGATCCGTAGTAATAGTAGAGTTGACCATTTGTCTAATTGACTATAGTTAAGACTCTAACTAATGGTTAAACCAAAGTTTCGTTTTTTGATCGTCATTTTAACTATAGTAAGTATTAACCAATGGTTAAAGTATTGCCATTGCTATTAACATTGACTTACCTAGGGTAAAGTCATTTTTCGTAGGGAGTCGTTATTTTCTTATGGGAATATTTGTAGGTCCGATTGCATTTTGGCCATTTGTGGTGGCATTTATGTCAAATTCATGTGAATTTTGTTTTGTGTGAATCAATTGTGCAGTTAAATACATAGTATTTGATTCTAAGCGAAACTACCATGTTTGAGAGTAGTTTTTAACTTTTTATCATAATTTAATTCGATGTATAAAGATCGTAAACATTTTATTTCTAGATTCCTCCTCATAAACTTTCACATTAATTTATTATATTAGTAGGAAAGGAAGATACTCAATTATTTTGTGTATAGGCAAAACCTATCTACTTATGGATTACCCAATAATCACAAGCAAAAAAAAAACTGATTATGCATGTAACCAACAAAAAGATGCAGCCTGGCGATCTCTGGCCGATAATTTCAATTCCGACACAGTTAGATATCGAACTATAAAACAACTACAATTTGACAACATGAATAAACTCAGTAGCAAGGAAGTTTGATAAATCATCCCAATGCTCCAGCGGCGAGTTACGTGGTTATTAACCTTAGGGCTTAGGTCTTAGGTCTTAGATCTTCTCATCAGGACTACGTAGTATAACTAACCGACCGTAACTAGTTCATCTTAAGATGAACTCTCCGACATGTTAAAGTATCGGGTTATTTTTAAATTCATCATTAAATGGGCCAAAACACTGAATTTATCCCAATTTCAACAAATTGAGAAAAGACAAAACTAATAATATTATCTTGCGTCGAGGACAGATGGTCAATGGACCCAAATAAAACAAAAGAACAGATGTTCTTCCAAAAGTTAACTATTCGTTACTTGCTAAACCCTCGAGACTGCTGTGGTTAAATATTTTAACTATTTGTTACTTTTTCAACCATTAGTTAAGCTAACTATGAGTCAAAAAACGTATTTTATAGAAATTTAACAATTTGTTGCAATTTTTAACTAATGGTCGCCTTAACTACTATCCGATCTTATGATGAACTAGTTACGGTCGGTTAGTTATACTACGTAGTCCTGATGAGAAGATCTAAGACCTAAGCCCTAAGGTTAATAACCACGTAACTCGCCGCTGGAGCCATTGGCATGATTTATCAAACTTCCTTGCTACTGAGTTTATTCATGTTGTTAAATGGTAGTTGTTTTATAGTTCGATATCTAACTGTGTCGGAATTGAAATTATCGGCCAGAGATCGCCAGGCTGCATCTTTTTGTTGGTTACATGCATAATCAGTTTTTTTTTGCTTGTGATTATTGTGTAATCCATAAGTAGATAGGTTTTGCCTATACACAAAATAATTGAGTATCTTCCTTTCCTACTAATATAATAAATTAATGTGAAAGTTTATGAGGAGGAATCTAGAAATAAAATGTTTACGATCTTTATAAATCGAATTAAATTATGATAAAAAGTTAAAAACTACTCTCAAACATGGTAGTTTCGCTTAGAATGCACAATTGATTCACACAAAACAAAATTCACACGAATTTGACATAAATGCCACGACAAATGGCCAAAATGCAATCGGATCTACAAATATTCCCATAAGAAAATAACGACTCCCTACGAAAAATGACTTTACCCTAGGTAAGTCAATGTTAATAGCAATGGCAATACTTTAACCATTGGTTAATACTTACTATAGTTAAAATGACGATCAAAAAACGAAACTTTGGTTTAACCATTAGTTAGTGTCTTAACTATAGTCAATTTGACAAATGGTCAACTCTACTATTACTACGGATCAAAAAACTGGCCCTAAGTTACAAACTACAACGCACTGAGAAACTTTTAAGCGTCTAGTGTCACGTAGGCGCGATGCGTTCGGCGACTGGCGAGGTCGGTAGGTCAAGATCCTTAAAAACAAATCCCTCTGAGTTTTTACGTGCTTGTTTCGAAAACTTGCAGGGATTTTTATTAGGTCTTCATAATGGTGAACCTGATTTGTGAGGTGTCTAAAATACAGGTAAAATTAGTTTTGGCCAATTAAGCTGTACGAGTAAAAACTTACTTATTTTTAATTATTTAATTTTTTCCTCTTCAAAAGTATAAAAAAGTTTACCTTAAAACATTACTTTGAAATTACTAATTTTGGTTGAAAATAACATTATTTGCAATATGCATGATCAAAAGAAAATAGATCAAAAGAAAATTTATTTCACAGATTAACTCCCTGTGATTCATCATAGCGTTGTTTAATACTTTTCACCAGCAGATAACAAACACGTCTTCAATCAATGCTGTATGTTTTCCGGAGGCACATCAATATTACGGTTTTACATAACAATAAAACCGATATTATGTGCCGAGAGGGAAAACATACAGCATTGCAGGAAGTTCTTCCTGGTAAAGACTATGACTCAAAATGGCACCTGTTTCCAACTGCCTTGCTGGGTAAGACACTAGCGCCCCCTATATCCGGTAAGATGAACTACTTTGTATATAGATCGATCGCGGATATCCGCTGAAGTACAGACAGCTTCTTCAATCAATGCTGTATGTTTTCCGGAGGCACATCAATGTTTATTAGTAAAATAAAAAATAATAATAAAAAAACGTCTTATAAATCGATGAACACCGGCTGAACGCACGAAAGTGTCACGTTCCGCCTGAGTCTGAGCGTGCAAGCGAGAGCGCGGAACAAGCGATAGAGAGGCACGATCGGCCCAAGCGTTGGGCACCTAGAGAGCGCCCGCCGCCGCCCGCCAGTCATCGCGTGCGCGCTGTGGTTAGCGGATGTGTCGCGAGCTAGTTCTAGCAGCACGCTAGAACTAGCTCGCGACGTCACCGATGACGTTGTCACGTAAAACTATCGTCCGTGAACCGACTTTACAGACAACCAATTTTTTTTAAAGAAAATATTAATTTAAGAAACTATTAATTCCCGACTTTGCCACTAAATTTTATGCTTGCGTACTTAAAAACAAATTTGCAATTTGACAAAAAAGGTATTATACACTCGCGAGCAAGCTAATCGACTCAACACATAGGCGCACATAAATACATGGATTTTTCGAAAAATATACGAGTTTCAAAAAAATAACATATATCATTTAAAAGCTTAAACCCTAGGCTTTAAGTTGATACCAATATTGCTATGATTTATTCAGTACATTTTAAATAAATGCTATCTGAATGAGAAGGGAGGGAAAATGGGAATTTAGGAAAATGTGTTGTGGTTACATAAAACAAAAAATGTAAAGAAACTGTGACTTATTTATTATGTCAATACTTTGTATTGCCCCCCCTAGCTCTAATCACAGCTTGCAGCCGGTTCTTCACTGATCTTATTAATTTTTTGATGGCGTCTTGAGGAATTCCGTCCCACTCCTCTAATAAGGCCACCTTCAGTTCATTAATGGTCGAAGGGACTGGATTTCTGGACCGGACTTTTCTCTTGAGCTGGTCCCACAAGTGCTCGATGGGATTAATGTCTGGACTGAGCGCAGGCCAGCCCATCACCTCTATGTTAACATCGTTCAGGAACTGCCGAGTGACACGCGACGTATGGCACCGGGCATTGTCGTGCATCAATACGAAGTTTTCACCAACAAATCCTGCGTAAGGAACAACGTGGTCAAGGAGAATGTTCGTTATGTATCGATCAGCTGTCAGCCCTCCTCCTCGTCCTCCCCCGGGCACGAAAACGAGATCTGTTTTTCCCTCTAAAGATATACCAGCCCACATCATACAAGAGCCCCCGCCATATGCTGTCGTCTCAGCGAAGCAGCACTGCGCAAATCGCTCGCCTGGACGCCTATAGACCCGGCCTCTCCTGTCACTGCCATGCAGGCACATCCTGCACTCGTCAGTGAACAAGATCAAGACTGACCGCCATTGCGCAACGCTCCAATTTAAATGTTCTCGTGCAAATTGTAGGCGAGCTTGCCGGTGGGCTGCGGTCAGTTTCGGGCCCGTGGCAGGTCGTTTTGTGGTGAGATTGGCTTCCTTTAAGCGTCTTCTTACTGTCCACTCGCTAACAGCCATCTCCCGAACGCGTCTCAGTTCCTGTTGCACATCAACACCCGTCAGGTGCCGGTTTCGCAGTGAGGTTGAAACAATGAAACGGTCGTCTCTCTCTGAAGTACACCGTTGGCGGCTGGCTCTTGGTCTCCGATTAAAGGCTCCAGTCTCTTGAAATCTTCTGTATACCCTTGATACAGAAGACTGACTCAAGTGAAGCTGAGCAGCGACTGTACGCTGACTGAGTCCTTGTTGTAAGAGGGCAACAACTTGAGCAGCTTCTTCAGACGTAGTATCCATATTTTTGTCCAAACAATTAATTGAATTTCCAGAGATGTGTACAGGTCAACTTCTGATAAGCAACTGATAAGAAATCAATCCTGGGTCTTCCACGCAGGCCTTCACAGGCCTCGGGGTAACTGTTGTGGGCGATGGCCCCCTACAGTGGTGGCAACGCCGCCTGCAACTACAGGCGGGGCACTGGGTGGGACCGGTTGGTCCGGGGTGTCTTGTCCGTGGAGTCTTGTCCGGTGTTATCCTGCTGCAGTGCGATCGAGCCCGCGTAGTGTCGCGGGCGATCTGCGGACTGCGGCAGGGTGGTAGGTCCATGGTAGGCTTACGCCCGCCGCTCAGCGAGGTCGAGCCCGCCGGTAGTGTACCGGTGAGCGCCCATCAGCCAGCGGCGAGGAAGCAGTCGTGTCCTATGTGACTAGGTCGCGTGGCAGGCCTCTTATGTCCGGCGGTCGTCGATGGTATGGCGCGATGCCACGCAGGTGCTGGGATCGCGCTCCGTCGGCGCGTGCGAACATAGAGGCACTCAGGCGGCGAACGAAGTCGTCCAGGCTCTCCATGCGCAGGTCCCTGGGGATGACCTGATTCCGTACGAAGCGTGGTGCTCCGGAAATGGTGCGGAGCGACAGCGACTGTTGCGCTCGCAGCGACTTGCGGTCCGTCTCGCTGGTCAGCGCGAACCACGCGGGGGCCGCGTAGGTGAGTCACGTGCGAACGTACACCTTGTAGATGTACAGCTTCGTACGGAGAGGCAGGTGGGACGCCAGCACGAGTCGGAGGAGGTTCCGTGCGGCGCGCGTCTGGTTGACCACGTTCTTCACGTGAGGCCGCATCGAAAGGGTCTTGTCGACGGTCACGCCGAGGTACTTGGCCTTCGGGGACCACTCGATGGTCTCGCCCATGAGTGACATCGGGGGCGGCAGTAGTCGCGCCCGCCCGATGGAGATCGCCTGAGTCTTCGCCACATTGACCTTGAGTCTCCAGTTCTCCCGCCATGTGGGAAGCGCGTCCAGTGTTCGCTGCATCTTCAGCGCTGCATGCGGGGCATTCAGCGAGGAGGTAATGAAGGCCGCGTCGTCGGCATACAGCGCTAACATGGCGCCGTCAGCGACTGGGATGTCGTCCGTGTATCTGCTGTAGCAGACGGGCAACAGGCAGCTTCCCTGAGGTACACCGGCTCGGATGGTGCGCTCCGTGGACAGGGCGTCTTCAACCGCCACTTGAAAACGTCTGTCTTGTAGGAAGGTGGCCACAGTCTTGACTACTCGGCGCGGAGTAGTAGACGTGGACAGCTTGTACACGAGGCCGGTGTGCCAAACGCGGTCGAACGCCTTCTCCATGTCGAGGAATACTGCGACTGACTGCTCTCGCTTGTTGTAGGCGGCAGCGAGGTGATGCAGTACCCTCGCCACTTGTAAAGTGGTGGAGTGTTCGGCACGGAAACCGAACTGTTCGTCGCGTGGCTGAAGATGGGGCGTGATGTGCAGCAGCAGTAGCTTCTCGAAGACTTTCGAGGTGCACGACAGAAGAGTGATGGGACGGTAACTCCCAGGCAGCATGATGTTCTTGCCAGGCTTGGGAATCAGGATGACTCGGCCGAGTTTCCACGACGATGGGAAGTGCCCGGTACGGAGGATTCCATTGAAGAGCCGCGTCAACGTCGCGATTGCTCGCGGGGGTAGGTGACGCAGGGCTTCGTTGGTGACTCGGTCGGGGCCGGGGGCTTTGCGCAGTCTAGTTCGTCGAATCATCCTTTGGACTTGTCCAGGGGAGAACACGACGGGATCTTCTGTCGGAGGTATCGGCGACTCGAAGTAGTCCTTCACATGTCGCTCGATGGTCTCTACGTGCTGCACATCCGCAGTCGGATTGGGTGTAAACTGCGTCTCCAGGTGATCCGCGAAGATCTCCGCTCGATCCTCGGCGCGGTAACGTGGGGAACCATCACTGGCCATGAGGGGTCTAATCGGAGGCGGCTTCCCGGAGAGTTGGCGGCAGAGGCGGTGCATGCCAGACCAGTCGTCGCCGGCTCGCTCAATGGCGGAGTGCCAAGATTCGACTGCGACTGTCTCCAGCGCGTCTGATATCCTAGCGGCCAGAGCGTTGAGCCGCGTCTTCATGGTCGGGCACCGCAGGTATTGCCATTGCCTTCGCAGCTTCCTCTTCTCCTCCAACATCGCTTGTATGTAGGCAGGGAGCTAGGGTTGTCTACGAGTAGATGCAGCGTCGAGTCTGGACTCTCGAAGCGCGTTGGACATTGCTGCGTTGAGGTCCGTGGCGAGTCGGTCGACGTCTGCAGGGCTCTCTACTCTAAAGGACGGCGAATGTTCGGCCATGTGTTCGGCGAAGATTCGCCAGTCCTGGCGATGCTTCGGAGAAGGCAGCGATGTCGTCATTGGAGTCGTCTTCAGCGTCATGAGGACAGCTTGGTGGTCAGAAATGAGGTGGTCATCGAGGACGTCAAGCGACGGTGCGGCGACTAGGCCGCGAGCGACTGCTATGTCGATTGTGGTGTGTAGGGTCGATCAGTTAAGGGATGTTTGAAATGACTACACTTGACGAGGTTTGAGTTAATACTGTTTAATAAAATACGATCACTTACTTATATATACTACACCTCCCACGGAGTGATAAAAAAAAATTAATACAATTACATTTTTTTTTTTGAATTGACAGTTATAATTTGTCTTATAAAATAATTAATTTTCTTACAACTGTAAACTTATAATCATAACAGAGAAAAAAATACATTGGTGTTAAACTATAGTAAATACATAATTATATGGTAGGAATACAGTATGTTTCAGTTGTTATATAATTTTGTGCGATTTTTATGCACAATATCAATTTTCCCATTTATATCGACTTTCACATTAGGTGATAAGTCTTCTATGACTCTATATGGTCCTAAATATAAACTATTGAGCTTATTTCCTGTTTCATTCTTTATTAAAATTAAATCATTTTTGTTATATTTTATTGTATTAACTTTCTTGTCATATGAACTTTTTCTATTTTGTTTTACATTCAATACATTTTGACGAGCATCTTGTTGTGCTAATTGTAGCCTATAACTTAATTCTTCACTATAATTATCTATATTATATAATGGTTCTACACTATTTCTTATTCTACTGGGGAGTTCACAAGTTTTACCAAACACTAGTTCGTAAGGTGTATAATTGGTTGAAGTATGCACAGTATTATTGAATGAAAAACACCAAAAGGGAAGCCAATGGCTCCAAGTCTCGGGGTGTTTATCGCACTGAATACGGAGAAATGAAGCTAGATGTTTATGAGTGTTTTCAAGTGAACCTATTGTTTCGTGGTGATATGCAGTGGAATTGAGTTTTTCTATTTCTAGCAATTTACACACTTCTGTCATAGTAGAAGATAAGAATTCAGACCCCCTGTCATTTACCATAAACTTAGGAATACCGTATCTTAATATAAAATTATTAACTAAAGACCTAGCTACAGTTACAGTTTCCTTATTTGCTAATGGATATGCTTCTACATACTTAGTTAAATCGCACTGTATGGTAAGTATATAAACGTTACCCTCTACGTCCTTATCCAATGGACCCATCAAATCCAAATAAATTTTTTCAAACGCACACGTGGCGGTTGTCGTCACAACCATGGGCTCAACGGTATGCCTTGAATATTTTATCTTTTGACATTTTACGCACTTACGAATAAATTCACGGACGTCCTTTTCTATATTTGGCCAATAAAATTGTCGTTTTATATTATTTACCATTCTACGTACCCCTGCATGCCCGCTAGTGGGTAGCAAATGATAATCGTTAATAATAAACTTTTTATCATTTTCGTCAATTATTCTTTTAACGCCTCGCAAGATACAAATTCTTGGTCCTTGGTAGTAACCATTACTTTTTATTTCATTAATTAAACTTTTTATAAACATTTCATTTTCATTATTTTTTATAATACAAACTTCGTCGACGTTTATATTCTTACAAAATTCACTCAATTTAATTACAAATTCGGCTCGCGTAAATTGTAATCTATAATCAAGATTTACGTATATTATATTTTTGCAAGAACTATACATGAAACACTCACTTTTCGTGCTTATCAATTTATTTTTTTCTAATTCTCTAAGCTTTTTACTTTCCATTAATAACATTTCTACAGAATTATTAGGTATCCTTAATATTTCCACGACTCGCGGTTGATCAGGCCGTTTGTCATTGGCTACACTAGGGATTACACTCCTATCGAAATGCCTTTCACGTTCCTCTTCCTCTTTTCTCCTCTGTGCTCTGGTCATAACAGCCATGATATTATTACTCATCTCCTTTAACTCGTCTGAGGTAACTATTATTCTAGATAACGCGTCTGCGACCGGATTATCATTTCCTTTTACATACACAATTTTATAGTCATACTCTTCTAACGTTAAGCGAAATTTTAATAATCTACTACTAGGATCTTTCATTCCAAACAAATATACCAATGGCTTGTGGTCAGTCATAATAGTAAAAGCTTTTCCAAACAAATATGGACGAAAATATTTAATACCCCATACAATAGCAAGTAATTCCTTTTGAATAGTTGGGTAGTTTTTTTCTGCCTTATTCAAGGGCCGACTAGCGTAAACTACGGGTCGTAAATCTTTATTGCAAAGTACGGCTCCTATCGCTGTACCAGATGCATCGGTTTGTAGGATGAACTCACTATTTGTTGAAAAATCGGGATATTGTAGAATAGGTGGGGACATTAAAGCTTCTTTCAGTGATTGGAATGACTGTTCACACTCCATTGTCCACAAAAACGGTACATTTTTTCTGCATAACCTATTTAAAGGTAATGTTACTTCAGCAAAGTTTTTTATAAATTTTCTATAATAATTACTAAAAGCAACAAAACGCCTTACATCATCTGAATTCTTCGGTATAGGATAATTTTTAATTATTGAAATTTTATTTGGATCTGGTAATATACCATCCTTCGTCACACTGTGTCCTAAGTATACTATTTCCGTTTTTAAAAATTGACATTTACATGGATTTAGCTTTAAATTTACTTTTCTCAACCTTTGAAAAACATCCAGAAGATTTTTATTATGTGTTTCTAAATTTCTACCAAATATAACAAGATCGTCGAGGTATATAAAACATTTTTCATAAGTAAGGCCTGACATTGCTACTGTCATTACGCGCGAAAAAGCACTGGGACTTATTTTTAAACCCATCGGTAATCTTTTCATTTGATACTGTCCTGTATTCGTTGTAAATGCTGTGGCATTACGACTTTCGGGAGAAAGTGAAACTTGATAATAGGAATGACTTAGATCTAAATGAGAAAAATAAACAGCTCCTGACAATGAATCTAAAATTTCAGTGATATTTGGTAATGGGAACTTATCGTCTTGTATTTTTTCATTTAGCTTTCGATAGTCCACCACTAATCTCCAACTTTTACCTGTATCCGACTTTTTTGGTACTAATAAAATAGGGCTGGACCACTCACTGCACGTTTCTTCGATAATGTCATCTTGTAACAATTTATTTATTTGCCTCTCAACTTCGGGTTTCAAACTGTTAGGAATGCGATAAGGTTTGGTATATACGGGTTTCGAGTCTTGTTTTAAAACAATCGACTGCTCATAAACTTGAGTTGTTGTAAGTTTATCACCTGGCAGTTGAAATATGTCAGCATATTTTGAGCAAAGGGACTCAATTGTTTGACGTTCGTGAGAACTCAAGTGGTCTAACTTTAACAACGATAACAAAATACTTGAACGTTTGGAATTCGACTCGAGTTTACTAAATGAACAAAGATTGTAATTTTTTAACAGTTCTAAATCGGGTTTAAAAATAGGTAATAAAATATTATTGTCGCCTGTATTGAGAATTCGTATCGGAATAATATTGTTTTCAGGTTTTACTATAACACTTGCCAAAAATATGTTTTCCTGAATCTGTTTCGGAAGTACAATACATTCTTCAGTTATATTTGTATCTAACTGTATATAATGTATAGATTCACATCGGGGCGGAATATTTAAAAATTCCTTACTAATTACTGGTCTCCTATACAACGTTAAGTTATGACATTTTTCATGATTTTTTAAAGTTAAAATAGAGTTTTCTAAATCAAACGTCACTGAATTGAATTTATCGAAAAAATCTTGGCCGATGATACCATCTGAGTGACATGGTAGTTTTTCAAATAAATAAAATTTATGTTTAAAATACGAATTATCGTGAGTTTTTACAGTTAAATAAACATAACCCTTCGAAATACTTTTTCCTCCAATACCGTTAATAACAATATTGTCTGTATAAATTTGTACATTTTTTGGTAAAATACAAGCATTTACAGCTGATAACGATGCTCCAGTGTCAAGTAGCCAAGAACACCTAAACTAGCGGCACGCTATGATGGCCGGTTTGACACATTACAATAGTGATGTGGAATGTCAATTTATTCTCGAACAAAAAACAATTAAGTTTTGTTTTTGTACCTGATTAAATAGGTTTAATAAAACAAAAATGTATATGTTTATTTAATTTATTTGAACGAACTGAATATTTGAATGAAAATGAATATACATACTTTATATGCACACAAGAAACATATGAATACAAAAGATACCAAAAAAGGTGCCACAAAAGGCCATAATTAATCAGATTCGTCCATACTACTATTTTCACTGTCGTCACTGCTATCATCACCTACATTAATAATTATATGTTCGTTTTCTATAATATTATCTATTTTCACATCTCTTTCATAATCTTCCCTTATTAATTTAACAGTTCTATTCACAACCTTTTCCCAGTCTCCTTTAGTCACATGTTCACAAGCTTCTTCTAATAATTTTAGCATTTTTTTTGTGGTAAATGGGGGTTCTGTATTGTGTCTTGCAGCATATCCCTTAATTTGAGCCCACACCAACTCAATCGCATTATACTCACAATGGTAAGGCGGTAACCGTATAACTCTGTGCCCATGTTCTAATGCTATTTCGTCAATGACGTATCGGATCTTGGTTGGTTTGTTTTCTTTTAAAAGACGTACTAATTCCGCTTTTAACATATTCATGTTTGCATCTACGCCATTTTTACGAAGCCATGCGACGATATCAGCTTTCTTTTGGGATTGGGCAGGTGGCTTGTCAATTTGCATCGAGTGGTATGGGGCGTTGTCCATAATTATAATAGATGGTTCAGGGAGGCTACACAACATTGAGGTAAACCATTCAGTAAACTTTTCTCCATTCATGTCTTCATGATAGTCTCCAGTGGTTTTTGACGCAAAAGCCATGAGAGAACCTTCGACAAACCCGTTGATGGTTCCGGCGTGACAAATTATAAGTCGCGATCCTTTTCCTACAGGAACTTTGGAAGTAGATGCTGCTGTGTCATCGTTCCAAGAACGGCCTACAGTATGGTTAGCATTAAGCCATGTTTCATCCAAGAACACAACATTTTGCCAATTTTTGATTTCTTTCACTTGCCGTAAAAAAGTATACCTTGCCATCGCTATATCAAATCTTTCCATCAATATTTTGCGTTTGTTACATTTTTTGTATCGAAATCCAATGGTCTTCAAAATCTTCGTTAAAGAACTTTCCCCACCGAAGAATAATCCAGCTTCCTTCAGTGAATGCACCAACTTTTTTCTTGTTGGATACTCCTTCTGTAAATAGTAGCCGTAAACATGTCTTCGGATAGCATCGGCATCAAAGCTATCGATGCCTACGACTGGTTTTGCTCGTTTTCTCTTTTTTGGTGTGTGAAGTTTATTTTCTTCTGTGCCAGTCTCGCCATATTTTTTTTTAGTTATCCGTCTAACAGTTCGTTGTCCAATATTAAGCGCATCAGCTACGCGTTCAACCACTGACGTTATAGGTAAAATTGGCCCTCCATTTTGAGCTTCACGATCGAAATAGTTACGAAGGCGTATTACGAACTCACGTGTCTGACTATTTAGAACAGTTCTCTGCGTACGTTCGGTCATATCGACGAAATCCACAACAAAGGGCTTGAACAGAGTCCAAATTAACGAGCAAGGGTCAACAGTAATGCAGTATCAATATTTGAAATCCAAAGCCAGGTCAAAACTATATCACAATCGCATTGCACTGACAGTTTATACTTTTCGAAGCAACGTCAATTCGAAACTGCTTTGTTTTGCATTGAGCATTGACGCGAGTTTGCCGGAGGTAGTAGTTGTGCTAGCCAGCGATCCTATGTGACGATCGTATTAGATTCCATTTTTAAAAATTTTCAATTTAGAAAACCAAATGCCGAGTTGTGGTATATATCATATAAAAATAAAAATTTTACCTTTTGTATGAAACAGCTGATATTTTTTTGCGATTTCAGAGGTTTGTCCACATAGTGAAAATTGTTCATATTCACAAGTACATTCACCCCTTAAATGGTGCAAACTGATTTTTCTACACTTGTATACATTTTAGAAATCAATTTAATAAATAAATTTTGAGTCCTAAACCTAAAACTACATTCGATAAAATTTATGAATCTCTGCACATCACTATCGTCAATAAAGTAATACAATTATTTCCTTCAAAGTCGTTATCAATTAATACGGAACTTCATGAGCGGACAAACGTCAAACCGGCCATCATAGCGTGCCGCTAGTTTAGTATTGTTCACATATAATGCGATGTAATTTGCATTACTTATGTCACATGTCAAAATGTTATGTTCTTTAGGCACGAAAAAACTGTTTTTTACTTTGATTACTTTCTACTGCATCTTGAGACTGAGACATGTTATTATCATTACTAGTTTTATACTCAAATTCGCCATAATTAATTTGCTTATGTTGTTGAGGCAGAGCACAATTGCTAAAATTACGGTAAATTCGACGTCGATTCGATTGCGTATATCGTCCTCCTCGATTATAGTTATGAGTCTGATATTTATGTGAATTGTTGTAGTTATTTGAATTTTCTCTACATTGGTTAGAATAACCACGAAAACCTCTCTGAAGATAACGACCACGCCCTCGAATCGAAGATTGATAAGATCCTCGAAACTTACCTTGAATATTGCCTCGCATATTCATTATTGAGGTCGAGCTCATTGAGGTCGATGCTAACTCCTCATCCTGCGCAGCTCGTACTGCGTCCTTCAGCTCCGTATAGTTTCTAGCTGAAATTATGGTACCTAAACGCTTATTGCGTAACCCATCCGAAAATTTTTTAATTGCCATCTGTTGGTTTATGGGTTTTAAAATTTCATACGCCTTTTCATTAGAATCAGCCTGAGAAATAGTTAAATCTACAAATAGTTCTTCAATACGTGAAGCATATTCAGAAATTGACATTTCATTTTGTGACATATTGTTAAGTTGTGTTAACAACGAATTAGGTGACTTTTTTGTTATTAAAAACGATTTCATATCTTTCACCAAATCAGCGCACGAGTCATACTCTTGTTTGAGTCTAAGTTTAGCTGATTTACTTAATCTAGTTTTTAAAGCAAACGTAGCTAATTGTTTCCTACACTTTGGTTCGCTTAAACAACTCTCATAAAGTTCTAAACTATCAATAATTTTTTCTAATGTCTCCTCTTTTCCATCCATCTCTGGAACCAAGCTTGCTGCCGTTTTTAAATTAAACGTCTCCATTTTTAAAAGAACGTTAAAATTATCTTGACAATATTCCTTAATTTTCTGAAAATTACACTACTAAATACTCTATTTATGTTACTTATTCTATGTTAGAATTACATTACATACCTTATTATTCTATTAAAATAAAACGGTAAATCTTGCAGTTCATAAAATAATAACCTCATGATATCGAAGTCCTAAAATCGCTTTTTAAACTTTGACACTAATAAACTTTGCACTTATAAACTTTTTTTTTTAAATTACTGCGACGCTGGATTGATCCTCTTGATTTCCCTTAATACCATGACTGGACAGCCTCAGGATCCTTCGTAGAGCACCTTCACGTAGCTCATCAGTAATCACGCACATAATTTATTTTATTAAGTTCGTTATAAATATAATAATTATTTAATAATTTATTTTTCGTAATAGTCCACTTTTGATATTTTATTTTTCACGTAGACTACTAATTTTCTTAATTAAATTTTTATTAAATTAGTCACTTCATTATAATATCAGTCAATAGTAAGATATTAGCCACATTATCATTTTTTTTTTCTAATCACATTATTTTATAACTGTTTAGCCGTCGGGCTTCTTATTAGAAACGCATTATAGTTTTTTATATGCACTCAGTAACCGGACACCTCGGCTACGCGGCTTTAAGCGTTCGGCAGGGTCGCCATGTGGTGTGTAGGGTCGATCAGTTAAGGGATGTTTGAAATGACTACACTTGACGAGGTTTGAGTTAATACTGTTTAATAAAATACGATCACTTACTTATATATACTACACGATGACGTCCGGCGTGTGGGCTGCACAGTACGGGTAGTGCGTCGGGACTTCTGGTCCTAGCACCTCGTAGCCGTGGCGGTCTGCGTCGTCCAGGAGGCGTCTGCCATCCGGGCTCACGATGGTGGAGTTCCACGCCGTGTGTTTCGCGTTGAAGTCGCCAGCGAGGATCGTGAGCAGCGGCGAGTCCAGCAAGGTGCGGACATCAGTCACTGCGAGTCGATTCTGCGGCGGCTTGTAGAAGGCGAACACGCGGGTGGGCTGGCGGTCGATGCAGATCTCAACGCCCAAGGCGTACGACGTCTGCAGCTGTGGTACTGGCAGCAGTTGGTGGATGACATTCCGACGGACTAAGACTGCTAATCCCCTATAAGCAGTCCCGATCGGCGAGGTGTGGTCCTCCCGGTAGACATAGTATCCGGAAACCTTCAACTTGTCCACTGGTCTGAGGTGAGTCTCGTTGATCAGGCCGATGTCCACTCGACGCTGAGAGAGCAAGGTCTTGAGAAGACGGGCTTTTTGTGGTGAAAGCCCGTCGGCGTTCCAGAACGCGATGCGGAGCTCAGCCATAAAAGGCGAGGAGCTCCGTGATACAACCAAGGATCAGCGCAATAGGATCACGCTGCTCCTGGATGGCTATCAGCACCTGGTTAAGTGTGCTGATAACCTTGGTGAGTCTTGGGTCCAGCGGCGCTACTCGCTTCGCCTTCGTCCCCTCTGCAGGGGCGGCAACCACGGTGGGCTTGGACGATTTGCTGCGCTGAGTAGGTTGCGGCGCGGCGGGCGGTGCGGTGCGCGGCGCGACAGATGGCGCGGCGCGCGGTGCGGTGGACGGCACGGTGGGCTGTGCGGCGGGCGGCGCGTCTTTGCGCGCTTGAGCGCGCTTGCCGCGCTTGCGACAGCGTTTGCCCGTCTTCCCTGGCTGGTTGGCGGCAGCCATAAGCGAGCCGGGCGCGTTGGTCTCTGATGCGTGGGCGGTTGCAGAGGGCGCGCGCGCAGACGTAGCAGTGCGCGCGGTAGTGCCTGCTCGGCGGTTGCGGGTCTCCTTTTTGAAGACTGGGCAGCTCGCGTTGTTCGCCGTGTGCGCGCCGCCACAGTTGGCGCACGTCGGCGGCTCCTCGCGTGGCCGTTGGCACTCCCTCGCCGGGTGGTTTTCACCACACCGCACGCAGGCTATGGGCCGGTGGCAGTTGTGGGAGGAGTGCCGGAACAGCTGGCACCGATGGCATTGCGCGGGCCCCTTCCTGCCGCGCCATGGCTCGATGGTGATCCCGGGCATGCACAGCAGCTCGTGCACCTCATAGATGCCCGGGATGAGGTCTTTTGTTCGCTGCAGCTGAGCGAACATCAAACAGCCCGGCCTACCTGGGCGGGCGGGGATCGCGCGTACGTGCTCCGGCGTATAGCCGAGCTCGCGCAGCTCTGCTTCCACCAATGCCGGCTCCGTGTTGACCGGCAGGCCGCGTATCGCCACCTTCGCACTTCGCTCGGCGGGCAGCGAGTAACAGAACCAAGTGATTCCAACAGCGCTCTCCAGCTGCGTAAGGTAACGCTGTATGGCGCGGAACTCTTGGTCTGATTTCGGTATAAGCGGACGCCCTTGCCAAACGGGCGTCCGTTGGGTGAGTGGCCGAGGAGTTTCTTAAGCTCCCGGAAGTGAGTCGGGCAGTCGGGCAGAGACTCCACGATGAGCGGAGGGTAGCGGGTGGGCTGCTTAGTAGCAGTCGCGGTTGTTGCGGCTGCGCCCGAGGTAGCAGGCGCAGCGGCAGGAATGGCGGACGTAGCGGGGGCGGTGGTGGCGCGGGCGGAGGGGTCGCCCGTCGCCTGTGTCTTCTTTGTCGCGGCTGTGGCCGCGTACGTTGGGCTGGTCGACGCAGTTTCCATAGGCGAGCCTGGAGAGAGCGTCGGCATGCTCGGCGGCGTGAAGGCCGCAGGGGTACTCTCCCCTCTTGCCTTGGGGGGCGATGGGAAGCGTCCCACAGCGATGTTCGGTGCGGGGGCGGGGTAGCGCGGTGTATGCGTTAGCGGTGCCTGCGCGGCGCGCCTCACTGCGGGCGTCGCGGTGCGCACGGCCGGAATCGGTGTCGGTGTAGCAGCGTGCGTGGGCGTCGGTCGTCGACTAGGCGTAGCCGGGCGGACGACGGACGCGACTGATTCGATGGACGGGGCCGGCGACAGCGTCAGCGGACTCGCGACGAATGAAGCCTCGCCGGCTCCCGTCGAAGGACCTGCTACGGGGTCCTGGCGTGTCCTCGTCGATGGACGAGCGACGAGTGATGCCTGTCCGGATGCGGCAAGAGCGTCCAGGCCGGCTTCAAGTCCGGCGACTGACCGGACGAAGACTTTTCGGCGCAGCGCGCGCGGACGAGTCGCGCGTCGCTGCGACATCGGCGGCATGCTAGGCGGAGGCATGGTTACCGGCGCGGATGTCGCGAACGCGGTAACGCGAAGATGCGTGGGTGGTGGTTCGCATCAAAACGAACGAATCGCGAGTCGTACTGCCAAGGGCGCGGCCCAAGAGGGGGTGCCGGCACGCCAGCACCCCACCAGCCCGGTTCCCGGGGCTTGCCGCTGGTGGCAGACCGGGCCTTGACTGGCGGGGGTCAAACCCGCCACCTCCCATGGCCCCTCCAACCTCGCGGTTATATGGGCCGAAACACTGGGAGGGCGCCCGGTACTTGCTCTTGGCGTGTTTCCCGGTGCGCCTTCTTGACTCCCTACAAGTTCTTTTATCTCTCATCCTTTGTCCCTTATGTCACTCTCCCCCTTCTGGGGCTAGACGTCACTACACAGGCTTGACTCACGTCGTCGCTCTGTGGCTCCTTGCCTGGTCCCTGCTCGCTCCGATCCGCTTCGCCTCTTGTGCCAGTGGTGCGCGAACTCCCGCAGCCGGTTGTAGTTTTCCGCCGATGCAACGAGGTCCATGTAGTAGACTGGTCCCGCTTCCCCGCGAACGATTCCATCCAGCATCTTGTCCCGTAGGTCCTTGTAGAGGGGGCATTCCCACAGCGCGTGGTGTCTGTCCTCCTCTTCGGCGCCACATTCGCACACTGGGCTCTCACAAAGTGCCATCCCATGCAGGCGCGCCCGGAAACAGCCGTGTCCGATGAGGATCTGCGAGGTCTCGTAGTCCGGCGCGACCCAAGTTGCCTTGAGCCTGCCGGACACGTCTGGGAAGAAGCGCCGCAAATCCTCATCCCAAATCTCCGCGGACCACCGCTCCTGCCACATCGCAGTCACCTCAGCCCCGATTTCCCGCTTGCGTCTGCTCAACTCCTTCTTGGGCACGGACTGACGCGCCTCATCGATCCTTCCAGCACGGATCACCTCCAGGTCAGCTGGCAGTACACCGGCGAGCACCGCCAGAGCGGCGGAGCTGGCCGAGCGATACGCCTTGGTCAACAAAATAAGGGAAGACCGCTGCTTCCTGATTAGCGTCGACCGTACGACGTGCAGCGCCGCCCTCCCTGCCCAACAAGCAGCAGCATACGTTATCGTCGCTACGAATGTTCCACGGTACAGGATACGCAGCGCAGGGTATGGAATGCCCCAGGACGACGTCGACACGCGCGACATCTTCCCGAAGCATTTCGCCGCGGGTTCCCCGATCGACACCGCATGCTGCGCAAAGGACAGATTTCCATCGATCGTCACGCCAAGTACGACAGCCTCCGTCACGTGTTTGATGGAGCTACCGCCAAGCTTGATTACTGGGGGCCGCTTACCGAGCTTGCCCTTCAGCGTCATGGTTTGCGACTTGCTGGGGGCAAAGGCGAGCCGGTTGCGGCATCCCCAGTCCTCAATGAGCCGGATGGTGTCGGCCGCGGCAGTCTCAATCGCTCTACGAGTGTCGGCCTCAATCAAAATCGTGACGTCGTCCGCATACGCAACAACCCTAACACCCCCCGGTAGCGGCAACCGAAGCAAATCATCGAGGAGGACGTTCCACAAGGTAGGTCCCAGCACTGATCCCTGAGGGCACCCCATAGTGGATGTCTTCCACCGCACCTGGTCTCCGATGAACAGGCCAACGCGCCGGTTAACAAAATAACTCGCCAACATGCGGTAAATGTTCGGAGGACAGCCTCCTCTCTTACACTTTAAGAGAATGACTGGCGGGGGTGTCGTGTTGACCCAACACCTCCGTGGACGCAAGTGATTCGGAAGGCAGACGCGCGTAAAACCCGAAACACTGTAGGGGCCCGAGCGCCGGTGCATGCGACTGCACCGACGGCAGCTGGGCGACTCTGATAAGAAAAACCGGTTATGGAGGGTTTTATAGGGGTTGTAAGTAACACAACTCATTGGTACTGCAATGAGTCAGTTCTCCTTTATGCCTATTTAAATTGCTTACATAAAAAGTACTGAATATTTTCTCATGATGATGTTGTCAATTTAAAGCTTAAGTCTCAAGCCTTTAACAGGCATATGTTTTTTATGAATAAAATACTACGCGTTCGTTTCAAGTTGAGCCCTGCACCATAGAGTAAAGTAATCGATGTAGTCGTAATTCCTAGTTCCATGCCGACAGTACGGACACAGTATAGATAGGATATGCAGTAGTTTGACACCTTTGATCTAGTGGTACTACGCGTTACAAATTTCCCCTAGCCCTCTCGCGCTTCCCCGCACCTAGGGGATCCAAAACCGAAAGTATGTAAGTTATTTCGGTTTTTGTTTTTAAAAAAATCTAGTTTAAAAAAAATCTTTTATTATTCAGTCCTTTGAATCAGTCTTAATTTAAATAATAATAATAAAATTGAGTTAAAATTATTAAAATACTTGCTTGGACAAAATAGCTGATGACCTATAAAATAATATAAAATAAAACACTCCTTTTTCTGAAAACTAACAAAAATTTTGCCTGAGTGGAGGCTTTGGCCGTGGTTACCAGACAAACCAGACAAAGACGTGTCGCCAAGCGATTTAGCGTTCCGGTACGCGAGAGAAAAAATAGATCCTTGATATAAAAAGCTAGATGTTTAATGATTGAGGCCAATGCACCTAAAAAGCTTTGGGCGCTAAAACCGCTAACTACCTTGTAAATCGTAGCCCGTCGAAAGCACTGAATGGCGATTTACCGTTCAAGAAATGGGTTGTTCGAACGCCATGTGGGCATCATCTTTAGGCACGTGTATGGCAGGAAGACCTTTGTTTTGATCAAGAAAAAACGAGGGAAATTAACCAAGAAGGCGTATTCATGGGTTACTCGATGAGCTCAAAGGCATACAGAGTACATACCAGAATATGATAATGTAGTGATAAGCAGGGATATCAAGGTTATAAACAAAATGTACTTCGAAGTAGAAGATCCGGAAAAAGGAAATAAAGTTAAAAGCAAAGATGTTATAAAAACGGTACAAGCAATTGAAGTTGAAATAACAAATAATAAAAATAAAAACACTGCAGAATCAAAACTATCAAGAAGAAGACGTTTCTTCAGAAGACGAAATAGAGTCTTATGATGATGCATCAGAAATTATAGAAATACCTGAAAATGGGAGGCCACAAAGAGAGAGACACCCTCCAGCATGGACCAAAAATTTCATACTTGATGAGACTGAAGAAAGTCATAATAATATACTCTCAGAGATATGTTACAGATATCTTAGGCAGGGAGGCAAGAGCACAAAAAGCTCAACACAGAAAAGGCATAGGACTCAACATGCCAGAAACTCCATGTCTATACTTACTAGAGAGAAGAGGAGTTATAAGTAATCATATTAAATGATAATCAAGCTGCCCTCAAACTAAGCCAAAATGAAATGGTGACTTCAAAGTCAAAACATATTGACCTAAAAATGCACTTCATTCGAAATTGTACGCAAGAAGGTGTAATTGAGATCAATTATCTGCAAACTGAAAACATGGAGGCAGATCTACTGATCTTTGCAGTTTTGGCTGGGCCGCGGCTGTTAAAATTGCGGAGCAGCTTAGGACTCTCGTGATGACCGCGACATCGCAGTGAAGAGATGTGAGTGCTGGCTGGTGCCAATATCATAGAGGTCGGCACTGCTAGATCACGTTAAGCCGTCGTCGGTCTCAGTTATTATCACTAGATGATAATAATAGTCATTAAAGCGCGCCAACCCGCATTGGAACAGCGTGGTGGCCGGTGGGTCTAAGCTCCGTCTGACCGTCTCTCCTATGAGAGTGGAGTGTGCCCAGCAGTGGGACGTTAATGGGCTGTAAACTGCATAAATTGTAATGATGATGTGATGAGTTTTGTATATCACGATTTAGCTTAAGCGAGCGTAATACGTAACGCAATCTATGATATAAAATCGAAATAAATCGAATAAATCGAAAAACCCGGTTTTGCCAAATTTTAAAACCGGTTTTGAAAAATGGCGAGAAACCCGGTTTAGCCGGTTTTTTCGATTTCGGTGAAACCGGTTTTGGAACCCCTACCCGCACCGCACCTCAAGTCAGACCCACTTAGTAAACCGCTCGCGAAGCACCGCTTATTAAAAATACATTTCAAATTCAAATTATTTATTTGCACAGATTGAGTAGTACAATGGTGTTACATTATAATAAAAGTCCTTACAATCTGCCGGATAGGCATGCAAAAATAATATTTAATAATAATTCTTATTCTAAGTTTACGTATTAAAAGTTCAATTTATTAAATTGAACTTTGGATATTAGGAGTTTTGGTAGGTTTGGTTAAAAAAAACTAAGAATGTTGTATATCGTAAAGCATTAGAATAATAAACACTTTTTTTTATATATTTTTTTATTATTTATACCAATTCAAATTCAATATTCATAGTTAAGACAGGTCAGCTAGTACTTAATAAATAAAACAATAGATAAACTATTATACTGCATCTTCTTATACTGTGTTTTTAGGTACTGTGGGTCTGACTTGAGGTGCGGTGCGGGGAAGCGCGAGGGGTGAAGATTTCTTTACTCTATGGTGCAGGGCTCAACTTGAAACGAACGCGTAGTATATAGGTATTTTTAGAAAAGTACATATTTGCGCTGTAGCTGGTTGAGTCGATTAGCTTGCTCGCGAGTGTAGTTTCAATGAAATGCTTCAAGGCGCTCGTCAGGTCTCCTTGTCCCCGCTCTCTTGGCCGCCCCCGGCACCTCTCGCGCGGCAGCGGTCCAGGCTACACCTGTGTCGATCGCGGTCGAGTCACGGATCTGAGACTCGACCAGTTGTCTCGCTCGCGACCTGCAGCGTCTGCACAGTATCGCGCTCTCAAATGCATAGGACTAGCCACAAATATATCTATCTCTTTCAATCGCATGCACATGCAGCCAGCGACGGCACAGCGAAGCGTGCACTCTGTCTACAACGTGCTGCAACTACGGGCCGTCCACTTTAAGTCAGCCGTTGCCTCCCGTCGCGCTTCCCCGTACTGCGCCTCAAGTCGGTCGGTCGGACCCGCTTAGTACTCAGTTACAAACAGGAACCCCGCCAGTGTGAGTTCTCATGTGCCTTACTAAACTACTCTTGTGTGAACATTTAAATTTGCATAGCTTACAAATAAAAGGCTTGTCGCCAGTGTGCGTTCTCATGTGACTTATTAAACTACTCTTTTGTGAACTTTTATACTTGCATAGCTTACAAATAAAAGGCTTGTCGCCAGTGTGAGTTCTCATGTGACTTATTAAAGGACTCTTTTGTGAAAATTTATACTCACATAGCTTACAAATATAAGGCTTGTCGCCAGTGTGAGTTCTCATGTGACTTACTAAATCACTCTTTCGCGAACATTTATACTTGCATAGCTTACAAATAAAAGGCTTGTCGCCAGTGTGAGTTCTCATGTGACTTACTAAATTACTCTTGTGTGAACATTTATACTTACATAGCTCACAAGCATAAGGCTTGTCGCCAGTGTGAGTTCTCATGTGATTTATTAAATGACACTTTCGTGAACATTTATACTTACATAGCTCACAAGCAAAAGGCTTGTGGCCAGTGTGAGTTCTCATGTGACTTATTAAACTACTCTTTTGTGAACATTTATACTTACATAACTCACAAGCAAAAGGCTTGTCGCCAGTGTGAGTTCTCATGTGACTTATTAAATTACTCTTTTCTGAACATTTATACTTGCATAGCTCACAATTAAAAGGCTTGTCACCAGTGTGAGTTCTCATGTGACTTATTAAATTACTCTTTTGTGAACATTTATACTTGCATAATTTACAACAGTAAGGCTTTTCGCCAGTGTGAGTTCTCATGTGACTTATTAAACTACTCTTTTGTGAACATTTATACTTGCATAGCTTACAAATATAAGGCTTGTCACCAGTGTGAGTTCTCATGTGACTTATTAAATGACTTTTACGCGAACATTTATACTTGCATAGCTCACAAATAAAATGTTTTTGGCCAGTGTGAGTTCTCATGCGACGTACTAAATGACTCTTTTGTGAACATGTAAACTTATTTTCGCCAGTAGGGCTACTCAGCGTCGCAGCAGCTTCGCTCCGACTAGTCGCCTGACAGCTGACATCGTCCGCGGCAATACCACTCGCAGGCACGTCTTGTTCGTCGTGTGAGTCGTCTTCTTCAGCTGGAGGCACTTTCGTTTCGTTATTCGTCGCACGGCTCGCGGGCAGAGCGACTGCAACGAAACGTTATTTATATTTCTTAGTACCTATGGCTTATCTCGATGAAATGATAAATGATGAGTTGGGACAGAACGAAAAGGAACTCTGGCTTCGCACGAGTAGACTTTTCTACAGCTCTATCAGATTTCACCAGAAAGAAGGTAATATTCTTTAGCTGTGGGTATACGCGACAAACATACGCTTGACGACCCTCACAAATGGGAAGCAGGATTACGAGGTTTGTGTCATTTTACTTTGAGTCACTACATACATACATACATAATAGCCATAAAAATAATCATAGAAAACGGATGGCCCAGCATAATATTATGCGTGATAGAATTGGTAAACACGAAAACCGTTCGCGGCTACCCTTAGAGGTGAAAAATATCTTTCTTTGAATGTCTAATTTCGAGTTTCAACCTATCCAATAAAAAAATACATGCATATAGGCACCTTTTTTTTCTTCGGTTGAAAAAGAACGTATAGCAAGAAAAGGTTAGAATTATTTTGCTATAATCCGCCAACAGAAAAATCTGTATAACTTTTACACTACTCTCGACGCACGTTTCGCACCGACACCGGAGCATCCTCAGGAGATGTCGACTTTACAATGATGTATTGTCTAGTGACGCTCGTGTCAATTGCGCGGTATTATATACCGTATTCCTACCCCCACTACTGTTGCCCCGCCCACTACCCCCCGGACTCCCCCCTTCAAACAAACGAAGCAGTGGTGAACTTGAGACGTTCACTTGTTCATTAAGTAATTTAAACTGAGTATTATTATTATGTTTTATTATTTCTAATTGTTCCAACATGCTCAGTCGAAGCCCTTTATCACAGGTGTGTAAGATTTTGTATGAATGATCGGATGATAATTTGTGTCCACTATCAAGGAGATGTTTAGCAAAGTGAGACTTTTGGGGTTGGTTGTTCCTAACCGCGGCCATATGTTCTTTGTAGCGTGTTTCAAATTTACGACCCGTTTGACCAATATAAGTGGCTTTACAGTCTGAACATTCGAGTTTATAAATGCCCGATTTTTGTTTGTTGTTTAATTTATCTTTACCGTTGCAAATATTTTTAAGTGTACAACAATAATATTGTTAATAATATAATAAAAAAGCAACAATTGCAATATGCGGATAAAAAAGGATTTATATTCATCATCACCTGAGAAAATAAATAAATACAAATCCAGTTTAACTTATTTTGGAACAGTGTCGGAGCGTATCGCGAAGAGACTTAAAGCACATGATATACATGTTGCATTTAGGACAAATAATACACTTAAAAATATTTGCAACGGTAAAGATAAATTAAACAACAAACAAAAATCGGGCATTTATAAACTCGAATGTTCAGACTGTAAAGCCACTTATATTGGTCAAACGGGTCGTAAATTTGAAACACGCTACAAAGAACATATGGCCGCGGTTAGGAACAACCAACCCCAAAAGTCTCACTTTGCTAAACATCTCCTTGATAGTGGACACAAATTATCATCCGATCATTCATACAAAATCTTACACACCTGTGATAAAGGGCTTCGACTGAGCATGTTGGAACAATTAGAAATAATAAAACATAATAATAATACTCAGTTTAAATTACTTAAGAGGCCAGCGGAGAATGAATCGCCCATACAAACGTAATACCAAAATAATTTGTAATTGGAGAATATTTCCATCATATTATGCGATTATTTGGATTCAAATTGTATTTATCTAGGTACCTGGATATATATGTTTTCAAAATAGTTTACTAAAATGAAATGTAAACGAATTGCGTTTTGCATATTTTTACGACGTAAATGGCACGTTTTCTTCTTATTTGTTTCATAATAAAACCAACAATATCTTAGCTAATAATTGATCAGGAACATAGCTTATATTGTCAAGTTACAAAATAACAACACAAAGTGAAAAACACAACAAATTTTCATTCATCATTTTTGGTATTTACGGAAAAGGACCAAATGTTTAACAAATTCAGACGCTAAATATTGCTGTCGCACCAAGCATGGAGCCGATGTGTATCACTCACTCACACTAGCGCAAAGTGTATTAATTACACTGTGCGGCCCCTATCGGGATTCGGGGTTCACATTCAGTGTTGTATTATTATTTATTACTTGTGCTGTGCGTTGTTACCTAAATTGATTATTTTTAATAATATTGACCTATGCTACCGACTTGGATATAGATTTGCCTTGTGACTTGGAATTAGTAACCTGCTTAGGTACTTAGATACAGTTTACGACTTTTGCGATTATTACGGACTTTGATAATTATTTGTTTACTTGTTTGCTGAAATGGACTCCGAACGTTGGGATATATCTCACAGTAAGTACCTACCTTACTTACATTATTTTCATATTTTTAAAATACATAACTAAGTTATAGTGTTTTTATTTATCTTTATATACGTAAGTAGTAGGCAGTAGGTACCTACTTAGATAGTAGGTACCTTACTACTAATTTAGGTATCTATTCGGTTCCCGAAAAACATACTTACTATGTACTAGCTAATGCCCGCGACTTCGTCCGCGTGGGTTTAGTTTTTAAAATCCCTCGGGAACTCTTTGATTTTCCGGGATAAAGTAGCCTATGTCACTCTTTGGGTCCTCAGCTATATCCATGCAAAAAATCACGTCGATCCGTAGCTCTATTGCGGCGTGATCCGTAGCTCTGTTGCGGCGTGATTGAATGATAAACCAACACACTTTCGAATTTATGATATATTATAATATTACGTATTTTTAGTTTTTAGTTTGGCGGACTTTGCGTAGGGTCACCATGCGACCGGATTTGTACGGACATGTCCGGCTTTTTGGGTTCGATCCGGATTTTGATAGGATTTTTTTTGTAAATGGCCATATTTTACCTTTGATAAAACGAAAAAATAAACGAAGTGCGTTTTATATAAACGCAACCGAAAAGTTTAACCTGCTAACTTGCTAGTATTTTAAAGGCTGATGCAATTCACACGGAATTCTCCTTTAAAAAGGAGAAATCCTAAATCGATTTAATAACAATTTGCAAAAATATTTACAGAACCTCGGCGATCAAGTAAAAAACGCTTATGGGCATCAGTTCCCAGAAAAAGGAAACATGCGAAAAAACTTAAAGAAAATATGCGTCCTGTGGGGTGAGTAAATGCACATAGGTAGTAGGTACAAGCCAAAAGGCTGATTTCTACTGTTTTTTTTAATTCGAATTTGTTTTTATGGTACCTAGCGGCTAGCTCTACACTAGCGGCACGCTATGATGGCCGGTTTGACGTTTGTCCGCTCATGAAGTTCCGTATTAATTGATAACGACTTTGAAGGAAATAATTGTATTACTTTATTGACGATAGTGATGTGCAGAGATTCATAAATTTTATCGAATGTAGTTTTAGGTTTAGGACTCAAAATTTATTTATTAAATTGATTTCTAAAATGTATTCAAGTGTAGAAAAATCAGTTTGCACCATTTAAGGGGTGAATGTACTTGTGAATATGAACAATTTTCACTATGTGGACAAACCTCTGAAATCGCAAAAAAATATCAGCTGTTTCATACAAAAGGTAAAATTTTTATTTTTATATGATATATACCACAACTCGGCATTTGGTTTTCTAAATTGAAAATTTTTAAAAATGGAATCTAATACGATCGTCACATAGGATCGCTGGCTAGCACAACTACTACCTCCGGCAAACTCGCGTCAATGCTCAATGCAAAACAAAGCAGTTTCGAATTGACGTTGCTTCGAAAAGTATAAACTGTCAGTGCAATGCGATTGTGATATAGTTTTGACCTGGCTTTGGATTTCAAATATTGATACTGCATTACTGTTGACCCTTGCTCGTTAATTTGGACTCTGTTCAAGCCCTTTGTTGTGGATTTCGTCGATATGACCGAACGTACGCAGAGAACTGTTCTAAATAGTCAGACACGTGAGTTCGTAATACGCCTTCGTAACTATTTCGATCGTGAAGCTCAAAATGGAGGGCCAATTTTACCTATAACGTCAGTGGTTGAACGCGTAGCTGATGCGCTTAATATTGGACAACGAACTGTTAGACGGATAACTAAAAAAAAATATGGCGAGACTGGCACAGAAGAAAATAAACTTCACACACCAAAAAAGAGAAAACGAGCAAAACCAGTCGTAGGCATCGATAGCTTTGATGCCGATGCTATCCGAAGACATGTTTACGGCTACTATTTACAGAAGGAGTATCCAACAAGAAAAAAGTTGGTGCATTCACTGAAGGAAGCTGGATTATTCTTCGGTGGGGAAAGTTCTTTAACGAAGATTTTGAAGACCATTGGATTTCGATACAAAAAATGTAACAAACGCAAAATATTGATGGAAAGATTTGATATAGCGATGGCAAGGTATACTTTTTTACGGCAAGTGAAAGAAATCAAAAATTGGCAAAATGTTGTGTTCTTGGATGAAACATGGCTTAATGCTAACCATACTGTAGGCCGTTCTTGGAACGATGACACAGCAGCATCTACTTCCAAAGTTCCTGTAGGAAAAGGATCGCGACTTATAATTTGTCACGCCGGAACCATCAACGGGTTTGTCGAAGGTTCTCTCATGGCTTTTGCGTCAAAAACCACTGGAGACTATCATGAAGACATGAATGGAGAAAAGTTTACTGAATGGTTTACCTCAATGTTGTGTAGCCTCCCTGAACCATCTATTATAATTATGGACAACGCCCCATACCACTCGATGCAAATTGACAAGCCACCTGCCCAATCCCAAAAGAAAGCTGATATCGTCGCATGGCTTCGTAAAAATGGCGTAGATGCAAACATGAATATGTTAAAAGCGGAATTAGTACGTCTTTTAAAAGAAAACAAACCAACCAAGATCCGATACGTCATTGACGAAATAGCATTAGAACATGGGCACAGAGTTATACGGTTACCGCCTTACCATTGTGAGTATAATGCGATTGAGTTGGTGTGGGCTCAAATTAAGGGATATGCTGCAAGACACAATACAGAACCCCCATTTACCACAAAAAAAATGCTAAAATTATTAGAAGAAGCTTGTGAACATGTGACTAAAGGAGACTGGGAAAAGGTTGTGAATAGAACTGTTAAATTAATAAGGGAAGATTATGAAAGAGATGTGAAAATAGATAATATTATAGAAAACGAACATATAATTATTAATGTAGGTGATGATAGCAGTGACGACAGTGAAAATAGTAGTATGGACGAATCTGATTAATTATGGCCTTTTGTGGCACCTTTTTTGGTATCTTTTGTATTCATATGTTTCTTGTGTGCATATAAAGTATGTATATTCATTTTCATTCAAATATTCAGTTCGTTCAAATAAATTAAATAAACATATACATTTTTGTTTTATTAAACCTATTTAATCAGGTACAAAAACAAAACTTAATTGTTTTTTGTTCGAGAATAAATTGACATTCCACATCACTATTGTAATGTGTCAAACCGGCCATCATAGCGTGCCGCTAGTGTAATGTTTATATATTTCTTAGATCACAACAACGTACTGGAAATTCGAGTGATACATCAGTGCCACCTCGACATGAAGGAATACTAGTTGAATCAAACACGAATGAGCAGAAATTTTCCAGTAGGTAAGTAGCTCATCATGTTTGCATTATATTCTAGGGCCTAACGTTATGATGATATTATGTATAATTAATTTATATACTCTATTATGACTATCCAGATCTTCTTCGTGTGAACCCGGTGGCATTGAAATTACAACAACGGCTGAAATAAATGTACCAGCAAGCTTTGAACCTGTTGTTGATCTCGATTCAGAACAGCTGATGAACGAACCAATCGATCAGACGTTTAGCAGGTATGTAGTCAATTACTTTTAGGCTAATCTTACTTAGGATACGTTTTTGCATGAAGGCAGTAAATAAATACATACTATTACGCACGAAAATTCCCAAACATAGAAATACTATTTAGGAGTTTGCAAACTGGGTTCGTGTTATCTTTACTTACATTTTTTTATTTAACGTGCTTTGACATTTTATTGAAATTTCATTTTTTTTTAATTTAGTCGGAAAATTTTAACAAGTGTCACAGGGACGGAACAGAATACAACTAATTACAACATACATAAAACCGCACCCAGTATGCGCATTTTGTATATCTGTTATATGTATAAAAAAATATTGATTAAATTGATTTTGGCGATGCATATATTCCTGCCCTATTCTTGCAGGAATTTAACACCAACGAGCACGACAACTACTGAGACCCTTATAGTGGAAAAAGAAAATAACAAAGAAATTGAAGTTCCGGAGCTAAACGGACGACGAATTATCGATGTAAAATATTTATTTGAACAATTATCTTCTGTAGATCACAGTCCTTTTAATTGTACTTTTAAAGATTTTAAATTTGTAAGTGAGAATAGACAAGGAATGTATTCGTCTTTTAATTTTGATTGTAAAATGTGTGGGGCCAAAGTAGTTATAAAAAGTGATAGATCTGGACGTGAAATAAATCAACATGTTGTTCATGGTATTGTTACTTCTGGTAATGGATTTGCTCAATTGGACGAATTTTGCGCACATGTTGATATTCCATGCATGTCCGACAAGCTTTTCATTAAAGAAAACGTTATCTTTGGCGATATAATTAAAGATATTGCTTTAGAAAGTATGCACCAAGCCGGCAAAGAGGAAAGAGAAATAGCTATCGCTAAAGGCCATGTGGATCATGACGGTATTCCCTATATTACAGTTGTTGTAGATGGATCATGGGCCAAACGCTCATACAGAACAAATTACAATTCATTATCTGGAGTATCCTGTATAATTGGTTTTGAAACCAAGAAAGTATTATTTTTGGGAATCAGAAATTCATATTGTTGTATATGTGCTTTTACCAAAAATAAAAAAACCGTCCCGAGAGAACACCGGTGCTTTAAAAATTGGTCCAAGAGCTCGACGACAATGGAAGCAGATGGCATTGTAGAAGGCTTTAAATGTAGTATATACATGCACAAAATCAAATATAAAACACTAATCGGTGATGGTGACAGCAGTGTTACTAGTGCTCTCAATGAATCTTTGCCGTACGGACACAGTACCGCAATAAATAAAATTGAATGCAGCAATCATTTACTACGAAATTATTGCTCAAAATTAAAAAATTTAACAAAAAAGACCGAAAACAAATTCGGTTTGGTTCCAGTGAGATTACAAAAAACCCTAGATTTAAATATCTTGCGCTTACGAAAGGCCATAAAAGCTGCCGTTGACCATACATCTGAATTAACCAATATGACAAAGGAGCAAAAATTAAACAGTTTGAAACAAGATTTGTTAAATAGTCCATGTCATGTATTCGGTGATCATGAAAAGTGCAAACCTTATTTTTGCAAAGGAGTAAGTGGTGAAAATTTTGTAACAGAAATGAAAAAATGTGGCCTGTGGTATGATGTATTTGCTGCTTTGAGCCTTATTGTAACAAATGTGGAAAGTCTTTTAATGGCACAAACAAACAATATTGCAGAGCAATTTAATTCAATAATTGCCAAATTTATTGGCGGAAAAAGAATCAATTATTGTCAGCGCGGTGGCTACGAAATGAGGTGCTACGCAGCAGCAGCTAAACAAAATACTGGAAATTTAGTAAAAGCGCTGGCGAAGGACACAGAAATAACGACAAAATACTTAAAGCGTAATGCATCTAAAAATAAAAGGAAAGCAGATACAAATAGAATCACAAAGCGTAGGAAAAGAAATGTTGAGGTAGCTGATGAGCACTACGGGAATGTGGAAACGGAAGCAGATATGGAAATTGAAATTTTTAATGAAAAAAAAAATTGTTTTTGCTGGAATTGAACCAAAGCGTGTCTAACCGTCATGAAATCCAAGTCAAGACCATAGGTCAAGGGGCCAACCAAGAATGGCTCAAACAAAGAAAAATTCGCCTGACTGCGTCATTTTTTGGTCAAATCTGTAAACTCAGACCCACGACATCTTGCAAAAACGTCATCAAACAATTATTATACAATAAATTTAAAGGTAATGATGCCACAAAATACGGTAACGAAAACGAGCCCGTAGCACTGAAAGAGGCTGAGAAACTTTTAGGGCTTCAAATCGAACCGTGTGGATTATTTATCGACGAAAACCGTCCTTATCTCGGAGCAAGCCCAGATGGTTTGATAGCTGATGACGCTATCGTGGAAATAAAGTGTCCTTCGAGCGCATCAAACTTGTCACCAGCGGAAGCTATTGAACAAAAAAAAATTAGATTTTGCACAAAAGATAAAAATAATTTAAGCAATATTAAATTAAAACGAACCCATAATTATTTTTACCAAATTCAAGGACAGCTTCAAATAACTCAACGTAAATATTGTATATTCATCGTCTGGACGCCTAAAGGATTGGCTCATGAAAAAATCGAAAGAGATGATGACTTCTGGAACTCTATAGTCTCGAAATTGGAAGAATTTTATTTTAAATGTATTTTACCTGAACTAATAGATCCTCGTTTGCCAAGAAATCTGCCCATCAGGGACAGAATATAAATATTTACAGCAATATCACTTTTTTTAAATCTAGATTTGTATCTAGATTTAAAAAAAGTCAAAAGAGATCATGAAAAACTTTTTTAAACACTTTTTTTAAATCTTGATTTGTATCTAGATTTAAAAAAAGTGATATCTTGTGATAGCCCTCGACTGCAACCTCACCTGTTGATAAGTGATGATGCAGACTAATTACCAAGACTCGAAGCAGTGGTTGATTCACTCGGCGATTCAAAAGCACTTGTAAAAGTTTATCTGAATAAAAAACATTTTGATTTTTTCATATTATGTCAATCCTTTAGGTCCATAGTCCAGACGATGAAAATACAATATTTTCTGTTGTACAGTTCTTATTCTTAAGAAAGAAAAAAAAGAAAATTCTCGGGATAGATGTCAATAGTGTACTCAATATTGACATCATATCCCCAAAATTTTGTTTTAGTGCACTTTTGTTTTAATTCTACACGCCGCGCCGTAACTCTACAAGTCCTAACTTCACAAACTACACGTTAGTCAAAATATGCGGCTTGGCGTTTCGTTACTTCAAGAACTATTGTATAACAGAAAAGTAATGAACAGTGAATAAATTTTTGACCTTACGCCCAAGTGACGGTAGCGAAACGGCCAAGCAACATAATTTGACTAAGGTGTAGAGTTTGCGAAGTTAGGGCTTGTAGAGTTAGAAGCTTGGCTCTACATGAGATCTGATAACTTTTTGACAGTGCGATCCATTAGATCTATAGTCTTGGCAACATTTAACATAAAAATGTTTTTGGAGGGATAAAATTTTATAGAATGGGTATCATGACAGAATACAGTTTCGTACAGGTCTACCTGTCCATCTGGACAGATGGACGGTAAGAAACTGGATTCCATAATAATTGTTTGATTCAGACGAGCCCGCCTTAGCACCCACGTAAGCCTGACAAGGCCTAAGGGTTGATTGTTTTACTACGGACTCTAAAATCAGTTTGTTTAGTGTCAATGTAGACCACTTTGCGTATTTTGATAACTATTTTTTTCCAAAATTGTTCTACCGATGTGGTTACCCTACATGATTTTACTAAAATAGCGAATTACTTTTTAATTTTTATAGATATGTGTCAAATTCAACTATATCTATGAATATAACAAAATATACAACCTATTTACTCAGAAATCCTTGTGTTTTATTTTTATCACTGCTCAGAATTTGTTTTATATCCTAGAGGCAGTAAACGTATGACGTACCATTCCAGGTAAATACAATTCTATCTTGAGCTATATTACCTAGAAATTTCCAAAAAATGAACAAAGTGTAACGCAAATAATAAAATAAAAATACCGCCTTTGAATAGGCAGTAGGTACATACTAGAGCAGCGATGTACCTACCGCGTGCCGCGCGCGCCTTTCTCAGCCAAATAGAGATAGCAATATACCGGCCGATTTTTGCACGCGCCTTGAATTGGAGTTGCGAACGATGTTCGCCGTACTCTTAATGTACAAGTGAACGTCTCAAGTTCACCACTGCTTCGTTTGTTTGAAGGGGGGAGTCCGGGGGTAGTGGGCGGGGCAACAGTAGTGGGGGTAGGAATACGGTATATAATACCGCGCAATTGACACGAGCGTCACTAGACAATACATCATTGTAAAGTCGACATCTCCTGAGGATGCTCCGATGTCGGGGCGAAACGTGCGTCGAGAGTAGTGTAAAAGTTATACAGATTTTTTCTGTTGGCGGATTATAGCAAAATAATTCTAACCTTTTCTTGCTAATCATGGACTTCCGCAAAGTAACGCCTGCTTCTATCCAATATTTAAAGAACGTATATTCAGTGTTATTTGAATGACTAACGAAGCTGATCTCACCTGACGTGCGAGGCAAGTCAGCGGAAGGGCGAGAGTCTTCACTCAGCTGTTGAGGGTCGTCACTCAGCTGTTGAGGGTCGTCACTCAGCTGTTGAGGGTCGTCACTCAGCTGTTGAGGGTCGTCACTCAGCTGCTTAGGGTCGTCACTCAGCTGTTGAAGGTCGTCACTCAGCTGTTGAGGGTCGTCAGCAGCGGCGCTGCTCTGCCGAATGAAAAGTAAGCTCATTATACTTCCGTCTTGAGCTAGCTTGAGCGAGTCGGAGTACAGTCACAAAAACGGTGATTTACACGATAGGCAAATGAGAAATCCAAATAGGCTTGTGATTCCTCGACTAAGTCTCAAGAAAGTCCGAAAGTCGTTTGTGGGAATGGGCGTGACGTTCTATAATAGAATTCCACGAGCATCAATTCTTTGAACTATGTGCTCCGCCCATTGCCCCTTCAGCTCGCAACTCGATGAGTTACGTCGCTAACTTTGTTCTCCTCAGATCCAGCCAGCTCATGGACTCAGCAAGTTGACAAAAGTGCTTAAACGTTTGAAACAGAAACAGCAAATACATCAACATTAGGGCTTCCAATACCGGGATCCCGGTATTAGTCAATACCGGGATCCCAGACTTTTTCAATACCGGTATTGAGGGCTTCCAATACCAGGATACCGGTATTGGCTAATACCAGGATCCTAGGCCTTTTTCACATTTTTATCAATATCTGCCGAAATGCCTGCAGCCCAATATTGAGTTGATTTGAACTGAAAAACAACTGGAAGCAGAAATGGAGGCTAAAACTAAAAAAAAAAGTATCTAAACTCCAAGCTTCCTCTAGCATTCATAATGAATCTATTGTGAGAGTTGAAAAGGTAATTAATTATTAAGCGTTTTAAGGTGTAGAGGCGTAAAGAGCGTTTTCCTCAGTCAACATATTTATGGGATTCCATCAATCAATCAATCAATCAATTTAATCAATTGATTGATTCAATTCAATTCAATTCTTTAATTAAAATTAAATCCATTAATTAAAGTAGCCTATGTCACTATTCAGGTCCTCAACTATCAGATGTACGTGTATTAGTATTCATAAGACTTTCATCCAACATTCCAACCCTCACTTTACCCCTGTTGAGGGGGATTTTCGTAAAATCTTTTCTGAGCTGATCCCTTGAAATAACCTACCGCCTAAACAAGTAAATAATTATAATCATCATCATCATCATCATCATTACCAACCCATCAACGGCTCACTACTGAGCGCAGGTCTCCTCCCAGAGAAGGGTTATGGGCCATAGTCCACCACGCTGGCCCAATGCGAATTGGCGGACTTCACACACCTTCAAGAACATTATGAAGAACTCTCAGGAGTGCAGGTTTCCTCACGATGTTTTTCTTCACCGTTGAACCAAGTGATATTTAATTGCTTAAACGCAATTGACTCTGAAAAGTCAGAGTTGCGTACCCGGGATCGAACCTGCGACCCCCCGAATAGGAGACCACAGTCCTAACCACTCGGCTATCACTGCTTAACAAGTTAATCTAATATATAAAATTCTCATGTCGCGCTGTTTGTTATCAAACTCCTCCGAAACGGCTGGACCGATTTTTATGAAATTTTGTGTGCATATCGGGTAGGTCTGAGAATCAGCCTATTTCTATCTATTTTCCATACCCCTAAATGATAAGGGTATCCCAACCCTACATATTTTTGCTGGCGGTACGAAGTTCGCTGGGTCAGCTAGTAGTATCAATAAAATCAAAATATTCCCATACAAATTTTCACCCCCTATTGTACTACTCTGAAAGGGTGATTTTCTGAAATAGCTTATACAGGTTCTTAATACCTAAAATTAATAACTGAATTGCCGATTTTTCATTTCTTACTTCAAAAGATATGACTTTCATATAACCCAAATTAAATCCCATTTCAATACCGGGATCCCGGTATTGAAAAAAATTTTTCCGGTATTAATACCGGTATTGAAAAAATCCGGTATTCGAAAGCCCTAATCAACATGTCTTACCTGAAGATGTGTGCTCAAATGTTGCAAGTACGCATGTTCAAGAACAAATTCCTTGAAACAAAGTGTACATTGGTAGGGGGCACGTTCGCACTTGAATATATCCTGTGTTACAGCCACTTGTGTACAAACTGCTGCTTTTCTGTTTAGAGCTTTGAGAATAGCATCATCCAATAGTTGTGTTTCTAATTTTATACTAGTATCTGATGAGTATTCTTCGTTAGGAGCAACAAACTCATCATTGACACAGTCAGCATGATCATCTTCATGTATCAACTCCACGTCTTCATCAACCAACATTGACTCGTCATTTGCTTCAGTTTTCACTACATCTGTGTCGATGGTGTCTTCTGATTCCCTCTGTATGTCTTCTTGTATGTGTACATCACAATGATCAGGTGCCAATATTGTCGCTACCATATTACTTTTTAATTGGTGTCTTGTGCGGTTTATCCTTTTAATATGAAGTCTTGTTATCTGTGGACAAACAAGTTGACTATTGAGAGAGCTCAATTATTATAATCATCATCATCGATCATAATGAGCGCAGGTCTCCTCTCAGAGAGTTATAGGCCATGGTTTAATTACACTATATACATAATATACATAGTGCATAATATACCAAAATTTTAAATTCCTAACTAGCTTAGTTGAGATAGACCCCCTAACAAAATTGGTCTAAACCCACAACTTTGACGGCCCCTCATTTCTTCATTTTTGTATCTAAAAAATAACTAGTGGTTCGCCCCGAACTGAGACCTCGCGGTATCCCATAATTCCCATAAGGTACTTTTAACTATATATTGTAATTAATTAAAACGCGCCGAATCTGATGACGTCAATGGTCATCTGCTTTCGTGGATGGGATGCGTATGCCTACAGTATTTTACTAAAATTCAGCTGGTTCGCTGAACGGGTGTTACGTAGTATACGATTTCATAATAGAAAAAATTATAAAATGCCATGACTGCGCGCTTGCGTCTTCTGCGGCGAGCATGTCGAGATGCGCGCTCATCTTTACATTCATAGACACAGTAAACCATCATACGTTAGTAAATATAACATGTCTCTGCCATCAGTAGAATATTTTTTATTCCACGTAAGATGGTGCTAACGTCTAATTATTGTAAATAGAAACGGATTAACTTTTGCAAAAGCAACGTGATAGTTTTATTGATAATAATTTGCTAATTGAATAACATAATTAGTAAGACAAAATAAGAATAGCTGACGCAAAACTGTATTTACAATTATAAAGACAGCGCCATCTATTAACAGTATAGTGAAGTTTTGTTAAAAACATTGATGCCCATTAAAAATTAAATAATTTCGTTTAATTATAATATTTATCTAATCTTAGGATTTGTTGTTCAACCAAGAAAATGTCTTCAGCCGAAAGTGAAAGCCAATGGCTTAAAAATTACGGCATGGCAATGTATATCATAACGTCATCGATGGAGCTGAGTCAAATAAATCTCATTGAAAATTGTGAAACAGCATTAGAGGTTATGCAAAAGTTGGAAGCAATATTTGAACAAAAGAGTGAAATAAACAAAATGATATGTCATGAACGTTTTTATCAATATAAAATGACATCAGGTGACAGTATGGCGCAACATATCTCCAAAGTCGAGAACCTGGCGAAGCAGTTAAGAGAAAGTGGTGAAACCATAAGTGATACTGCTGTTATGACAAAAATCTTAAATAATCTACCTGTCAAGTATCGTTCACTTCGCCAAGCTTGGTTATCGTTGGATCCCAAGCTACAAACTATACATAACCTAACATCACGGTTATTAGACGAGGAAGCTAGCTTGACAAATGAAGATGAGATTGAGACTGCCTTAGTAGCTGACAAACGGTATTCTAACCAGAACAGGGTTAAGAAAAATAGTGTCCCTGATCAAAAGGATTCATCGGATACTGCTAATTATTCAAAACACAGATTCATCTGCTATAACTGTAACAAGAGGGGTCACATTTCCCGGTACTGTAGGGCCCCTACGAAATCTGGGAGGAAATCTCAAGAGCAGAATATGTTAGCATTTAATGCTGAATGTGTACAGTCGAACAATGATGCAGATATGTGGATTCTTGACAGCGGGGCCTCTGTGCATATGTCATACAGACGTGACTTCTTCTGTGAGTTTCAAGAGTTTAGTAAATGTAACAGTGGCACTGATAGATTAGTAAAGTTGGGAAATAAGAAAGAGCTAGAAGCACGTGGCCAGGGCAAAGTGCTGATAAACAGGTGTGTCAACGGACAGTGGGAGAAAAGTGTTCTAACCAATGTGCTGTACGTACCTGAGTTGCGTAGAAACTTATTTTCTGAGGGGGCAGCTACTAGAAAAGGGTATGTTATTGTCAAGAAGGACTGTCAAGCTATGATATTAAAGGACAACAAAGTTGTGATGTCAGCAGCATTAAAAGAGAATAATCTCTATGAACTTAATATTAAATCAGTAGCTAATGAAAGCTGTAACTTAGTGCAATCAAGTTTAAAAGTATGGCATGAACGTTTGGGTCATTTAAATATTAAAGAAGTGCAGAATATGTGCAAAAATGGTGCTCTGCCAGTGAAATTAACTGAAGAAGATAAGAACTTTATCTGTGAAGCATGTCATTATGGTAAACAAAGTCGTTTACCCTTTCAAAAATCTAACAGAGGTCAAAGTAAACCCGGTGACTTAGTCTATAGTGATGTGTGTGGACCCATAGAGCATGCTTCAGTGTCAGGAGCAAAGTACTTTGTGTTATTCAAGGATGGTGCAACTAGTTACAGACATTTTTACATCATTAAACATAAAAATGATGTCCTAAGTTGTTTTAAGAAATATGTTGAGATAGTGAAAAACAATTTTCAACACAGTGTTAAAAATGCACACAGATAACGGTCGTGAGTATGTGAATCATGATTTTAGAGCTTACCTGGATGCAGAGGGTATAACTCATGAGTGCACAGCCCCATACACTCCGGAACAGAATGGCCGGGCTGAGAGGGAGATACGTACCATTATGGAGAGTGCAAGATCCATGTTGTATGCTCGAGATATACCTCTCAAGTTATGGGCAGAAGCAGTTAATTGTGCTGTTTATTTATTGAACAGAAGCTCATCCAGTCAAACAAAAGATATATCACCATATGAGTTATGGACTGGGAATAAACCATGTTTAGAACATGTAAGGGTCTTTGGTTCAGAAGGATATGTTCATGTGCCTCAAGAAAAGAGAAAGAAATTAGATAAAAAAAGCAAGTGTATATTGTTAGTGGGGTATGATAACCAAAACTATAGAATGTACAATCCTCAGACAAATAAGGTTATCATTTCAAGAAATGTGAATTTTAATGAGAACAATGTGCCTTCAGTAAGAAAGAACTTTACAAAAATTTATATGAATGAGGAAGAAAATGAGAATGCTTGTGACCCTGATACAAGTACATCCCCAAGCAGGTCAATAAACCCAGATTATTATACAAGTGATGAGAGCCCCAAAAGCTCTAAGGATGATGATGAATCATATCGGCCATCAGAAACTCTAGAGAGTGATGATGAACCTTGTTATGTCACGTTAAGGCCAAGAATCCATAGAAAAGAGCATGAAGTAAATATTACTGAGTTTAATATACCAGTCACTTTTGAAGAAGCTGTTCAAGGTGCAGATAGTCAAAAGTGGAAGGCAGCCATATCAGAGGAGTTGCAGTCACACTCAGAGAACAAAACCTGGGACTTAGTAGAAAGGAATAATAAAAATACTATAACATCCAAATGGGTATTTTCCATAAAGAGAAAAAGTAATGGTGAGATTGACAGATATAAAGCTCGGCTGTGTGCCCGTGGATTTGCACAAGTTAAAGGCATTGATTATAAGGAGACTTTCTCACCTACTGTAAGGTATGATTCGATTAGGATTTTGTTTAGTATTGCAGCTAGAGAGAAGTTTGAGATACAACAGTTTGATGTTAAAACTGCGTTCTTATATGGTGAGCTCGCAGAGGACATTTATATGGAGCTACCTGAGGGTGTCCATGCAGACCCAGGGATGATATGTAAGTTAAATAAATCATTGTATGGATTAAAGCAGGCATCTCGATGCTGGAATAAAAAGTTTAGTTCATTTTTGTTGACATATGGTTTTAAGGCATGTCATTCAGATAATTGTATTTTTGTTGGCTATTTTAATAATTTTAAAGTCATACTTTTAATATATGTAGATGATGCCTTATTGTTTTCAAAAAGTAAAGATGTTTTGTCAATAATTATAAAAGATCTTATGTTGAGTTTTAAGATTAAATTGCTGAGCTTAAACTCATTTGTTGGTATGGAAATTATAAAGTCTAATAATTCCATAATAATTCATCAAAAACAATATATAGAACAGCTGATAGAAAAGTTTAATATGTCAGATGCAAGTCCATGTAGTACACCAGCTGACAGTAATGTGGTATTAACTAAGAATTTGAGTAATTGTGATATTAAATTTCCATATAGAGATGCTGTAGGAGCTTTATTGTTTTTGGCATCAGTTTCTAGACCTGATATAGCATTTGCAGTGAATATTGTAAGTAGATACATAAATAACCCTAATCAAAGCCATGTAAATGCGTTAAAGAGAATTATTAGATACTTGATGAGTACTAAAAATGTGTGTATAGCATATAATTGTAATAGCCAGCTAATTGGGTTTTCTGATGCTGACTATGCTTCAGACTTGGACTCTAGAAAATCCAATTCTGGGTATATTTTTATGTTGAACGGTGGTCCTGTCACATGGGCTAGTAGAAAGCAGAATACAGTGGCTTTGTCCACCACTGAGTCAGAGTTTATGGCAGCGGCAGAAGCTGCAAAAGAGTTATTGTGGTTGAGACAGCTTTTTATTGATATTGGAGAATCACAGAAATCAATACACCTTTGTATTGATAATCAAAGTGCAATGAAATTGATTCACAACCCTGTTTATCATAGGAGATATAAACATATTGATGTAAAGTATAACTTCATAAGAGAGAAAGTAGAAGCAAAAATAATATGTATTGATTATGTAAGTACTGTGAATCAAATAGCAGATTTTCTTACTAAAGCTTTGCCGTTGAATAAATTTGTGTCAAATAGAGACCAAGTGTTAAGTAGCTTTGAGTAATTTTGTTATTATTTTTAAGTAAGTATTTGAGTATATTATTGTTTCTTTGATTAGGGATGTTAACCTTATAAAATTTAAGTGGGAGTATTGGAGTATGTAAATTTTATAATCTATGATTGTCTATGATGTAAGCCGATGCTCCCTTGTTCTTTCCTCTCTCTGTCATGGCGGACGAAATGTAATACCATAGTACTGTGTGTTTCTTATATTAAATTAAATAAAGTCAATTCAAGTAGAATTCTCGTTTGTTATCTGCTGCATAACCCCCTAACAATTATATTATATGGTTTAGTTTATTTACCTATTAGTATTTAGGTATATTATATACACCACCTCCCACTGTCTATTTGTTCATTTTCTCCCTAGCATTAAGGTTGTCTGGAAGAGATCGCTATTTAGCGATAAGACCGCCTTTTTGTACCTACATTTTAAGTTTTCTTTTTTGTAACCTACAATTCATTTGTGTTTTGTAGTGCAATAAAGTATACACATACATACATACATTTTTTGAAAAAAAAAACCTTTATTTCTTAAGATAAAACTGTGTTTCAGCACATGAGATATTATGTATTAAGCACTCACTAATTCATGTTGTTGAACCAAGTCCATCAGCAGCCCTCGGGCTCTCAAGCTCTTGTCTCTAAATCTGCTAAAGTTGATCATCCTCTGAGCGCAATGCACACAAACTGTTTGTTTCAGGTTTCCCAGGTCACACGGCTGAAACAACATGTACAATAACAATATGTAAATAAAGAATTGAGTCACTGACCGTTGTGAAAATGTTAATATTCATTAAAAATTAAAATCAAAAATGTAACATGTAAGAATAACATTTATAAAAACAGAAAATAAATCGGTCCACAAACAAATAAGTTACAAGCTGTTTTACTGCCACTGTATCTGTCTCTTTCTAAAACGAAATTTATATTTTAATTTAATAACGAAACGAACGGAGTGTATGGAGATGTGTGATTTACTGATTTCACACTTCTGTAGCACTCTATCTTACAGGAAACTTTAAAGCTTTTAATTTTCAAGACTAGTAAAGATATTTCAAAAAGAAAACATACACATATTTAACAACTTTATTTTCAATAATTATATAAAAAAACTAGCTGACCCAGCGAACTTCGTACCCCCAACAAAAATATTTAGTGGTTGGTCACCCTTATCATTTAGGGGTATAAAAAATAGATGTTGGCCGATTCTCAGACCTACCCTTTATGCACACAAAATTTCATAAAAATAGGTCCAGCCGTTTTGGAGGAGTTTGGTAACAAACACTGCGACGTGAGAATTTTACATATTAGATTTCAGTTGCCCAATTGGGCATTTGATGTGTTTGTTTGTAGGTTTGTTCTCCAATCACGCAGCAATGGAGCAATACATGTTAATGACTGGAATGGGGCTACTTTCTGTCTGCCTGTCTAAACATGAATTGAATTGTAGAACCGGTGGTAGAGTCATGAGTCATGACGTGTCATAAGAGCCACAGGTTGGCCTATGTGAAATAAATAATTTTGAATTTGAATTTGAATGTAATTTTTTTCATAGATATAGGTTTCTTTTAAAAATGAATATAAGCCAAGCTGAACTAGACTACAAATGAATGGAAAGTTTGTGTTAGGAGTGCGTGTGACAATAGTGCAACAGGTGGGGATTGAACTGGCAACCTTTCGGTTTCAGTCTGCACATTTAACTGTTGGGCCATTAAGGCTTAAATTGAAGTCCTGAATCCTGCACATGGTGTTCCTAAGACTAACACCACACAGACAAAAAAGCAGGGCAAAAGCTAGTTGATGATAAATTAACAACTTGACGACCTCTCTGGCACATTGGTGAGTGCTGTGGTCTTGTACTTGTAACTAGCAGGTTTTGGGTTCGATTCCCGGCAGGGCAATTTGGGAATTTATAATTTCTGAATTGTCCCTGATCTGGTCTGGTGGGAGGCTTTGGTCGTGGCTAGTTACCACCCTTCTGTCAAGGATGTGCTGACAAACAATTTAGCGTTCCTGCATTATGGTTTGTAGAAACAGATAAGGGGTTGTATGTACACTGCCATACCTCTTAGATGTTAGCCCGCTACCATCTAAGACTGCTTCGTAACTTACCATCAAGTAAGATCACAGACAAGGACTAGCTCTTCATCGAAAAATAAAAAGCTTACAGGATTTCCAGTTAAGTGTTGATATGCTCCTTCCAATTTGTGTTTGCTCATTAGATACAGCTCGCTGTCTGTGTCCAGGCAGATCATGCAGACCTATAAAGATATTATATTCTGCTGATTCATCATCATCATCAGCAACCCATCAACAGCCAACAACTGAGTGCAGGCCTCCTCTCTCATTGGCTCAAAATAAATAAAATAATTATTTTTTAAAAGTTTGTATTGACTGTATATTATTATTATTTATAAATAGGCTATGCAGCTGTCGCTGATGCGCCTATATCAATTGCTGTGTTATGGCGGTCCAATCTGTTTTTAAATTCATTAACTGACTTTGACATCACTATTTCTTTAGGCAACTTATTCCATATATGCACCACTCATATTATTATATGATATTATACTACGGCCGTTCAGAGAATGCGTTCCTGACACCTTGCGATTGAACTGACGACTTAACTTTGTAATGGTGTTGCAGTTACGATAAAAATATTATTGCTGGTTGTTTACCGTTTTAACAATTGATGAGCATTAAAACAACATTATTATATCAATAATCAATTAATGTTATAATTTTGTGACAGTTGTCGTGACTAACTGACAGGTGTCAGGAACACATTCTCTGAATGGCCGAACTATAATGACATAACAAGATATAATGCATATTATTTTACTTTTTATTAATTACTTGCAACTTAAAACTCTAGTAAAATTACCTGCACCGTTGACGGAATCGCACCAGCACGAATTTGCCTTGAGCCACTTTCCATTTCATACATTTCATCATTCAGGAAATGCTGCGAGCAGACCACAGCAGGGTCTGGGAGGGGTGTGTCTTGTCTGCCAAGGGCTCTGAGCCAGGCAGCACGGAGATGCGACTCACTGGGGAACCTGCAGATTACACCAGTTCAACATTGAGTTGTAATGATGAGTGTGAATGTGTGTGTGTGTGTGTGTGAGACACACATAAACAAAGATATCTCATTTCTGCCCAGAGGGGACCTATCTACCTGTAAATACCTTTGGTTCTTAATTGTGGGCTGCGGGTAAGAGTTCTAGGAATGGATACTAATTTTGAAGTAATTTCTTAATGATAATGTCCTCACGACTGCGGCTAGCTTCCAGAGAGACTAGCCATCTGAGCTGAAGATATTACAGTGCACAGGTGCACTCTGTATATCTTCACTCTCATGGCCAGATGGGACGGCAATCCGACATGACCAGAGAGACATCAGGTACAGGATCGACGGCTTTACGTGCTCTCCGCAGCACGCGGTGACAAACCGCCAACTTCCTAACTCCGGCCTGACATACGCAGTTGAATATTTATGTTGACATTGTCAACCATTCCACTAAAATTAATTTGTAGTGCCTACGACGACATCATCAAGCTTGTGAGCAAGACAAGCGGTGGACGAAATGAAAGGGCTTGCATCTATTCAATGATCCCTCTTTATAAACAATTTATATCACTGGGTCTACTAAGGTACTCACTCGTGGAGCGTGACCGCCGCGGATCCTGAGACTGTGTCCGCAGTGGTTTTGCAGAAGGGCGCGTAGCACCGCATGTTGATTGTTATTAAAATGGTTTCCAAGGTAATCCAAGTTAGAGTTATAAGCATTTACAAAATTGAAAATACAAAGCAAAAGCAACTTTCAACAAGATCCACAGCACAGATGACCCGGATGACAGCACCAAAGAACAAGAAGATCACAGATTAGAATTTAGATAATAGTTTGAAGAAGATTTAACATCACAGATTAGGTATTAGTTTGAACAACATAGACCACGAACACTATAAAGGATCAAAGTACCACTGAGTATATAATTCATAGATTACCACAGATTAGGTATATCACATTCTAATTAATGTCGTGGAACTAGGAATTACGACCATAACTACCTGGCAAACCATGGAAATAGGAATTGGGTATTTGAGTGTAAACTAGCGGCACGCTATGATGGCCGGTTTGACGTTTGTCCGCTCATGAAGTTCCGTATTAATTGATAACGACTTTGAAGGAAATAATTGTATTACTTTATTGACGATAGTGATGTGCAGAGATTCATAAATTTTATCGAATGTAGTTTTAGGTTTAGGACTCAAAATTTATTTATTAAATTGATTTCTAAAATGTATACAAGTGTAGAAAAATCAGTTTGCACCATTTAAGGGGTGAATGTACTTGTGAATATGAACAATTTTCACTATGTGGACAAACCTCTGAAATCGCAAAAAAATATCAGCTGTTTCATACAAAAGGTAAAAATTTTATTTTTATATGATATATACCACAACTCGGCATTTGGTTTTCTAAATTGAAAATTTTTAAAAATGGAATCTAATACGATCGTCACATAGGATCGCTGGCTAGCACAACTACTACCTCCGGCAAACTCGCGTCAATGCTCAATGCAAAACAAAGCAGTTTCGAATTGACGTTGCTTCGAAAAGTATAAACTGTCAGTGCAATGCGATTGTGATATAGTTTTGACCTGGTTTTGGATTTCAAATATTGATACTGCATTACTGTTGACCCTTGCTCGTTAATTTGGACTCTGTTCAAGCCCTTTGTTGTGGATTTCGTCGATATGACCGAACGTACGCAGAGAACTGTTCTAAATAGTCAGACACGTGAGTTCGTAATACGCCTTCGTAACTATTTCGATCGTGAAGCTCAAAATGGAGGGCCAATTTTACCTATAACGTCAGTGGTTGAACGCGTAGCTGATGCGCTTAATATTGGACAACGAACTGTTAGACGGATAACTAAAAAAAAATATGGCGAGACTGGCACAGAAGAAAATAAACTTCACACACCAAAAAAGAGAAAACGAGCAAAACCAGTCGTAGGCATCGATAGCTTTGATGCCGATGCTATCCGAAGACATGTTTACGGCTACTATTTACAGAAGGAGTATCCAACAAGAAAAAAGTTGGTGCATTCACTGAAGGAAGCTGGATTATTCTTCGGTGGGGAAAGTTCTTTAACGAAGATTTTGAAGACCATTGGATTTCGATACAAAAAATGTAACAAACGCAAAATATTGATGGAAAGATTCGATATAGCGATGGCAAGGTATACTTTTTTACGGCAAGTGAAAGAAATCAAAAATTGGCAAAATGTTGTGTTCTTGGATGAAACATGGCTTAATGCTAACCATACTGTAGGCCGTTCTTGGAACGATGACACAGCAGCATCTACTTCCAAAGTTCCTGTAGGAAAAGGATCGCGACTTATAATTTGTCACGCCGGAACCATCAACGGGTTTGTCGAAGGTTCTCTCATGGCTTTTGCGTCAAAAACCACTGGAGACTATCATGAAGACATGAATGGAGAAAAGTTTACTGAATGGTTTACCTCAATGTTGTGTAGCCTCCCTGAACCATCTATTATAATTATGGACAACGCCCCATACCACTCGATGCAAATTGACAAGCCACCTGCCCAATCCCAAAAGAAAGCTGATATCGTCGCATGGCTTCGTAAAAATGGCGTAGATGCAAACATGAATATGTTAAAAGCGGAATTAGTACGTCTTTTAAAAGAAAACAAACCAACCAAGATCCGATACGTCATTGACGAAATAGCATTAGAACATGGGCACAGAGTTATACGGTTACCGCCTTACCATTGTGAGTATAATGCGATTGAGTTGGTGTGGGCTCAAATTAAGGGATATGCTGCAAGACACAATACAGAACCCCCATTTACCACAAAAAAAATGCTAAAATTATTAGAAGAAGCTTGTGAACATGTGACTAAAGGAGACTGGGAAAAGGTTGTGAATAGAACTGTTAAATTAATAAGGGAAGATTATGAAAGAGATGTGAAAATAGATAATATTATAGAAAACGAACATATAATTATTAATGTAGGTGATGATAGCAGTGACGACAGTGAAAATAGTAGTGTGGCGGCTTGCAAGATTTCGGCAACGCGCCCTGCCAAGCCGGAACCCTGCTGTGATCCTACGACCCAAGCTTGTAGCTTGGAGTCAAACATAACACAGTCAGTAGTACACACGCAGACACAGTCCACGGTACACTCCACACGCGATACCTAACTTACTATTAACCCTTGGCCGGTCCAAGACCATATTTGTCCACTGTCAAAAATTACACTGGTTGGACCAAGACCATACTTGTCCACCATTTCCCGCTTTTATTTTATCCATAAAAATAAAACCTTTTTGAACCATCAAGCCAAATTAGCCATTATGATAATGTTCCGGAAGAAACGGGCTACAAATTGCTCAGATTCGTCATGCAATACTAGGCAGGAGTTAGAAAAAAAAAAATATTTTCGACGCGCCATAGATACGCAGATCAAAAACAGATCGTTTTTCTGAGGTGAATTTTCAATTGGTGCTCTTTGTGTGTTTTACGTGGTTTTTTGCGACGCAAAATTGTAAAAGGTGAGTAAATTGTTTAATTAAACTAATTATGAGGTTGTTTTATGCGTATCTATTCGTTTTCATTTATGTTTTGTACTTAAAAAGTGGACTATCCCAAATTGTTTACAACATTGTTTACACATTTTGAAAAAGTGAAATTACAAAGTAATTTAACATTTTCTGGTTAAATCCTGTTGCATTGTAGGGACAATATCTTAAAATATCATTTCAAAACAAAAGAGAGCATGCAGAGACATCTAAAAACCCAAATTTATAATTTTCATTACGTATACTAGTGAAGCTCACCCAAAGCCAGGCGATGTTAATTTAGCATGGAATTTTATTAATTAGACTTATATTTTATACTAGCTGATGCCCGCGACTTCGTCCGCGTAGATTTAGCTTTTAAAATCCCGCGGAACTTCTGGGATAAAAAGTAGCCTAGATGTCACTCTCCAGGTCCTAAGTACCCATGCAAAACATCACGTCGATCCGATGCTCCTCCTTGCTGCGTGTTGGAGGACAAACCATCAAACAAACTTTCACATTTATGATATTAATAAGGATTGTTTTCCAACTTTGTGTTTAGCTCGCTTAGAATTTTCTTATGAGTTAGTTAATTCAATAGCACCCCTATTGTCCATTTACAAAGTACACTCTATATCACTAACATTGTTCAAACACATAAAGTCCATATAAAGTCCTTTTATGTATAACACTTGCTTCTGCCCGTGACATCTGGAATAGTTTAATAGTGGAATAGTTTATTGGTCAATTCAATAGCACCCCTATTGTCCATTTACAAAGTACACTCTATATCACTAACATTGTTCAAACACATAAAGTCCATATAAAGTCCTTTTATGTATAACACTTGCTTCTGCCCGTGACATCTGGAATAGTTTAATAGTGGAATAGTTTATTGGTCTTAGCGTTATGATATATAGCCGATAGCCTTCCACAATAAATGGGCTGATTCTCAGATTCTGATTTGTTTCTTTTTTCTTTTATTTCTATTAAAATCGTTCAGTGTTAGATAAAATAAAATAAAAATAGCCTTTATTTCAGTCAATAAGTTACTTTCTAAACATTCAGTGTTAGATAGTAACACTGAAAGAATTTTTCAAATCAGACCAGTAGTTCCTGAGATTAGCACATTCAAGCAAACAAACAAAGTCTTACGCTTTATATATTAGTATAGATTAATATATATTTTTTATGGGTTTGTTGGCAGGATGAGTCAATTGACAGACGGCAATGTGGAGAGAAGAGGCAGACGGGGGAGAGGACAGGCTGTAAGGGGAGTGAGGTTTTTGAAAGGTATATTTTTTTAACAATGTTTGTTGGTTCTCCACTTATCATAAGAGCCACAAGTTGACCTACATGAAATAAATAATTTTGATTTTTTTTAACAATAATAAATCAATTTCTTTTCTTCATTACTTTTATTCTAAGTATTAATTGTTTTTGGGCACTTAATAAGAAACAAGTTAAAAAACTAAAAGTAACGCAGAGAAACATGGAGAGGAACTTACTAAAAATAAGATTAATGGACAAAATTTCAAAAAAGGAAATAAGACAAAGGAGTAGGCTAAAAGATGTAGTGAGGATAGCTAAAACAGGAAAATGGAACTGGGCGGGACATGTAGCGAGGGCAGGAACTGGGAAATGGAGTAACAGCACTACAACTTGGCTACCTATATACTTAAAAAGGAAACAAGGACGACCAGTACTACGGTGGAGAGATGAACTAGAGACATTTGAGGGAAAACTATGGTCCCGCTCAGCCCAAAACAAGAAAGAATGGAAGAAGAAGGGGGAGGCCTTTGCCCAGCTGTGGGATGACTTGTAATTAAAATTAATTAACATGTGTAAATATAATAATAACAATGTAACAAGAAAGGCTTATAAATAAATAAATAAATTAATTGTTTTTCCTTAGGCTAAATCACTGCACATTTATATGTTTTTCAAATTATCTGTAATAATTGTTTTTTTTAAGGTTCCTTATCGGGTACACAACCCGAGGAGACACCAGTACCCTCCATGACCTCCCTCTGGAGACTGCCTGTTTGAGAGTATAGGTTTACATTTTCTGTTTCAGTTTAACCTTGGAAGAACCTTCGTGTTCCTGGGCCATGACGTAGTGGAGCAAGTTCCAGAAGCTGCTCCATCTCTTGCTGCCTTAGTATATTTATATCTTTATTAATTTAGATAATTAACATCTTCACTGTTGAAATGGTGAAGGAAAACATTGTGAGGAAACCTGCACACCAGAGTGTTAAATTACTCTACTGGTCTCGAGTTCAAACACTGTTCTTTTCTGACTTTTACTCTAACTATTCACACCTTAAGAGAACATCTATCTATCATATCAAAGTATAGCCGAGTATTGGTCAATTTATTTTTATGAATACCTAGTTTTGTCTGTCTTGTTGTCACCTTGTCTGTATACGATTTAAGCAAATAAAGAATTGAATTGAACATGTTTCCTTTATTATCCCGCCTCTCATCTAGGTAAGGGCTCCTTTTTGGACCACTCTTGGCCATAATATGTTTGAGTTAACCGTGCAAAGCGTCCCCTGTCCAGAAACGAGCCCTTACTGTACAAAATTCAAGTAATACTTCTTCTTCTTCTTCTGGGCTGGTTTCCACACGTAATCCGTGATGGTCTGTTGTGTTGTTACTCCAACCATCCCAGATCTCAACAGAGGCCTAGTAGGCCGCCCATGTTGCCAAGGGCTTCTTGAAGTGAAGCTGGAGATCCGAGGTGGTTCTTGTGTTGTTCTTCCACGCCCGTGCATGACAAGAGCACGTGCGTGGGTGTTTCAACTTTCATCTGCCTTCATGCAGGCCCTGCACAGAGGACTGTAGGTGACACCTATAATAAAAAGGTGTTTGTTTAGTGGGCTGTGCCCCGTTATGATTCCCACCACCTTCCTGAGTTTATCTCTGTCCAGGCGGAGTAGTCTGTTTGTTAGTTGTTTGTCTAGATAAGGAAAGGCTTCCTTAGTCTGCTTGCAGTCTGTTGCATTCTACCAAAGTAGGGAATGCTCTGAGTGTTAGTTCATGCAACCATGTCTTGTACTCACTGAAGGGAATGGGAACGATTTTTAAAGTTTTTTACCTGTCTGTTAATTATAGCTGTAATTGCTGTTAAGATGCCCACACACTCTGCTTGGAAAACAGAGTTATCCTTACCAAGTGTGTGACTTATCTTCATGTTGAGTTCTTGGCAGTATAAGCTCCAGCTCCTGTACCAAGTTTGGTTTTCGATCCATCAGTGTAAACTTCTATTGTATCTTGAAATGCTTTATGAAAAGTGTTGCTTTCAGCATTTACTTTGTAGCTCATACATACTTACCATCTTTAGTTATTTTAATATTTTTAATTAATTAAAATATTAATTATCACAGGAATTCACACACCATAGACGATTTTTTTTTTCGTTACCAAGGAACACCAAGAAACATACTACTACTATAACCCAGAGTTCGCTACGATGCACGGTACATGGGCCCCTGCACCATAGAGTAAATGCACTTGCACTTTTCTGCATCGCAACGTACCTCATAGTCAATGCGACCACAGATGAAAGATACTTTTTGTTCAGATGCGCCTGTTGTAGAAGGTGGTAATTCTTATTGATTATTTCGAGTTTTAATGCTTTATGATTTATTTCTGTAATTCATTCATGTAAACCAGGTATCTAACTTTGCAATTAATGCAAATAATAGTATTTGTAAGGGTAAAATTTCAGTTTTTTATGGGTTTTAAAATAAAAGAACGAAAAAAATCGAAACTCTTAGATTTCATCCAGGATTGTTTTTATTTCATACCGTTTGTAGACATATAACAAAGATAGCCAAGTAGGAAATTTCATCTAGTTTTTAAAAACATATAATTTATACAAGTTGTAATAATAATATTTGAAGAAAAACTTGAAAAACTGCTAAGAGAGAAAATGGCGCGAAATTGAAATGCGCGCCTGGACCATCCACTGTAATTCGATACATTTGACAGATGTCATTCTAAGGGTTAATTATAAATTGTGCACCTAATGTAACCACAACCAGTGTACCTGTTACTTAATAATATATGCCTTATCGTGGACTACGCATTTTATTAGGACCCTCTACATCCTAAATTGGTGACCCCGTTCAGTGAACAATAAAATTATTATCAGTGAGTTAGTGTATCGCCATCGCCCGTTCCTGGTGGCTGCGTACCCAGGTAAATCTTCATCATCGTGACCCGCTCTTCATCATTCGCTACCAACATCGCCATCGCCGCGAGGGTCACGCAAAGGCAAATACGCACGAACCAGCGTCCCTCCTTTGAACAAAGGACGACGCTTTCAAACAAAGGCTAGAAGGAGCCAACCACCACGAGTTCACAATCAGCAGCACCAGCGGTCCAAAGTGGCATCAGTTTAGGCAGGCTGCAAACCAGCCGCCAGCCAGCCATCGCCAGTTTCTCGTTCCCGAAACAAGGAGAGCAGCGGTATACGTATATGTGTTCAGTTAAGTGAATTTAAGTGAAAATCAAAAAGTGCACGTCGCAACTCGCAACTTTACAAAAACAATCGTCGCCCCTTTTTTTTTGTGGATTTGCGCCGGCGAACCGAGGCAGGTAGTAAGCCCTTGTACCCCGTCGCCGAGCGAAAGTGGCATCTAACAAACTTATTCTAACCAACTTACTTAGAACAATATTCATTTTTTTTTTTTTGCATTTTTATTTCGTAAACTGTGTAGTTTTAAGTTTTAACTTTTGTTAATAAGGGTAAGTTTAGGTACGTTTTATTTCCGGCGAACGAGTCGTAACAGCCTAACTTGGATTTGTAATTCCCATAGACCAGGATATCCTATTGGATTATTATTCTCCAACTAAATTTCAACCTATTGGATATTCTACTTGGTATTAATTTTCACTTTTTTTTTTATCTTCCCCAAAAATGGTTGAAATATCAGAATTAAAAAGACAGTTGGTCGAGATGTCAAAGAAAATCGACAGACTGACTGCGAGTAGAGGGAGGCAACGCTACCGGTCTCGGTCTAGATCGAGGCGTAGTACCTCCACTCCTCGCGCTGATTCCAACTTATGTTGGTATCATAACACTTTCAAAAACAAGGCTGCTAAGTGCGTGCAGCCATGTACCTGGAGCGCTACGGCTTCGGGAAATGCAGAACCCAGTCAGTAGAGGCGACAACTGACTGCGCGTACACTGGTCGCCGCCTTTTTGTCACAGACAGGAATTCCAAATGGCAGTTCCTCCTGGATACGGGCTCCGACCTGTGTTGCATACCCCGGAAGTTTCTCGGCAAGGAATATAAATTAACATCCTACGATTTATCGGCCGCCAATGGTTCTACCATCAAAACATATGGCAGTCGAACGGTACATCTTAACCTTGGCCTCCGCCGCGATTTTAGGTGGAATTTTGTAGTCGCTGACGTAGATTCAGCAATAATCGGCGCCGACTTCATGGCCTACTACAACCTTCTTCCTGACTGTCGTAATCGCTTGCTACGGTGCGGAGTGACTGGACTAACTGTTCCAGCTTCCGTAGCCCATTTCTACCAACCAAGCGTCAAGACAGTCAGGGTTAATGAGGACTCACCGTTTCACAAAATCCTTACCGAATTTCCATCAATCACGAAGCCTCCAGGTATCAACCGGGAAGTGAAGCAAAACACGCTTCACTACATCAAAACCACGGATGGTCCTCCGGTGGTATCACGCCCTCGTCGCCTTGCTCCTGAAAAGCTGCAGATCGCCCAGAAAGAATTTGCCGATATGGTACAAGCTGGCACTGCACGCCCTTCTAAGAGCCCATGGTCTTCGCCATTACATCTGGCTCCTAAGAAGGATTCAACATGGCGTCCATGTGGCGACTATAGAACACTAAACGCCCGGACCATCTCGGATTGCTATCCAGTGCGTCATATAGGGGATTTCGGACACAACCTCGCCGGATCCACTATATTCAGCACTTTGGATCTAGTCAAGGCCTATCAACAAATTCCGATAGCGCCAGCCGACGTTTGCAAAACGGCTATCATAACACCATTCGGCTTATACGAATTTCCCTACATGACGTTTGGGTTACGCAATGCCGGACAAACTTTCCAGCGCTTCATGGACGAAATCGTCCGAGGCCTGGATTTTTGTTTCCCGTACGTGGACGACATTTTGATCTTCTCTAGGGATGCTGAGCAACATGCTGAACATCTCCGCACACTTTTTCAAAGGTTAGCTGACTACGGTGTAGTAGTAAACCCCGCAAAGTGCATATTAGGTGCAACTGAGGTGACATTCCTCGGTTACAAGGTTAGCAAGGACGGCATTAGTCCTCCGGATGAGAAAATTCAAGCTCTCCGCGATTTTCCCCTTCCCAAGACAGCTCAAGGTTTGCGAAGGTTTCTTGGCATGCTTAATTATTATCGCCAGTTCATACCTAAAGCAGCTGAGGTCCAAGCACCGCTCATTGACTTCCTTACAGCCACAGGTCTTAAGGGACAAAGAGCGATGCCCTGGACTCCTGAGCTTGAACAAGCTTTCAACACATGTAAAGACAGTCTCTTGCAGGCAACTAAGCTGACGCACCCTATACAAGGTGCCCGCTTAGGCCTTTACACAGACGCCTCCAGCACACACGTTGGTGCGTGTCTCCAGCAATGGACTGAAAAAGGTTGGCAACCACTTGTTTTTTTTAGTAAGAAGCTAACCTCTTCACAGTCCCAATGGCCTGCCTACTACAGAGAATTCTTAGCAGTATATTCGGCGGTACAGCATTTCAGGCATCTCTTGGAAGCACAAAGTACCACCATATACACTGACCACAAGCCTCTTGTGTATGCATTTAAGCAGCGTAGAGAGAAACTTCCTCCTGCACAATTAAACCAAGTAACTTTCATATCCCAATTTACAACTGACATCAGACATGTCAAGGGGAGTGAAAACGTGGTAGCGGACACTATGTCCCGCGTTGAATCAATCAACTTAAATGCAGACTTCGCTACCCTGGCTCAAGCTCAGGATGCGGATGACGAACTAAAGACTATTCAAGACAAGTCTTCATTGAAATTAGTGCCCACAACAATACCTGGCACTGACATCACGATTCTGTGCGATGTTTCCTCGAGAAAATCGAGACCCTACCTTCCAATACAACTCCGACGACCAGCGTTTGACCGACTGCACAGCCTCAGTCATCCTGGTGCCCGCGCTACAGCGCGCCTGGTTGCCGATCGGTATGTCTGGCCCGGCATCAACAAAGATTGTCGCACTTGGTCTCGCAAATGTGTGCCGTGTCAACGGAGTAAGGTATCACGCCATGTCTCTGCACCTCTTGGAAACTTCGTCGCACCTTCAGCGAGATTCCAACATGTGCATTTGGACATCATTGGTCCCATGCCAACATCAGGCGGTTTTACCTATTGCCTAACAGCGATCGACAGGTTTACTAGGTGGCCAGAAGTATGGCCCATGACGTCGATAACCGCTGAAGAAGTAACCGACAGGTTCGTAGACGGTTGGACCTCACGCTTTGGTGTCCCCGTCACGGTTACAACAGATCAGGGCCGCCAGTTCGAGTCTCATTTATTTAATAGACTCATGAACATTGGTGCCACAAAACATGTACGAACCACCAGCTATCATCCTCAAGCCAACGGAATGATTGAACGATTCCATCGCCAACTAAAGGCCGCCTTGATGTGTCATAATGACACATGGCACCGAGCTCTGCCTTTAGTTCTCCTTGGCATCCGTTCGGCCCTTAAAGAGGATTTAAAATGCTCTTCAGCAGAGCTGGTGTATGGAGAACCACTACGGTTACCTGGAGAACTCCTGGTACCTAGCGATTCCCAAGACACCAACACTCATGAATTTATAAAAAATTTAAAATCAAAAATGTCAAATCTTCGCCCAATCCCAGCTTCTCGTCACGCGCAGCCTAAAACTTTTATTTTTAAAGATTTAGCAGACGCATCTCACATCATGCTGCGCGACGATACTGTTCGACGGCCTCTGCAACCACCGTACACGGGTCCTTACAGGGTACTGGCTCGTGACGGTAAAACTCTTGCTATCGACATGGGAGGGAAGAAGATCACGGTAAGTATTGACCGCGTTAAACCAGCCTATATAACTTCCGACCCCGAGATAAAAACAGCTGCACCCATGCCTAATTCACAAGCGCAAGCGGAAAATCAATCCTCCGAGCCCTCTGCCCTGAATGCAAACATTCCGAAACCTGTTACTACTCGGTCAGGTCGCACTGTTAGATTTAAGAAAATATTAGATATGTAACTTAGTTTTACAACTTAGGTAAATTTTATTTAAGGTAAAACTATTTTCTTGTTTCATTTCTATTTCCCTTGTACACTTTACTATTAGATCTTGCATTTCTTGAATTTTTTTTTTACAAAACTTATATGTTAGATCCTAGCGTACGGGTATCATTAAGTCAAATGTGTTTTCACAAGTAGTTTGGAATTGTTTGTTTGTTTTTGTTTTTTTACAATTAATACCTAATAATTTACTTACCTACCTAAGTACTTGTAATTAATTAACACATTTTATTTACACTCACACAAATCAACACTTACTTAGTTTACCAATTTTAATATTTTTATTTTCCATATAATTTCAAGTCAATTTTGTATAGTATTGTTTTTCTTTCATTAACTTATCATTCTCCGTAGGGGGGTGGTTGTGGCGGCTTGCAAGATTTCGGCAACGCGCCCTGCCAAGCCGGAACCCTGCTGTGACCCTACGACCCAAGCTTGTAGCTTGGAGTCAAACATAACACAGTCAGTAGTACACACGCAGACACAGTCCACGGTACACTCCACACGCGATACCTAACTTATTATTAATTATAAATTGTGCACCTAATGTAACCACAACCAGTGTACCTGTTACTTAATAATATATGCCTTATCGTGGACTACGCATTTTATTAGGACCCTCTACATCCTAAAGTAGTATGGACGAATCTGATTAATTATGGCCTTTTGTGGCACCTTTTTTGGTATCTTTTGTATTCATATGTTTCTTGTGTGCATATAAAGTATGTATATTCATTTTCATTCAAATATTCAGTTCGTTCAAATAAATTAAATAAACATATACATTTTTGTTTTATTAAACCTATTTAATCAGGTACAAAAACAAAACTTAATTGTTTTTTGTTCGAGAATAAATTGACATTCCACATCACTATTGTAATGTGTCAAACCGGCCATCATAGCGTGCCGCTAGTGTAATAAAAATATCGTTTCTTATGGTGTCATCCTGAAAAGAGTATTAAAATATTATTCCATACGATAAAACTAAAATAAAGCTTTATTTATATAGTAAACATTAATTAAAATTACTAGAATTCTGGCCATGTTCACGAGATCGAAAACGTTCTTGAACCTCGAATGACGTCACAGTTCACACCACCTCTGGAATTCTCATCTTGGAATTCTCAACATTTCGACGTGTTTGTGTGGCGTTTATTATGCTAATTTCCTCTGTTTTTCGCCGTTAATAGTTTATTAAAGAATACCTAGAAAAATAGAAATCAATTTTGTAAAATCATATACTGGAAATCTTCTACAAGTTGATGAAATTACGATTGAAATGTGAACGGTGACGTCATTAAAGCAAATGGTACGTTACCGCGGCAATTTATTTTTTTGAATTGATTTCTCGATTTTTATGAAAAATTGTGAGGGAATTCTAAGCGTAGAATTTATGAAAACAACATATCATTAATGGTTTAATTATATTAAATATACACAACAGAAAATAACAGACATTTCATTATTTTAATTTTTAACATGTGACATATGTGAGCGACAGCAGTGCCGAACTCTATGGTGTTGGCACCGGCCAGCACTCACATCTCCTCTTCACTGCGATGTCGCGGTCATCAGGAGAGTCCTAAGCTGCTCCGCAATTTTAACAACCGCGGACCAGCCAAAGCTTTGGTCAGTAGATCTGCCTCCATGTTTTCAGTTTGCAGATACTTGACCTCAATTGCTCCTTCTTGTATACAATTCCGAATGAAGTGCATTTTTAGGTCAATATGTTTTGACTTTGAAGTCACCATTTCATTTTGACTTAGTTTCAGGGCAGCTTGATTGTCATTTAAAACGACTATACGGTCATAGCTGGCCCCTAAGTCTTTGTACAGGCTTTTCAGGTGGATGGCTTCTTTGGCAGCTTCTGTCAAAGCGACATACTCTGCTTCAGCAGTCGACAAGGCAACGCTTCTTTGCTTTTTCGACATCCAACTCACAGCCGTTCCAGCGTATTTAAAACAGTAGCCTGAAAAAGACTTTCTATCGAGTTTACATGCGCCCCAATCTGCATCTGCCATGCCATATAATTCTTGCCCAGTCTTTCTAAATGTAAGCCCGACGCTCTTCGTTCCTTTTAGGTAACGCAGTACTCTTTTTGCGCACTTGAAATGCTCTTCTCCATAATAATCATTAAATTGAGAGAGATAGCTTATGGCAAACATTATATCAGGGCGAGTTGCTACTGCCAGGTACATCAGTGTACCTATTAAGTTTTTGTACGGAAGATCTTTCCTTTCATCTCTTCCTCCTTTTTCTAATGTAAGACCCGGCTCCATTGGTGTAGACGTAGGCTTACAATCTTGCATTTTAAACTTTATAAGAGTATCTTCTATAAACTTCTCTTGGTTCAATTTGATTTCGCCGCTTTTATAGGTAATGTCCATTCCAATTAGCCGTTTAGGTATCCCTAAGTCTTTCAACTCAAATTTTTTATTCAGAAACTCTTTTATTTCTTTGAGCTTTTTTGGGCACGAAAAGGCAATCAATATATCGTCGACATATATTATTAATATCACTTTAACTCCTCTTTTCTCTAGTAAGTATAGACATGGATCAGCTTGTGAAGTGTTAAAACCAATGCCTTTTAATTCAGTGTCGAGCTTTTTGTACCATTGCCTCCCTGCCTGTTTGAGTCCATATAAAGCTTTCTTAAGGTGACAGACTTTCTCTTTGGGATTATTTTTTATGTCTTTTAGCATGCTTATTGTTTTATTGTATAAAGTCAGATCTTCTTGTTTACTTTCTTCGATCATAATTTCTGTCAGATAGTCTTCTAAATAGTCAGGGTATTTCATTACTATTTCTTCTTCTAGTTCACCATTCAGGTACGCCGTTGTCACGTCCATCTGGTTTAATTTCAACCCTTCTTCCATTGCTATCCCAATAACTGATCTGATCGAACTTAGTTTAGCAACAGGAGCATATGTTTCAGTGTAGTCAACACCTGGTCGCTGGTCATGAAACCCCGTGCTACGAGTCTGGCTTTCTTTGTGATACTATTATCTGGTCCAATTTTATTTCTTAGAACCATTTTGTAGTCCACTACTTTCATATCTTTTGTTTTCTTTCCTATTTTCCAGGTTCCATTCTTGACATGTGCTCTTATTTCAGATTTTATCGCATCATGCCAGTATTCATCTGATTCATTGTCTTCGGACATGTAAGATATCTCCGAGAATATATGACTTTCTTCAGTGTTATCTAGTATGAAATCTCTGGTCCATACTGGAGGGTGCCTCTCTCTTTGTGGCCTCCCATGTTCAGGTATTTCTACAATTTCTGATGCATCATCATAAGACTCAATTTCGTCTTCCGAAGAAATATCTTCTTGATCGTTTTGATTTTGCAAAGTGTTTTCATTTTTATTATTTGTTATCACAACTTCAATTGGTTGTACCGTTTTTATAACATCTTTGCTATTAACTTTATCTATTTTTTCAGGATCTTCTTCGAAGTACATTTTGTTTATAACCTTGATATCCCTGCTTATCACTACATTATCTTCTTCTGGTATGTATACTCTGTATGCCTTTGAGGTCATCGAGTAACCCATGAATACGCCTTCTTTAGCGTTTTTGGTCAATTTCCCTCGTTTTTTCTTGTTCAAAACAAAGGTTTTCCTGCCATACACGTAAAGATGTTGCCCACATGGCGTTCGGCCAACCCATTTCTTGAATGGTAAATCGCCATTCAGTGCTTTCGACGGGCTACGATTTATAAGGTAGTTAGCGGTCGCCACCGCTTCCGCCCAAAGTTTTTTAGGTGCATTGGCCTCAATCATTAAACATCTAGCTTTTTCTAACAAGGATCTATTTTTTCTCTCGCTTATCCCATTTTGTTGAGGAGTATAAACAGTGGTCAATCTTCTTTGGATGCCATGTGATTTGAGAAATTCATCAAACTCCTTGTTACGGTATTCTGTACCATTATCTGATTGCAGGTATCTAATTCTTTTATTATGGAACTTCTCGACTTCATTTTTGTATTCTTTGAAAATTTCTAATACTTCGCTCTTCCTTTTCATAAAATAAATGTGACAATAACGAGTGTAATCGTCTATGAACGTCACGAAATATTTTGAACCTGCTAGTGACTCACACTCCAAAGGTCCACAAACGTCGCTATGAATTATTTCTAGCTTGTCCGTTGTGTAGAGTTCATCATGTCTTGTGAAAGGTAATCTTGATAGTTTGCCTTTTATGCAGGTTTCACATGTTTCTAACTTTTCTTCAGTCAAGTTCAAACCATACATTAAACCATCTTTAGCCATCTTTTGTAGATCCTTTTCGTTTATATGGCCGAGTTTTCGATGCCATTCCATGATTTCTGTATTCTTTTGTGTGTAGTTTGCAGTTTCTTTTCTTTTGCATTCAATATAGTAGAGCCCATTATTCCGGCGTGCTCTCAGTGTCACTTTGCCATTTTTAGGGTTCCGTACCCAAAGGGTACCAACGGGACCCTATTACTAAGCCTACGCTGTCCGTCCGTCCGTCCGTCCGTCCGTCCGTCTGTCAGCGGGCTGTATCTCGTAAACCGTAATAGATAGACAGATGAAATTTTCACATATTATGTATTTCTATTGCCGCTATAACAACAAATAATAAAAATTAAATTAAATTAAAAAAATTTAATTAAAATATTTCCATGGAAATATTTTAATTTAATTTTTTTTAACGGAACCCTAAAAGAGCGAGGCCCGACTCGCACTTGGCCGATTTTTTATCTATGATAGAGGCTTTATTTGATTCGAAAACAACTTTATATCCTCTGTCTGTTATTTTTGATACAGACAGTAGATTCACTGATACGTCGGGGACGTACAAGGTATCTTCAAAGTTGTAGCCTTGTCTATCTATATTTACTATAACTCTACCTTTACCTTGAATTTCACTGGTATGTTTCCTTGATGCCAACTTTAGTATGCCAGTATCGGTAGTCAATGTGGAAAACATTGATTTATTACCGCACATGTGTGATGAGCAACCGCTATCTAGACACCATAAATTTTCATGAGCATCTGAATCTGCAGTACTCAAACAAACGTTAGAATTTTGGTTTTTACTTATATTGTTTTTCTCATTTGCGTTTTTCTTTTTATTCCAACAGCTTTCTAAAGTGTGACCTTTCTTTTTACATATCCTGCAGAACAACCTTTGTTTATTTTTCTTTGTAAGAAAAGCTTCTGAGCTTCCTGGTTGTTCGCTACCACTCCTGGCCTGGTATTCTTCCATAATTTTGACCTTTAGATCTTCTGGATCAGGCAGTGTGTCTCTGGATTCAATGGCTATTCGAAAGTTCTCAAAATTTGTTGGTAGACTGTAGAGTAGCATTATGCTAAGTAATTCTGCTGGTATTTTTATATCCATATTTGCGAGCTTATCCACGATATCCATAAAATTATTTATATGGTCACGAATATCTTCTTCTGTGGTCATTCGCTTTAGAACCAACTGTTTTAGTAAGGTCGCTTTTCTTGCAGGCCCAGTACTTTGGTAAGTAGCTCTTAACTTATCCCACATGGATTTTGATGTCATGCAGGCCTTAATTTGTTTTAATTCAGAAGGCGACAATAAAAGTAAGATTTCAGATCTTGCCTTCAAATCCTCTTTCTTGAACGCCGACTTCGCTGCCGCATCCGCATCTGGTGGTAATGTTTTCTCACCGCTTACGATGTCCCAATAGTCATTTTTAATCAGGACTGCTTGCGCTTGCAGGCACCAAGTATCATAGTTTGACTTGGTCAACGGTTCTATGTTGCGATAGCTCGTAGTAGATATCATTTTCATTAACCACGCTCTGCTACCAATTTGTGAGGGAATTCTAAGCGTAGAATTTATGAAAACAACATATCATTAATGGTTTAATTATATTAAATATACACAACAGAAAATAACAGACATTTCATTATTTTAATTTTTAACATGTGACATATGTGAGCGACAGCAGTGCCGAACTCTATGGTGTTGGCACCGGCCAGCACTCACAAAAATACTAAAAATTATGCCGATATATACGTTTTGTTAGCTTCAGCATAGCATTATTAACAATTTAAGATGAATTCCCAAAAGTAGTCAAATACCCTATTACGACTACGTCTTGGCAATATCGGTGACCCACCATTTTCCATAGACTTGGTATATATTTATCTATGATATAAGCCATTTTCAAGATCTGGTAGGTAATTGTATTTTTTCGTTAGGCATTAAGTGTAACCTCTTTACAAAGTTATCGCTAGCAAGTCCCTTACACGTCTCCTTCATTTCGCGGTAGGCCTGAGCATGTATCGACTAGTAAGTAACTCTGCTGTTTCGTGGAGGAAAACAAATAATAACACTTTAGTTATTACATTATTGTTTTATTATAGAAGAATGTACTTTTATAGATACACAATATTAGGTATTTATTGTATCAAGTTAGTAATATTTTGTTTTATCAGTAAATGAATATTAATTATTAAAATTATATAGATAAATAAGTTTATTTGACACACTATTAATACCTACTTAATAAGATTTTACACATTGACATAATATTCACTAACACAGATTTAGCATTGGTAGTCGCTAGATACCTACCGCACTTCCTGAAAACAAACGTCAAAACGAAAAAGACAAACACTGGTGGATACGCGCACAGCGCATAGTACGCCAGTTCAGGCGTACTATGTATGTATTGCCACAATTTACTAGTACGCCGACGGTATCTAGTAGGTGCGAAGCGACTACCGATCCTAAACCTAAGTATGTTCACAAAATGCTTACAAAATGGTAAAATGCAAATGTCAATTTTCATCTTTTTAGCGCAACAGATAAAGGTGGGGATTGCAAGGTCGCAGGTTCGGTCCTCACTCCTCACCCGAAACAATATAGTCGCACCTGCCTAATCCTAGCGCAAGAAGAGGACACTATTAGTCAAGTTCAGCTCGGTTAATACTCTTTTTAACATAACAATAAATCAGGAAACTTGTTAAATATTTCATCAAAGCCTCTCTCATGCATACCTTAGGTACCAAGGAAAAGTATGCTTGCTTGTATTCCCATTTATGCAGGGTGCGAGGGACACCCTAACGACAACTGAAGCCAGGGACTGGGTACATGACTCTGGGGCGCTCAGCGTTGGAATGTTTCATCGGTGTTTTCATGATTTTGACAATTTTTTTTCATTTTTAGGGTTCCGTACCAAAATGGTAAAAATGGAACCCTTATGGTGAGACTCTCCGTCCGTCCGTCCGTCTGTCACAGTCGATTATTTCAGTTACTATTAAAGCTATCGACATGAAATTTGACATAGTTGTGTATAATAATGGCCCAACATCATTGGAATAAAGTCAATAAAGAAAATCGAAAATAATTTTCAGTTTTATTAAAAAAGGGGGAAAATCGGGGGTTTGAAATTTCAAAGTAAAATAACTATACCGAGCGGGGTATCATATGAAAGGCCTTTACTTGTGCATTCTAAAACAGTTTTTTATTTATTTCTATATATAATAGTTTTTGAGTAATCGGCCAAAATGTCGAAAAAAATACCGTTGCACCGTCCTTATCTCCGAAGTTTACCAATCAAAAAATCTGAAATAATTATGGTCAATAGAGGTTTATGTATATTTTACAGGAAAAATAAAATCAACGCGATAACTATTTTAGTTTAATTAAAAAGGGGGAAAAATCAGGGGTTTGAAATTTCAAAGTAAGATAATTATACAGAGTGGGGTATCATATGAAAGGCCTTTACTTGTGCATTCTAAACCAGTTTTTTATTTATTTCTATATATAATAGTTTTTGAGTAAGCGGCCAAAATGTCGAAAAAAATACCGTTCCCCCCCTTATCTCCGAAGTTTACCAATCGAAAAATCTGAAATAATTATGGTCAATAGAGGTTTATGTATATTTTACAGGAAAAATAAAACCAACGCTCCAATTAGCATAGTTTTTTTTCTATTAACAATAAACCTCTACAAACAAAGTTAACGATAAATAAGCAAATTAATATAATATTATCGTTTTACTTTTACTTTTGGAGTACGGAACCCTCGGTGCGCGAGTACAACTCGCACTTGGCCAGCTTTTTTTAATTAATTACAAAAATCTTTTATGTAACCTACTTCAACTTGTTTTATTGAAAAACAAGAAATGTTAATATTTAACACACAACAGCGATGTAATACTCGCACGATCAGTTGTTTATCAAAAGTTCAAAGCACTCGGCCTAAGTACCCACAAACCGCCGCTTGCAACGCGCCGTACCTAATTTGGGGTAGGTATCGGTGACCGTTGTTCACTATACATTCCAAAAAAATTACAATATTGGTAACCAACATTTCCGAGATGAGTTTCATTTGTAAATTCGATATAGGCATTAAGTAAGGCCTTACTTATATCGAATTTATTATATCCTGTATTCCACAAAAGAACACGCTGGCTTATATGCCTATTAAAATTTTTAATGTTAACTGATGTAATACTTTGCTGGAGAAGAATGTTGAGTGTCTTGGAATGAATTCCGGACCAACGAGCCCACTCTCGAAGGACGTGTCCGGTCCCGCGTCACGACGCGTTGATGTCTCGACTGAACGTCTAGTGCTCCGAGGACGAGTAGAGGGCGCGAGGGCGCGCGGCAGATCGGCCGAGAGATGGACGGCCGAGTGCGGGCTGCGGCGGGTGTTGCCTTACATGAGTGCGCGAGGGAGGCAGCGTGATGCGCAGTGCTCGACACCGGGCCATAGCTGCCGCCGGAACAATGATATAGGCCCCGACGTGTGTAGAACCAAAAAAAAAACGTTAAATGTGATCCGAATTTCTCATTGATGAGTGGACTATAATGAGTGCATGAGTGCTTCAGCCAAACCGGGAAGATACTAAAGACAATGTCATTAAGTTGAAGTTCGTTTTTTAGATTTAGGATTTCTCTTGTCGCCGGTGTGAGTTCTCATGTGTCTTATTAAATGACCCTTTTGTGAAAATTTATATTTACATAGTTGACAAGCATAAGGCTTGTCGCCAGTGTGAGTTCTCATGTGATTTATTAAACTACTCTTTTGTGAACATTTATACTTACATAGCTCACAAGCATAAGGCTTGTCGCCAGTGTGAGTTCTCATGTGACTCACCAAAGTATTCTTACGTGAACATTTATACTTGCATAGCTCACAAATAAAAGGCTTATCGCCAGTATGAGTTCTCATGTGACTCACCAAAGTATCCTTACGTGAACATTTATACTTGCATAGCTCACAAATAAAAGGCTTGTCGCCAGTGTGACTTTTCATGTGTCTAACTAAATTACCCTGTAGTGAACACTTAAACTTGCATAGCTCACAAGTAAAAAGATTGTCGCCAGTGTGAACGTGCATATGCCTCAACAAAGCATTTTCATTTTTACATTTATATTGGCAAACCTTGCAATTCAAATGCATCACTTCAGAATGAGTTTTTATGTGATTTATCAAGAAACGTTTTTGTTTGAACATTTTCGGGCAAACGTCACAGGAAAACAATTTCATCTCAACATTCGCTGGTGAACTATTATACGGTACATTAATGTCATTATTTGAACAAAATGTTTTAATTTGTAAAGTTGATAAGTTAGGGTTATTCAGTGTCGTAGGAACTTTATTCTGACTAGTCGCCTGACAGCTGACATCGTCCGCGGCAATACCACTCGCAGGCACGTCTTGTTCGTCGTGTGAGTCGTCTTCTTCAGCTGGAGGCACTTTCGTTTCGTTATTCGTCGCACGGCTCGCGGGCAGAGCGACTGCAACGAAACGATATTTATATTTCTTAGTACTTATGGCTTTGCTTGATAATATGATAAATGAGGAGTTGGGATGGAATGAAAGGAACTTTCGAGGCTTTGCACGAGTGGACTTTACTACAGCTTTTTATCAGATTTCACCAGACGGAAGGTAAATTTCTTCAGGTGTAAGTAAAGAGTAAGTGGTATGTAAATATATAAAAGGAAAGGTGACTGACTGCCTGATCTATCAACGCGCAGCTCAAACCTCTGGTCGGTCAAGACTTGTCCCCTTCATACAGAACTCTTCAGCACAGGCATTGGACTCGAAGCCCTTATAGTTTTTGAGTAAGCCACACTGAAAGTTTTCACCGATAACAATCTTAGCACAACCCTAGAAAACATAACGCGTCGGTGTACCTACGACCGCGCGCCGCGCGCGTTGTGACCTGTTCAAGTTCAGTCATAGGGCAAGCGCATTTGTATCAATTGAATAAGTTGTATGAATAAAAAAATGTGCTTCTTTCTATTCAATATTTTTACAGATGATTATTTATTAGCTACACATACGTACCCTTCAGTATTATCTCGGACTTTTTTACACATTGTATTTTTCCTTAAACTAATTTCGAGGTTCGACATATCCAATAAAACGACTGTAAAAAGTAATGCATGTTCATATTTAAAAAATATATATACATATATACACCGGTGAAGGCGGGAGGGGCAGCCATCGGCGAACCTGCGCGCGACTTATACATATAGGTATAGGTAGCGGCACGAAAGTCTAGCGGTGACCGTTATTGCAGAGAAGTCGAAAATAAGGTATCATGGCGCTGATTGGCTCTCCAGTCGCATTCCGGCCGTCGTCATTGGTTGCGCGACAGTACCCCGTGCGCAGCTATTTTGTTCAGCGCTAAACTTTCGTGCAGCGACCTTTACATACGCGACGACTATTAATGGAGAACCACCTGTTTTTTTCTTTAGTTGAAAAGAATGTATATTCAATGTTATTTGATTGAAGGACTAACGAAGCTCATCACACCTGACGTGGGAGGCAAGTCAGCGGAAGGGCGAGGGTCGTCACTTAGCCGTTGAGAGTCGTCACTCAGCTGTTGAGGGTCGTCACTCAGCTGGTGAGGGTCGTCACCAGTGGCGCCGTTCTGCGGAATGAAAAGTAAGCTCATTATACTTCCGTCTTGAGCTAGCTTGAGCGAGTCGGAGTAGTCACAAAAAGGGTGATTTACACGATAGGCAAATGAAAAATCCAAATAGGCTCGTGATTCCTCGACTATGTCTCAAGAAAGTCCGAAAGTCGTTTGTGGGAATGGGCGTGACGTTCTATGACAGCATTCCACGAGCATCAATTCTTTGAACTATGTGCTCCGCCCATTGCCCCTTCAGCTCGCAACTCGATGAGTTACGTCGCTAACTTTGTTCTCCTCAGATCCAGCCAGCTCATGGACTCAGTAAGTTGACAAAAGTGCTTAAACGTTTGAGTTTGAAACAGAAACATCAGCAAATACATCAACATGTCTTACCTGAAGATGCGTGCTCAAATGTTGCAAGTACGCATGTTCAAGAACAAATTCCTTGAAACAAAGTGTACATTGGTAGGGGGCACGTTCGCACTTGAATATATCCTGTGATACAGCCACTTGTGTAGAAACTGCTGCTTTTCTGTTTAGAGCTTTGAGAATAGCATCATCCAATAGTTGTGTTTCTAACTTTATACTACGATCTGATGAGTCTTCTTCATAAGGAGCAACAAACTCGTCATTGTCACAGTCAGCATGATCAGCTTCATGTATCACCTCCATGTCTTCATCAACCAACATTAACTCGTCGTTTGCTTCAGTTTTCACCACATCTGTGTCGATGGTGTATTCTGATTCACTCTGTATGTCTTCTAGTATGTGTAAATCACAATGATCAGGTGCCAACATTGTCACTACCATATTGCTTTTTAATAGGTGTCTTGTGTGGTTTATCTTTTTAATATGTAGTCTTGTTATCTGTGGACAAACAAGTTAACTAATAAGCGAGTTCAATTATCATCATCATCAACTACCCATCAATGGCTCACTATGAGCCCAGGTCTCCTCTCAGAGAAGAGTTATAGGCTATGGTCCACTAAGCAGGCCCAATGCAAATTGTCAGACCTCACACACTTTGAGGACATTATGGAGAACCTTATTGTTGCTTTGAGGACATTATGGAGTTCCTTATGATTGCTTCACTATTGAAGCATGTGATGTTAATTTCTGAAACGCACATAGCTCCGACAAGTCAGAGGTTCGTGCCCAGGATCGAATCCGCGACCCCCCAGTAGGAGACCGCAGTCCGAACCACTAGGCTATGACTGCCGGTACACGTATATCAAGAGTACTACACTAGTTTCGAGATAACAATGAAATCAAGATATTGCAGAGGTACTACGCGTTCGTTTAAAGTTGAGCCCTGCACCATAGAGTAAAGAAATCTTCACCCCTCGCGCTTGCCCGCACCGCACCTCAAGTCAGACCCACAGTAAAGACACAGTATAAGAAGATGCAGTATAACAGTTTATAATACACACATCAAAAGTGTCTAGGGATCAACATATATTTTTGCAATAACTTTTCTCCTGATTGATATTAATTAAAATTTTCTTTAAGGATTCATCAAATAAAGTGTTTTCGTTTGTCACAGTAACGATAAACCAAGTCACCTTTGCATTAATAAAGAAATTTGCCATTTTCCTAATAAAGGGATTTTTGACATTTGAACCACTAACATTAAAGTTCGAAAAAAAGACTGAAATAACAGTTTTCTTTAAAATTTTATTGGGTAACTTAAACAATTAATAATCCGTGTTTCTACCGCGAACACTAACAACACAAGAACATCGGTTTGGCATACTCAAAATGAGTTCATCCAAATCACGCTGTGGAATGGCCGCCCATGTTCGTTGCAACAACAAAAAAAGGTCTTCTTGCCACTGGATACCCTCCATATTCGGCAGAGCTCTTCTCTGTAGCATATCCCATGCATGCTCAATCGGGTTCAAGTCTGGCGACTGAGCAGGCCAGGGCAGGACATTGATGTTAGCTGCGGCGAGAGTCTGTCTTACAACTCTTGCGGTGTGCGGTCGTGCATTATCATGCATTAACTGAAATAAGGGACCGATTTGCACTTGTAGAGGAACGATGACGTCTGATACAATCGTCTCAGCATAAATTTGAGCGTTGAGGTTGCCTCTGATCCAAATCAACTCAGTTCTTCCGCCGATCCAAATACCCGCCCATACCATGATGGTTCCACCACTATAAGGATGGACTTCCTGGCAGGATTTTAATCGCTGATTATGAAATTATGAAATGCACCAAAAAGGATCCATATAAATTTATAAAATCATAAATTTATTACAAAGCCACATCTCAATCTCAAGAAATCCGCATAAAAATGCTTGATCCCTAGACACTTTTGATGTGTGTAGTTTAATTTATTAAGTACTAGCTGACCTGTCGTAACTATGAATATTGAATTCGAATTGGTATAAATAATAAAAAAATATTTAAAAAAAAGTGTTTATTGTTCTAATGCTTTACGATATACAACATTCTTAGTTTTTTTTTTACCAAACCTACCAAAACTCCTAATATCCAAAGTTCAATTTAATAAATTGAACTTTTAATACGTAAACTTAGAATAAGAATTATTATTAAATATTATTTTTGCATGCCTATCCGGCAGATTGTAAGGACTTTTATTATAATGTATTATGTAACACCATTGTACTACTCAATCTGTGCAAATAAATAATTTGAATTTGAAATTTATTTTTAATAAGCGGTGCTTCGCAAACGGTTTACCTTTGATTATATAAACTCTAGATACCGCATCACGCAATGAGCGATGCGACACAAACAGGCCAGCTTTTACGAGCGTGTGTGCGTGAGGCACGCACACACGCATAGCAGTGGCTATGTCTTACACCAGCGTCATTTGGATCTTGGAGTTACCAGCTAATGAATCTATCCCGATAAAATGGGGGAAAACTGTAAAATTATGTTAATAATATAATAACATAAATTGTAATATTTTACTATTTAAATGATTTTTTTTTACTTTATGTATTATGTATAGAAAAATACTATCAAATAAAAATCAATAACGTATTTACAAAATATGTTTTATTATTTAACTTATAGTGTCGACTTATAAAAATACTAGGGTTTTAAGGTGGCATCGCCTTCTTTTATATTTTTTTAATTAAATTTTTCAAAATTTTATCTTATCTTACAGCTACTACAAAGACAACTCTAGGGGCTAATCTGACTAATTTTAGCGGAAGCGATTGGCATTTTTACGACTACATCGCGTTTTCCCGACTCAAACGCGTTCGATACTATACTAAAAGTAGAGAAGGTCAGCGTCGTTTTTTTGACTGCATCGCGTTTTGGCGATTTTTGGTCGCAAGTGTCAAATCGCGAGATTAAGCGTTTTTGCTACTTTCGATCACAGATTTGAGTTTTATCTAATTGCGCGATCCGATCCAAAGTTAAAATTATAACAGTAAAAGTAATAGGGTTAAGGGGGTCCCCACGGGTTATAAAATGGTTGCCAAAATTTTAAAAAGTCACCGCCATATTGGAATTCTTTGTTATTGGACCGATTTCGTTCAAAATCGATATTTAGGCTTCTCTGGGGTCAAGAAAGAGGACATGGTTGCCAAAATTTTAAAAAGTCACCGCCATATTGGAATTCTTTATTATTGGACCGATTTCGTTCAAAATCGATATTTAGATTTTAGACTTCCCTGGGGTCAAGAAAGAGGAAATGGTTGCCAAAATTTTAAAAAGTCACCGCCATATTGGAATTCGTTGTTATTGGACCGATTTCGTTAAAAATTGAAATTTAGGCTTCTCTGCGGTCAAGAAAGAGGAAATGGTTGCCAAAATTATAAAAAGTCACCGCCATATTGGAATTCTTTGTTATTGGACCGATTTCGTTCAAAATCGATATTTAGGCTTCTCTTGGGTCAAGAAAGAGGAAATGGTTGGCAAAATTTAAAAAAGTCACCGCCATATTGGAATTCGTTGTTATTGGACCGATTTCGTTAAAAATCGAAATTTAGGCTTCTCTGCGGTCAAGAAAGAGGAAATGGTTGCCAAAATTATAAAAAGTCACCGCCATATTGGAATTCTTTGTTATTGGACCGATTTCGTTCAAAATCAATATTTAGGCTTCTCTGGGGTCAAGAAAGAGGAAATAGTTGGCAAAATTTAAAAAAGTCACCGCCATATTGGAATTCTTTGTTATTGGACCGATTTCGTTAAAAATCGAAATTTAGATTTCTCTGCGGTCAAGAAAGAGGAAATGGTTGCCAAAATTATAAAAAGTCACCGCCATATTGGAATTCTTTGTTATTGGACCGATTTCGTTCAAAATCGATATTTAGGCTTCTCGGGGTCAAGAAAGAGGAAATGGTTGGCAAAATTTAAAAAAGTCACCGCCATATTGGAATTCGTTGTTATTGGACCGATTTCGTTAAAAATTGAAATTTAGGCTTCTCTGCGGTCAAGAAAGAGGAAATGGTTGCCAAAATTATAAAAAGTCACCGCCATATTGGAATTCTTTGTTATTGGACCGATTTCGTTCAAAATCAATATTTAGGCTTCTCTGGGGTCAAGAAAGAGGAAATAGTTGGCAAAATTATAAAAAGTCACCGCCATATTGGAATTCTTTGTTATTGGACCGATTTCGTTAAAAATCGAAATTTAGGCTTCTCTGCGGTCAAGAAAGAGGAAATGGTTGCCAAAATTATAAAAAGTCACCGCCATATTGGAATTCTTTGTTATTGGACAGATTTCGTTCAAAATCGATATTTGGGCTTCTCTGGGGTCAAGAAAGAGGAAATGGTTGGCAAAATTTAAAAAAGTCACCGCCATATTGGTATTCGTTGTTATTGGACCGATTTCGTTCAAAATCAATATTTAGGCTTCTCTGGGGTCAAGAAAGAGGAAATAGTTGGCAAAATTATAAAAAGTCACTGCCATATTGGAATTCTTTGTTATTGGACCGATTTCGTTAAAAATCGAAATTTAGGCTTCTCTGGGGTCAAGAAAGAGGAAATAGTTGGCAAAATTATAAAAAGTCACCGCCATATTGGAATTCTTTGTTATAGGACCGATTTCGTTAAAAATCGAAATTTAGGCTTCTCTGCGGTCAAGAAAGAGGACATGGTTGCCAAAATTTTAAAAAGTCACCGCCATATTGGAATTCTTTGTTATTGGACCGATTTCGTTCAAAATCGATATTTAGGCTTCTCTGGGGTCAAGAAAGAGGAAATGGTTGGCAAAATTTTAAAAAGTCACCGCCATATTGGAAATCAAAAGTAACATAATATAATATGGGTTAGATTCTGATCTCAAAGAAGCGATAATAACAGATGACAGTAAAAGTGAAACCTCATAAAATTCTACTCTGAATAATCAAGCAGCAATTCTCCAGATCTTAAAGCGTATAAATAAGTACAGACAACATAATTGTTACTGGGATAATATTTTCTAGGAATAGGTTCTGTTAAGGACTAATTTTAAATTAACGTTACTCCTAACATACATGAATCCGACAAGTATATATACACTCACTTATTATTTGCTATAGGTATCATAACAAAAACTTACGAACTTCTGAGACTTCTGTTTTTCAATATTATATTCCAACTTTACTCCAACGTCTTCATCAGTGATATCACTTTCGTCAGATTTCACTGATGATAAAAACAATGCCTACAATTAAAAAAGAATGTTGAACATGTAAATAATCATAAAGTCCTCATATAAAGTGAGAAATATGAATTTTATCGGTAAAGCCAACAGAAACGAACCGCGGTACTTCAAGTTGAAAGTTCGCCGCTCTTACCACTGAATTACAATCGCTAGTGTACCTTATACACTAACGCTATATTATAAAATTTAAATACATGAGCCTGCACGTAATAAAACATACTTTTTTCGGTATCGCATCCTTTTTCAATCTTTGACGTCCTTGATTACTTGCAAAATACAAGACTTTTTCACGGAAATGTTCGGAACATATCACCGTGGATTTGGATGGTTTCCAATACTCTTCTCCACGGCTTTTTCTTATTATTTCCAACCATCGACAGATATGGGATCAATAGGTATCCTGAAACCGCAAAATTTTAAAGTTTTTTTTAAATTTGACCGATGTATTTCAAATTGTGCGTTAATTTCAATATGGCGGTGACTTTTTATAATTTTGGCAACTATTTCCTCTTTCTTGACCCTAGAGAAGCCTAAATATCGATTTTGAACGAAATCGGTCCAATAACAAAGAATTCCAATATGGCGGTGACTTTTTATAATTTTGGCAACCATTTCCTCTTTCTTGACCGCAGAGAAGCCTAAATTTCGATTTTTAACGAAATCGGTCCAATAACAAAGAATTCCAATATGGCGGTGACTTTTTATAATTTTGGCAACTATTTCCTCTTTCTTGACCCCAGAGAAGCCTAAATATCGATTTTGAACGAAATCGGTCCAATAACAAAGAATTCCAATATGGCGGTGATTTTTTATAATTTTGGCAACCATTTCCTCTTTCTTGACCGCAGAGAAGCCTAAATTTCGATTTTTAACGAAATCGGTCTAATAACAAAGAATTCCAATATGGCGGTGACTTTTTATAATTTTGGCAACTGTTTCCTCTTTCTTGACCGCAGAGAAGCCTAAATTTCGATTTTTAACGAAATCGGTCCAATAACAAAGAATTCCAATATGGCGGTGACTTTTTATAATTTTGGCAACCATTTCCTCTTTCTTGACCGCAGAGAAGCCTAAATTTCGATTTTTAACGAAATCGGTCCAATAACAAAGAATTCCAATATGGCGGTGATTTTTTATTATTTTGGCAACCATTTCCTCTTTCTTGACCGCAGAGAAGCCTAAATATCGATTTTGAACGAAATCGGTCCAATAACAAAGAATTCCAATATGGCGGTGATTTTTTATAATTTTGGCAACCATTTCCTCTTTCTTGACCGCAGAGAAGCCTAAATTTCGATTTTTAACGAAATCGGTCCAATAACAAAGAATTCCAATATGGCGGTGACTTTTTATAATTTTGGCAACTATTTCCTCTTTCTTGACCCCAGAGAAGCCTAAATATCGATTTTGAACGAAATCGGTCCAATAACAAAGAATTCCAATATGGCGGTGATTTTTTATTATTTTGGCAACCATTTCCTCTTTCTTGACCGCAGAGAAGCCTAAATTTCGATTTTTAACGAAATCGGTCCAATAACAAAGAATTCCAATATGGCGGTGACTTTTTATAATTTTGGCAACTATTTCCTCTTTCTTGACCCCAGAGAAGCCTAAATATCGATTTTGAACGAAATCGGTCCAATAACAAAGAATTCCAATATGGCGGTGATTTTTTATTATTTTGGCAACCATTTCCTCTTTCTTGACCGCAGAGAAGCCTAAATTTCGATTTTTAACGAAATCGGTCCAATAACAAAGAATTCCAATATGGCGGTGACTTTTTATAATTTTGGCAACTGTTTCCTCTTTCTTGACCCCAGAGAAGCCTAAATATCGATTTTGAACGAAATCGGTCCAATAACAAAGAATTCCAATATGGCGGTGACTTTTTATAATTTTGGCAACCATTTCCTCTTTCTTGACCGCAGAGAAGCCTAAATTTCGATTTTTAACGAAATCGGTCCAATAACAAAGAATTTCAATATGGCGGTGACTTTTTATAATTTTGGCAACCATGTCCTCTTTCTTGACCCCAGAGAAGCCTAAATATCGATTTTGAACGAAATCGGTCCAATAACAAAGAATTCCAATATGGCGGTGACTTTTTATAATTTTGCCAACCACTTCCTCTTTCTTGGCCCCAGAGAAGCCTAAATATCGATTTTGAACGAAATCGGTCCAATAACAAAGAATTCCAATATGGCGGTGACTTTTTATAATTTTGGCAACCATTTCCTCTTTCTTGACCGCAAAGAAGCCTAAATATCGATTTTGAACGAAATCGGTCCAATAACAAAGAATATGGCGGTGACTTTTTATAATTTTGCCAACCACTTCCTCTTTCTTGGCCCCAGAGAAGCCTAAATATCGATTTTGAACGAAATCGGTCCAATAACAAAGAATTCCAATATGGCGGTGACTTTTTATAATTTTGGCAACCATTTCCTCTTTCTTGACCGCAAAGAAGCCTAAATATCGATTTTGAACGAAATCGGTCTAATAACAAAGAATTTCAATATGGCGGAATATTGCACTTTTGTGTTTGCACACAATATACTTGAACACTATAATAGATTGGTTGCCGTTGCCGAAATTGGTTGGGAGGACATTATTATCGTTAACTTTGCGGCATTTTAATGTGATTGGAGTGTAGCATTCAATCCCTGTACAGAGCTTCACAAATCGCAAAACCCCGATGCTTAAAATCGCGGAACGCCGATGCTAAAAAACGCAACACTCTGTTGGTCAGTCGGGAAAAATGAACATGTACAACAGGTTTAAAGACCTACCAAAAGATATACCAATACCAGGAAATTCCCAATCCAAGACTGGCAACACCACAAAATGACGCGATGGTTTTGTGAATAAAGGTATCCAATTATTAGTTTTGCTTTCGTATATTACTATTAGTTTTGTGTAACTTACCGATGGTAGGAGATTTTGTTAGTTGATTTTAACCGGCCTTTGTAATTTCTGCAAATTTTGATCGCGCAACTTGCCATTTTCAGCAAAATAATCGATCGCAAAAAATAAGCCGTACGTGCTTATCACTCGACGTTACAATTGACACTGAGGTGCGGTGAACGCTTTAGAGGAGAACAGTTCACTGATATTTTTATCGACGCTTTTGCGCCGCCGTGACTCTATCTAGAGTTTATATAATCAAAGCGGTTTACTAACTGGGTCTGACTTGAGGTGCGGTGCGGGGAAGCGCGAGAGAGCTAGGGGAAATTAGTAACGCGTAGTACCACTAGATCAAAGGTGTCAAACTACTGCATATCCTATACTGTGTCCGTACTGTCGGCATGGAACTAGGAATTACGACTACGTCGATTACTTTACTCTATGGTGCAGGGCTCAACTTTAAACGAACGCGTAGTAGGTATTTGCTACAAATAAAAACAATGAATATCATCATTGCGATAATACAAACAATAAATAACGCCTCCAGAAATCGAAACATAAATCTCAGTGTGTATTGGATACTATGGATTTAAATTTTTATTTAAAATAACTTAAATCCATTTAATCCAGCTTAAAAGATACAGGTACAAGTAAATTGAAGCCTGCTTCACTCAACGCATCTTTAGAAAATGTTACATGCACTTCGATGGAAGATCTGCACTACTCCACCTTAAAAGACGAATAAAACACACAGAAGTTCACAGAACAGAAGAAATACTACTACTAGACATAATTACATTTACCTACAACTCATTAAAGTTTTGTACGTGAATCTGTTATATTATTGTCTTTTATTTATAACTTTTACTAGTTTTTGAAATACACTAGTTGGGATTAGGTTTTAGTGAATTTACAACAAGTTAAAAATGTTACCTTATTTTCACCAATCAGTATTTGCACACACTTTAAATTTGCTTTAAATCGTCACAAGGAACAACATTTATTAATTCTGAACCCATTTTGTACAAAATTCACTATTATTTCTCAAATAATATTATTTCAATTTTCAATAAACGCGTCACACAAAAAACAAGTTACAAGAAGCAAAATAATTTTAAAATATTATGAATTTATGAACGTTAAGGAATTAGTCCGATCACGAAAAATGTCTTTATTCTCGCGGGACTTCTTAAATGAGACGGATTATAAAGCTGGGCTTTACATTCCATACAAATCGATATACTATTTATGAGAATATATATAGAATTATAGAAATCTAATTCCATAAGTGCGAAACGTTGCACCCAAAGCTTAGCCTCTCCTGCTCACTCCTAGGGTCTTACGCATGTCTTGAAGCGACGCGAACGTTCGCTCGGGCAGATTCGGAACTTATAGCCATAGTTACCTATTGGCTATTGCGCGTTATAGCGCCGCGCGCGGTCGTTGAACTGTTTAGCGCGAAAATTTAAACTTGATCGATTTTTGAGTGAGGTAATGTTATTAAAATAATATGCCTAATTATATCGAGCTGATATCAACGCATGCCGGGCTTCTGGGCTTGTATAGAGAGTTCGCCCCTGCTTCGACCTCGTTTGTCACGAAAAATTATTAAACAAGTTGGAGCACTACGGAATACGCGGGCAGATACACCAATGGCTCAAATCATACTTAGACAATAGAAGGCAAAAAACTATAATCCAGAAACAAATTGGTAAAACTATGAATGTGTTTGAATCAGAGTACAAAAATAAAAAATTCGGCGTGCCCCAGGGCAGTATTTTAGGCCCACTTCTATTTTTACTATACATAAATGACCTTTCCAACAATATATCACATCAATCAATACTCTTTGCGGACGATACCACAGTAATCATTCCATGTGACAACACTTACACACATGAATCCAAAGTTAACAGATCGTTAGAGGAAACTGTTAATTGGTTAGAAAACAATAATTTAAGCGTAAATATTACTAAAACGAAGTGTATACAATTTAGAACAAAAAGAGGACAAATAAAAACATTAAATATAAATTATAATAATGAATCAATTGACATCGTTCATAATACAAAATTTTTGGGAGTTAAATTTGACGAACATTGTGATTGGACTTACCATATTGAGGACATTTGTGCTAAAATTAATAAATTCGTGTACCCTTTACGTCGTCTTAGGCGTACAGTATCTCTTGAGGCAGCCCTCACAGCTTATCATGGTTATGTAATGTCTGTCATGCGTTATGGTATTGTCATTTGGGGGAACTCTATTCACTTAAATAAATTGTTTGTGACACAGAAAAAATGCCTCAGGAGCATCTTCCTAATGGACCCTACTGATTCGTGTAGGCCACTATTTAAAGCGCACAATCTTCTTACCTTGCCTTGTCTCTATATTTACGAAATGGCGGTATTCGTACACAGACACATGGACTACTTTAAGATTTCTGATCTTCCAAATGTAAATAAATGTTACAGAAAAACAAGAAAAAGGAATCTATTATGTACCACAAAATATAACTTAAGACAAACATCTAAATCTCCGCATGCCATGTGCATAAAAATTTATAACAAACTTGATGCAAGATTAAAAATTTACCTACAGGTCATTTTAAAAAAAATCTCTTTCGTTGGCTGTGTAACAAATCTTTTTATTCCGTACCAGAATACCTATCTTATTAACATTGAAATTAATAAAAATTATTGACATTATATACTGACCTAATTGACATTTAAACTAACGTAATTGACACTTTAGATTAATTTTAATTAATTTAGCTCATCGAAATTTTCAAATTATGTTGAAAATTTAAATAATTAAACATTTGCAAGCTATTTAGCAGAATATGGAGGAAATTTTATGACATTGTTAATAACATCTAACTATACTGTACTCATATTCAGCAAACAAAGTTTCATTTCATTTCATTTCATTAAAAAATTATTATAATATGCTTTAACTAGGTACTTGATCCGTTCATCAGAACGTTTACCCATAGAGATTGACACTACATAATGGACATCGATACAATAAATCAGTGCAGCCATCGTGTGAAAACTTGACGATCAAAAAATCAATCTCTGAGATTATACAACCTACAAAAATATTGAATAGATTAGGTTAGGGCACAACACTGCTTTCAGGGGGAGCTTTAGATTTGCAGCTAGTAAATGCTGGAACTCTTTACCGCCGCCGTTACGTGGCGTGCACATATTCTCGCAACACAAATAGCATAAGCATAACCTGGGCAATCCTAAGTTTCTAAGTCAGTGTATTTTGTATTAGTATATTAGGTATACAGATATTACTATTAGTAGATAGTATTTTGTAAATTTAGTATTAGTAAATAAGTACTCACCTGTAATTTTATTAATTATTAGAATATTTGCCACTCATTACCCTGATTTACCTATGCAATATGTAGAACTCTAGTAAAGTAATATTAAGTTGTATATAAAATTTAAGCTTTAATTGTTTATTATGTTTATTTTATTTTTGTTTTTAATGTGTTTTCTCGCTTGAGGAGAAAAAAAATTGTTCTAGTTGTTCTAGATGTAGCGCAAGCTTTTGATAAAGTTTGGCATATTGGTCTCATACACAAGCTTCGACTAATGCTGCCTAAATCACTAGTAAACATTCTTGAATCGTATATAACAAACAGAATGTTCAGAGTCAGATAAGACGAAGCTTATTCTGATCTAAAAGAAATCAAAGCTGGTGTACCTCAAGGAAGTGTCCTAGGTCCGGTCCTACGCCTACTATACACATCAGATATACCAGAGCTAGACAACAGTACTATTGCCACCTTTGCTGACGACACTGCTATTATGGCTGTGGGTGATTCTCATAAGGAGGCAGTAGAGAGACTGCAAAATGGAATAAATAAAATAAACGATTGGACTTATAAATAGAAAATAAAACTCAACGAAACGAAATCAACGCACGTAGCTTTCACCAACAAAAAAATACAGTACTTTCCTGTATTCCTGAAGTATCATAAAATACCGTATGCTGACACTGCAAAGTACCTTGACACACATGACACTGGATGCAAAACTACGTTGGAAGACCCAGGTTAAAAAGAAAAGAGACGAGCTAGAACTTCGCTATAATAATCCGCATTGGTTGCTAGGAAGACATTCCTTGCTATCAATTCACAATAAAGTTCTGCTTTATAAGCAAGTTTTAATGCCTGTCTGGGCTTATGGGTGCCAACTCTGGGGCTGCACCAAAAAGAGCAACACACAAATTATTCAAAGGTTTCAAAATTAAGTACTAAGGAACATTGATAACGCACCTTGGTACATAAGGAACGATAATATTCACCGGGACCTTAAAGTTGAATATGTCGATAGAGTAATTTCAAAATTCGCTGAAGCCCACGAACATCGGCTTCACCATCACGTTAACGTTGAGGCGATCCAGCTGCTCGACGTAATGCAGTTAGTGAGGAGACTTAAAAGGACAAACCCTATGAACTAGTCCTTAGTAGTGAATAGTGATTAGTGAACAGTGATTAGTGATAGTGTATAGCTGCCCTAAAGAACACATGAACAAAGTGTCTTAAATCAATAAATAAAGACTAAGATGCGTCAGTGGACTACTTCTTAGTATTAAGATAATTTATAAGTTTAGGTTAAAGTTAAATTACTCATTAGCCAAATTATTAGGCTAGATTGTAATTTTAGTGATTATTATATTGTAATGTATACTCATATTAATGAAAAAAAAAATGTGTCTTGTGTGACCACAGTGGTGGTCCGTGACGTTTCGGCCCTTGGGCGCCTCCTGAAAATCAGCGTTGCGGTGTGTCCGGCGTGCGGTGGGTACATGCCTGCCTTTCGTGCTGCGGCACAAGCTGAGGGGGTGGCCCATTGACCACTCCACACCACACTCAATTTTAAATAGGTATATAGTAGGTGCATAGATGTACCTACTCTTAGCTTAGTATCTTAGTGATAACTAATTTGTTGTGTTGGTTAAGGTGTTGGTCAATAAAGTTTTATTTATTTATTAACACTATAATACACAACTGTCGCCAATATACATCCGCCAATGTCGCCAATATCAGGGCATGACCCCATTTGAAAGCTTTTTGAGACAACTTTTTTTCTTAATAAAAAAAAAACAATATTTTATTTTACGCCTAAAAGCGACTCCATGGGTATGGAATTGAAATTTATCGTCTATACTAATATTATAAAGAGGAAATATTTTTTTGTTTGTTTGTTTGTACACTAGGCTAGGAATAGGCTTTGTAACTACTGGACCTATTTTAAAAAATTTTTCACCAATAGAAAGCTTAATTATCAGGAAGTAACATAGGCCATAATTTATTTTCAAAAAATTAGGGATCCTTACGAAAATTGCAATAATGTAACCCAAAATAGCAAAATTTTGCCTGTAAAATGCATTATTTGGAGTGTGCTGAGAAAACTATTGATGATACATACAAATTTCGTGATACATGATGAAAGTATTATTCTGTCATATTTAAGTCACAATAATAGCTTTTGTGCTCTAAAATTTAATTGAGTTCCCGGGGAATTTTAAAAACTAAATCCACGCGAACGAAGTCGCGGGCATCAGTTGCACCAAATGAGAGATATGTACTTAGCACTCACTAATTCATGTTGTTGAACCAAGTCCATCAGCAGCCCTCGGGCTCTCAAGCTCTTGTCTCTAAATCTGCTAAAGTTGATCAACTTCTGAGCGCAATGCACACAAAGTGTTTGTTTCAGGTTTCCCAGGTCACACGGCTGAAACAACATGAAAATGAAGAGTTGCTTGCGTTACGTTGCTTAAATAAATTTTTTGTCCCTGCACAGAACCATCACAATCAGTTGTCAGATGAAGTTAGCTAAGAAGTGCTGATTTGAACTTTAATTTATTTGTTCATCTTAACTCATCGACGGCACACTATAATTCAGTCTTCAGTCTGCACCTTAACAGTTAGGCTGTTGAGGCTTCAGTTGAAGTCCCGCAGGAAAATCCTGCACAAGGTGTTCCTTTGAGGCCGCGGCCGCACTGGTGAGGCGACTGCGACGCGACGGCGATTTCGTTGAAACAAACTCCTGGAGACAAATGGGGGCGGCCGCGTCAGATAAGCGACGCGCGAAATTTATATTTTGTTTATATCGCGCGTAATTTTCAATAGTACTACAACCGATGAATGTGTCCGCACTGAGTGCGGCCAGTCATTACGCGATGTAAGCGCAATTCGCTAGTTCATCGCCGCTGCAATGCGGACACACGGTTTGTCGCGTCGCGTCGCGTCGCCAGTCGCCTTACCAGTGCGGCCGCGGCCTTAGACCTAACTCCACGCGGGCAAAAGATAGTAGATGATAAAATAACGACTTACAGGATTTCCAGTTAAGTGTTGATATGCTTCTTCCAATTCATGTTTGCTCATTAGAAACAGCTTGTTGTCAGTGTCCAGGCATATCATGCAAACCTGAAAAAATATATATTCTACTAATTCATGATCATCAGCAACCCATCAAGATCTCACTACTGAGCGCAGGTCTCCTCTCAGGGAAGGGTTGTAGGCCATAGTCCACCACGCTGGCCCAATGTAAATCGGCAAACTTCACACACCTCTGAGAACATTTTGGAGAACCCTCAGGAGTTCAAGATTCCTCGCGATATTTTCCTTCGCCATTGAAGCATTGCATTGTGCATTCGACATCTGCCAAAGATGCAAGTAAAACCATACCAACACTACTTATTCTAACACATACTTTGGACTATGCACCTATTTCGATATACCTTTCCATTACCTACTGTGGTTTCTCAACATATGGGAGAACCTGCCATAGTGATGTCACCCCTCCAAATAATTCTCACAACAATCTATATACATAAGTAATAAAAGTAAAATTAAAAATTTTAAAAACCCCCCGACACTAAAAATAATCTCTAAAAACTAACAAATAATATTTTATACCTATATATAATTATTATCGTCACATAGGTATATTATGTAAGTTAAAATATTTTTATTTTCCAAGTGTCGTCGTCGCGTCGCGGGACCGCTAAAGTTTATAAAATACTAGCTGATGCCCGCGACTTCGTCTGCGTGAATTAGTTTTTAAAATGCCTCGGGATCTCTTTGATTTTGTGGGATAAAAAGTAGCCTGTCACTCTCCAGGTCAACTATAGGTATCCTTGCAAAAAATCACGTCGATCCGTAGCTCTGTTCGGGCGTGATTGAAGGAGAAACCATCACACTTTCGCATTTATAATATTTCACATATAAGGTGCAAGTGCATATAGTTGACGTGGTTTTTTACACAGGTAATGTTGAGGACCTGGAAAATAACACAGGCTACTTTTTGTCCCGGGAACATACATTTAAACGACCGCGCCACTACAAAGTATATAATTTATTGTTGATTTTTCGATAAAATTTAAATGGGACCACCTGGGACCCTTTGAAACAAAAAAGAATTTTCCAAATCGGTTCAGGTGTCGTCGAGTAATCGGTGAACATACATAAAAAAGATTCCGTTAAATTGAGATCCTCCTCCTTTTTTGAAGTCGGTTAAAATAATAATAAAAATTAGTTTAAATTCAACGAAGTTATGGAGTAAAACAGTCAAAATAGTTCAACCCCTATCTCAGAGAACATACATCCATCCATCCATACATCCCTATACTACATCTACACAAACATACATCCGTATACAATATACATCCATCCTCACAAACTTAAAACTTAACAACATTAATAATATTAGTGGGATAAGTAGGATCGAATATAGTTAATGTAGTTATTGGAGGGGGAGGATACAAACATACATACATACATGCATACACACATAGATATGTACATACATGCATGTATACATACATACATACATACATACAATATACATACATACACACACACACACACACATACATACATACATGCATGCATACATATATACATACATACACGCATACATACATGCATGCATACATACAAACATGCATACATACATGCATACATACATACATACATACATACATGTATGCATGCATGCATATCACCGCATAATTTAAGGATAAATATGTGAAAAGTAGGGAGTAGGTATCCCGCGGGAACTGTTTGTTTTCCCAGGATAAAAAGTAGCCGTTGTTACTTTTCAGTTCCTCAACTATACCTATCACAAAAATCACGTCAATATGTAACTCCCTTGGCACATAATTGAAGGATAAAAATGTGAAAGTACCATACGAATACCGGGATAAAAAGTAGCCTTTTCACTTTTCAGGTCCTCAACTATGCCTATCAAAAAAACCATGTCAATCTGTAACTCCGTTGGCGCATAATTGAAGGATAAATATGTGAAAAGTAACAAACGAATAACCTGCGGGAACTGTTTGTTTTCCAGGAATAAAAAGTAGCCTTTTCACTTATCAGGTCCTCAACTATGCCTATTCAAAAAACCACGTCAATCTGTAACTCCGTTGGCGCATATGAAGGATTAATATGTGAAAAGTAGCATACGAATATCCCGCGGGAATTGTTTGTTTTCCCGGGATAAAAGTAGCCTTTTCTCTTTTCAGGTCCTCAAATATACCCATACAAAAAACCACGTCAATCTGTAACTCCGTTGGCGCAAAATTGAAGGATAAATATGTGAAAAGTAGCATACTAATATCCCGCGGGAACTGTTTGTTTTCCCGGGTTTAAAAGTAGCCTTTGTCACTATTCAAGTCCTCAACTATGCCTATCACAAAAATCACGTCAATATGTAACTCCCTTGGCACATAATTGAAGGATAAAAATGTGAAAGTACCATACGAATCCCGGGATAAAAAGTAGCCTTTTCACTTTTTAGGTCCTCAACTATGCCCATCAAAAAAACCATGTCAATCTGTAACTCCGTTAGCGCATAATTGAAGGATAAATATGTGAAAAGTAACAAACGAATAACCTGCGGGAACTGTTTGTTTTCCAGGAATAAAAAGTAGCCTTTTCACTTTTCAGGTCCTCAACTATGCCTATTCAATAAACCACGTCAATCTGTAACTCCGTTGGCGCATAATTGAAGGATAAATATGTGAAAAGTAGAATACTAATATCCTGCGGGAACTGTTTGTTTTCCCGGGATAAAAAGTAGCCTTTGTCACTTTTCAGGGCCTTAACTTTACCTATACAAAAAAAACACGTTAATATAAAACTCCATTGCGCGAATTTTGAAGGACAAATGCGTAAAAAATAGCGACGCTATCCCGCAGGAACTGTTTGCTTTTCCGGGATAAAAAGTAGCCTATGTGCTATTCCAGACTATAATCTATGTCTGTGCCAAATTTCAGCAAAATCGGTTCATTAGTTGTCGCGTTAAAGAGTAACAAACATCCATCCATCCATCCATCCATCCAAACATCCATACATCCTCACAAACTTTCGCATTTATAATATTAATAGGAATAATAGGAATAATAGGAATAGGAATAACTAGTAGGGCGCGTGGGTGCGCGGCCCGCAAGCGGACCGCGGTTTTTCTACTCGGCAAGTAGACTTTTAGGTCTTGATCATTTTCTATCAAAAAACCACTCTTCCATCTTTTATACTCTCCGAGATAGACACCGTCGAAGTTTGTATGGCCGCCATCTTGAATCCGCCATTTTGGATTTTTTTCAGCTCACTGCCAATTGGATGAGGTTTCGAGTGACTTTTGTTCGAGCACCCCCACCCATCTTCATTACCATGGCCGTGCTCCTCACCCACCTTCCAAACCCTCGATCAACATATGTCATCATTTGTCATAATGAAAATTCTTCAATAAAAACAAATCTTGAAAAGGAACCGTATCAAAGTCTTGCATGATTCCCGGCTTCTAGTCTCTTCAATATTCGCCATATATTTTGTATGAAGAAAAAAAAATTCCGCCATTTTGGATTTTTTTTCTATTCATCAAATAGACCTTTGGGTCCTGATCATCTTTTGCCAAGAAACCACTCTTCCATCTTTTATACTCCCCGAGATAGACACCGACGAAATTTGTATGGCGGCCATCTTTTTTCCGCCATTTTGAATTTATTTTCAGCTCAGTGCGAATTGGATGAAGTTTCGAGTGACATTTGTTCGAGCACCCCCAACCTATCTTCAATACCCTGGTCGTGCTCCTCGCCCGTCTCCGAAATCCTCAATCATCAGCTATCTCCATAATTTTCTTCCGAATGAATTTTTGTCCTCTATACGAAACCATGGGTGGAAAAAAATTTTTTCATACAAAATTTTACAGGAGAGGTGATCAATCAGTCAGTGAATCAGTGAATCAGCACGAACAGCTATATATATATTAACTAGTATTTCGCTCGGTGCGCGAGCTGCTAAAGCAGCTCGCGGGAAGTGTTTTGCTAAAAAAAAAGGAAAAAAGAAAGAAAAAAAGAAAAATAGAAAAAAGAAAAAAAAAGAAAATGAAAAATGACAAAACAAAAAAAAATAAAAAAATGAAAAAAGAAAAGAAAAAAGAAAAAAAAATAAAATGAAAAATGAAAAATGAAAAAAAAAGAAAAGAGAAAAAAAAAGAAAAGAGAAAAAAAAGGAAAAACGAAAAAGAAAAGAAAAAAGTAAAAGGAAAAGAAAAAAAGAAAAGGGAAAAAAAAGAAAAAAAAAAGAAAAATGAAGAAAAAGAAAAAAAAGAAAAAAGAAACAAAAGGAAGAAAAAAAAGAAAAATCAATATTCGCCATATATTTCGCATGGAAAAAAAATCCGCCATCTTGTTTTTTTTCCTGATCATCAAGTAGACCTTTGGGTCTTGATCATCTGTTGCCAAGAAACTACTCTTCCATCTTTTATACTCTTTGAGATAGACACCAGAGAAAGTTTCTATGGCCGCCATCTTGAATCCGCCATTTTGGAGTCTTTTTTCAATTCCCTGCTAATTGGATGTGGTTTCGAGTAATTTTTGTTGGAGCACACCCCACCTAGTTGGTCGCGTGGATAGTTGGCAAAAAAAAAACACTCTTTCACCTTTTTTAACCCATTTCCAAAAAGGAGGAGGTTCTCAATTCGGCCAGTATATTTTTCTTTTTTTAATTCTCCGAGATCTAAGACACCTATGAACCTATCAAAATCAATGTCTTGCATAGTTCCGAACTTCTAGTCCCTTCAATATTCCCCATACATTCTGTATGGATAAAAAAATTCGCCATCTTGAATTTTTTTCCTAATCACCAGGTAGACCTCCGGGTTTTGATCATCTTTTGTCGAGAAACCGCTCCTCCATCTTTTATAGTCTCCGAGAGAGAGACGGACAAAATTTGCCGCCATGTTTTTTCCGCCATTTTGGAATTTTTTTTCAACTCACTGGCAACTGCTCGAGGTTTCGAATGACATTTGGTCGAGCACCCTCCACCTATCTTCTATACCCTGGCCGTGCCCCTCGCCCGTCTCCGAACTCCTCACTCATCAGCTCTCTCCACCTTTCTCCGAGTCACATTCCTTGAGCTCTATACGATACCATGGGTGAAAAAATTTTTTTCATACAAAATTTTACAGGAGAGGGTCGGAAATTTGAGACGTCACAGCTCGGCCGCCATCTTGTTTTTTTAATTTTTTTCACTTTTTCTGTTAATCGTTTACTAATTTCTACAATAATCCAAAATTTCAAAGAAATCGGTTGGAAAACAAAAGAGTTGCAAGATTCACGTCCGCCGCCATCTTGTTTTTCCGAAATGTCATAATTTTCCCCAACTCGAATCCCCCCCCCAAACACATCTCCCGAACATCATTATATCGATTTCCGTCTCCTTCTAGGAGAACAACCCTGTCAATCAGTGAGTGAGTCAGTGAGTGTGTCAGTGGTAATCGAGCTATATATATTATAACTAGTATTTCGCTCGGTGCGCGAGCTGCTAAAGCAGCTCGCGGGAAGTGTTCTTGCTACAAGTAGGGCGCGTGGGTGCGCGGCCCGCTAAAGCGGACCGCGATTTTTTACTCATCAAGTAGACCTTCGAATTCTGGTCATCTTTTGCCAAAAAATTTGTTCGAGCACACCCCACCTATCTGCAATAACCTGGCCGTGCTCCTCATTCACAAAAGAAAAAGAAAAAAAAGAAAAAGAGAAAGAAAAGAAGAAAGAAGAAAGAATAAAAGAAAATGAAAAATTAAATAAAAGAAAAAGAATAAAAAAAAGAAAAAAGAAAAAAAAATGAAAAAAAAAGAAAAAAAAAAAAACAAATGTAAAATGAAAAAAAAGAAAAAGAAAAAAGCCCTATGAACCTATCAAAATCAATGTCTTGCATAGTTCCCCCCTTCAATATTCCCCATACATTTTGTATGGGGGGGGAAAAAAAATCCGCCATCTTGAATTTTTTTCCTACTCACCAGGTAGACCTCCGCGTTTTGATCATCTTTTGTCGAGAAACCGCTCCTCCATCTTTTATAGTCTCCGAGAGAGAGACGGACAAAATTTGCCGCCATTTTTTTTCCGCAATTTTGGATTTTTTTTTCAACTCACTGGCAACTGCTCGAGGTTTCGAATGACATTTGGTCGAGCACCCTCCACCTATCTTCTATACCCTGGCCGTGCCCCTCGCCCGTCTCCGAACTCCTCACTCATCAGCTCTCTCCACCTTTCTCCGAGTCACATTCTTTGAGCTCTATACGACACCATGGGTGAAAAAAATTTTTTTCATACAAAATTTTACAGGAGAGGGGTGGAAATTTGAGACGTCACAGCTCGGCAGCCATCTTGTTTTTTTAATTTTTTTCACTCTTTCTGTTAATCGTTTACTAATTTCTACAATAATCCAAAATTTCAAAGAAATCGGTCGGAAAACAAAAGAGTTGCAAGATTCACGTCGGCCGCCATCTTGTTTTTCCGAAATGTCATAATTTTTCCCCACTCGAATCCCCCACCCGAACATATCTCCCGTACATCATTGTATCGTTTTTTGTCTCTTTCTAGGAGAACAATTATGTCAATGAGTCAGTGAGTGAGTGGTAATCGAGCTGCTAAAGCAGCTCGCGAGAAGTGTTATTACTACAAGTAGGGCGCGTGGGTGCGCGGCCCGCTAAAGCGGACCGCGATTTTTTTACTCATCAAGTAGACCTTCGGATTCTGGTCATCTTTTGCCAAAAAATTTGTTCGAGTACACCCCACCTATCTGCAATAACCTGGCCGTGCTCCTCATTCACAAAAGAAAAAGAAAAAAAAAAGAAAAAAACAAATGTAAAATGAAAAAAAGAAAAAGAAAAAAAGCCCTATGAACCTATCAAAATCAATGTCTTGCATAGTTCCCAACTTCTAGTCCCTTCAATATTCCCCATACATTTTGTATGTAAAAAAAAAAATCCGCCATCTTGAATTTTTTTCCTACTCACCAGGTAGACCTCCGGGTTGTGATCATCTTTTGTCGAGAAACCGCTCCTCCATCTTTTATAGTCTCCGAGAGAGAGATGGACAAAATTTGCCGCCATTTTTTTTCCGCCATTTTGGAATTTTTTTTCAACTCACTGGCAACTGCTCGAGGTTTCGAATGACATTTGGTCGAGCACCCTCCACCTATCTTCTATACCCTGGCCGTGCCCCTCGCCCGTCTCCGAACTCCTCACTCATCAGCTCTCTCCATCTTTCTCCGAGTCACATTCTTTGAGCTCTATACGACACCATGGGTGAAAAAAATTTTTTTCATACAAAATTTTACAGGAGAGGGGTGGAAATTTGAGACGTCACAGCTCGGCCGCCATCTTGTTTTTTTAATTTTTTTCACTTTTTCTGTTAATCGTTTACTAATTTCTACAACAATCCAAAATTTCAAAGAAATCGGTTGGAAACCAAAAGAGTTGCAAGATTCACGTCGGCCGCCATCTTGTTTTTCCGAAATGTCATAATTTTTCCCCACTCGAATCCCCCACCCGGACATATCTCCCCTACATCATTCTATCGTTTTTTGTCTCTTTCTAGGAGAACAATTATGTCAATCAGTGAGTGTGTCAGTCAGTCAGTGGTAATCGAGCTATATATATTATAACTAGCGTTTGCTCGGTGCGCGAGCTGCTAAAGCAGCTCGCGGGAAGTGTTGTTACTACAAGTAGGGCGCGTGGGTGCGCGGCCCGCTAAAGCGGACCGCGATTGTTCGGCTTTATTTATTTCGCTCGGTGCGCGAGCTGCTAAAGCAGCTCGCGGGAAGTGTTATTTCTACAAGTAGGGCGCGTGGGTGCGCGGCCCGCTAAAGCGGACCGCGATTTTTTTACTCATCAAGTAGCCCTTCGGATTCTGGTCATCTTTTGCCAAAAAATTTGTTCGAGCACACCACCCCACCTATCTGCAATAACCTGGCCGTGCTCCTCATTCACAAAAGAAAAAGAAAAAAAAAGAAAAAAAAATGAAAAAAAACAAAAAAAACAAATGTAAAATGAAAAAAAAGAAAAAGAAAAAGAGCCCTATGAACCTATCAAAATCAATGTCTTGCATAGTTCCCAACTTCTAGTCCCTTCAATATTCCCCATATACATTTTGTATGGAAAAAAAAAATCCGCCATCTTGAATTTTTTTCCTACTCACCAGGTAGACCTCCGGGTTGTGATCATCTTTTGTCGAGAAACCGCTCCTCAATCTCTTATAGTCTCCGAGCGAGAGACGGACAAAATTTGCCGCCATTTTTTTTCCGCCATTTTGGATTTTTTTTTCAACTCACTGGCAACTGCTCGAGGTTTCGAATGACATTTGGTCGAGCACCCTCCACCTATCTTCTATACCCTGGCCGTGCCCCTCGCCCGTCTCCGAACTCCTCACTCATCAGCTCTCTCCACCTTTCTCCGAGTCACATTCTTTGAGCTCTATACGACACCGTGGGTGAAAAAAATTTTTTTCATACAAAATTTTACAGGAGAGGGGTGGAAATTTGAGACGTCACAGCTCGGCCGCCATCTTGTTTTTTTAATTTTTTTCACTTTTTCTGTTAATCGTTTACTAATTTCTACAATAATCCAAAATTTCAAAGAAATCGGTTGGAAAACAAAAGAGTTGCAAGAATCACTTCGGCCGCCATCTTGTTTTTCCGAAATGTCATAATTTTTCCCCACTCGAATCCCCCACCCGGACATATCTCCCCTACATCATTGTATCGTTTTTTGTCTCCTTCTAGGAGAACAATTGTGTCAATCAGTGAGTCAGTCAGTGGTAATCGAGCTATATATATTACTAGCGTTTGCTCGGTGCGCGAGCTGCTAAAGCAGCTCGCGGGAAGTGTTGTTACTACAAGTAGGGCGCGTGGGTGCGCGGCCCGCTAAAGCGGACCGCGATTTTTTTACTCATCAAGTAGACCTTCGGATTCTGGTCATCTTTTGCCAAAAAATTTGTTCGAGCACACCACACCTATCTGCAATAACCTGGCCGTGCTCCTCATTCACAAAAGAAAAAGAAAAAAAAAGAAAAAAAAAGAAAAAAAAGAAAAAAAGCAAATGTAAAATGAAAAAAAAGAAAAAGAAAAAAAGCCCTATGAACCTATCAAAATCAATGTCTTGCATTTGCATTCCCAACTTCTAGTCCCTTCAATATTCCCCATACATTTTGTATGGAAAAAAAAAATCCGCCATCTTGAATTTTTTTCCTACTCACTAGGTAGACCTCCGGGTCTTGATCATCTTTTGTCGAGAAACCGCTCCTCCATCTTTTATAGTCTCCGAGAGAGAGACGGACAAAATTTGCCGCCATTTTTTTCCGCCATTTTGGAATTTTTTTTCAACTCACTGGCAACTGCTCGAGGTTTCGAATGACATTTGGTCGAGCACCCTCCACCTATCTACTATACCCTGGCCGTGCCCCTCGCCCGTCTCCGAACTCCTCACTCATCAGCTCTCGCCACCTTTCTCCGAGTCACATTCTTTGAGCTCTATACGACACCATGGGTGAAAAAAATTTTTTTCATACAAAATTTTACAGGAGAGGGGTCTGAAATTTGAGACGTCACAACTCGGCCGCCATCTTGTTTTTTAAATTTTTTTCACTTTTTCTGTTAATCGTTTACTAATTTCTACAATAATCCAAAATTTCAAAGAAATCGGTTGGAAAACAAAAGAGTTGCAAGATTCACGTCGGCCGCCATCTTGTTTTTCCGAAATGTCATAATTTTCCCCAACTCGAATCCCCCCCCCAAACACATCTCCCCTACATCATTATATCGATTTCCGTCTCCTTCTAGGAGAACAACCCTGTCAATGAGTGAATCAGTCAGTGAGTGTGTCAGTGGTAATCGAGCTATATATATATTACTAGCATTTGCTCGGTGCGCGAGCTGCTAAAGCAGCTCGCGGGAAGTGTTATTGCTCCAAGTAGGGCGCGTGGGTGCGCGGCCCGCTAAAGCGGACCGTTATTGTTCGGCTTTATTTATTTCGCTCGGTGCGCGAGCTGCTAAAGCAGCTCGCGGGAAGTGTTATTACTACAAGTAGGGCGCGTGGGTGCGCGGCCCGCTAAAGCGGACCGCGATTTTTTTACTCATCAAGTAGCCCTTCGGATTCTGGTCATCTTTTGCCAAAAAATTTGTTCGAGCACACCCCACCTATCTGCAATAACCTGGCCGTGCTCCTCATTCACAAAAGAAAAAGAAAAAAAAATGAAAAAAAAGAAAAAAAAAAATGTAAAATGAAAAAAAAGAAAAAGAAAAAAAGCCCTATGAACCTATCAAAATCAATGTCTTGCATAGTTCCCAACTTCTAGTCCCTTCAATATTCCTCATACATTTTGTATGTAAAAAAAAAAATCCGCCATCTTGAATTTTTTTCCTACTCACCAGGTAGACCTCCGGGTTGTGATCACCTTTTGTCGAGAAACCGCTCCTCCATCTTTTATAGTCTCCGAGAGAGAGACGGACAAAATTTGCCGCCATTTTTTTTCCGCCATTTTGGAATTTTTTTTCAACTCACTGGCAACTGCTCGAGGTTTCGAATGACATTTGGTCGAGCACCCTCCACCTATCTTCTATACCCTGGCCGTGCCCCTCGCCCGTCTCCGAACTCCTCACTCATCAGCTCTCTCCACCTTTCTCCGAGTCACATTCTTTGAGCTCTATACGACACCATGGGTGAAAAAAATTTTTTTCATACAAAATTTTACAGGAGAGGGGTGGAAATTTGAGACGTCACAGCTCGGCCGCCATCTTGTTTTTTTAATTTTTTTCACTTTTTCTGTTAATCGTTTACTAATTTCTACAATAATCCAAAATTTCAAAGAAATCGGTTGGAAAACAAAAGAGTTGCAAGATTCACGTCGGCCGCCATCTTGTTTTTCCGAAATGTCATAATTTTTCCCCACTCGAATCCCCCACCCGGACATATCTCCCCTACATCATTGTATCGTTTTCCGTCTCTTTCTAGGAGAACAATCGTGTCAATCAGTCAGTGAGTGAGTGAATCAGTCAGTGGTAATCGAGCTATATATATTATAACTAGCGTTTGCTCGGTGCGCGAGCTGCTAAAGCAGCTCGCGGGAAGTGTTGTTACTACAAGTAGGGCGCGTGGGTGCGCGGCCCGCTAAAGCGGACCGCGATTGTTCGGCTATATTTATTTCGCTCGGTGCGCGAGCTGCTAAAGCAGCTCGCGGGAAGTGTTATTACTACAAGTAGGGCGCGTGGGTGCGCGGCCCGCTAAAGCGGACCGCGATTTTTTTACTCATCAAGTAGCCCTTCGGATTCTGGTCATCTTTTGCCAAAAAATTTGTTCGAGCACACCCCACCTATCTGCAATAACCTGGCCGTGCTCCTCATTCACAAAAGAAAAAAAAAAGAAAAAAAAGAAAAAAAGCAAATGTAAAATGAAAAAAAAGAAAAAGAAAAAAAGCCCTATGACTTTATCAAAATCAATGTCTTGCATAGTTCCCAACTTCTAGTCCCTTCAATATTCCCCATACATTTTGTATGGGGGGAAAAAAAAATCCGCCATCTTGAATTTTTTTCCTACTCACCAGGTAGACCTCCGGGTTGTGATCATCTTTTGTCGAGAAACCGCTCCTCCATCTTTTATAGTCTCCGAGAGAGAGACGGACAAAATTTGCCGCCATTTTTTTTCCGCCATTTTGGAATTTTTTTTCAACTCACTGGCAACTGCTCGAGGTTCCGAATGACATTTGGTCGAGCACCCTCCACCTATCTTCTATACCCTGGCCGTGCCCCTCGCCCGTCTCCGAACTCCTCACTCATCAGCTCTCTCCACCTTTCTCCGAGTCACATTCTTTGAGCTCTATACGACACCATGGGTGAAAAAAATTTTTTTCATACAAAATTATACAGGAGAGGGGTGGAAATTTGAGACGTCACAGCTCGGCCGCCATCTTGTTTTTTTATTTTTTTTCACTTTTTCTGTTAATCGTTTACTAATTTTTACAATAATCCAAAATTTCAAAGAAATCCGTTGGAAAACAAAAGAGTTGCAAGATTCACGTCGGCCGCCATCTTGTTTTTCCGAAATGTCATAATTTTTTCCCACTCGAATCCCCCACCCGAACATATCTCCCGTACATCATTTTATCGTTTTTTGTCTCTTTCTAGGAGAACAATTATGTCAATCAGTGAGTGAGTGAGTGAGTCAGTGGTAATCGAGCTATATATATTACTAGCGTTTGCTCGGTGCGCGAGCTGCTAAAGCAGCTCGCGGGAAGTGTTATTGCTCCAAGTAGGGCGCGTGGGTGCGCGGCCCGCTAAAGCGGACCGCGATTGTTCGGCTTTATTTATTTCGCTCGGTGCGCGAGCTGCTAAAGCAGCTCGCGGGAAGTGTTATTACTACAAGTAGGGCGCGTGGGTGCGCGGCCCGCTAAAGCGGACCGCGATTTTTTTGCTCATCAAGTAGACCTTCGGATTCTGGTCATCTTTTGCCAAAAAATTTGTTCGAGCACACCCCACCTATCTGCAATAACCTGGCCGTGCTCCTCATTCACAAATGAAAAAGAAAAAAAAAGAAAAAAAAAAGAAAAAAAAGAAAAAAAGCAAATGTAAAATGAAAAAAAAGAAAAAGAAAAAAGCCCTATGAACCTATCAAACTCATTGTCTTGCATAGTTCCCAACTTCTAGTCCCTTCAATATTCCCCATATACATTTTGTATGAAAAAAAAAAATCCGCCATCTTGAATTTTTTTCCTACTCACCAGGTAGACCTCCGGGTTGTGATCATCTTTTGTCGAGAAACCGCTCCTCCATCTTTTATAGTCTCCGAGAGAGAGACGGACAAAATTTGCCGCCATTTTTTTTCCGCCATTTTGGAATTTTTTTTCAACTCACTGGCAACTGCTCGAGGTTTCGAATGACATTTGGTCGAGCACCCTCCACCTATCTTCTATACCCTGGCCGTGCCCCTCGCCCGTCTCCGAACTCCTCACTCATCAGCTCTCTCCACCTTTCTCCGAGTCACATTCTTTGAGCTCTATACGACACCATGGGTGAAAAAAATTTTTTTCATACAAAATTTTACAGGAGAGGGGTGGAAATTTGAGACGTCACAGCTCGGCCGCCATCTTGTTTTTTTAATTTTTTTCACTTTTTCTGTTAATCGTTTACTAATTTCTACAATAATCCAAAATTTCAAAGAAATCGGTTGGAAAACAAAAGAGTTGCGAGATTCACGTCGGCCGCCATCTTGTTTTTCCGAAATGTCATAATTTTCCCCAACTCGAATCCCCCACCCGAACATATCTCCCGAACATCATTATATCGATTTCCGTCTCCATCTAGGAGAACAATTATGTCAATGAGTGAGTCAGTGAGTCAGTGGTAATCGAGCTATATATATTATAATAGGAATAGGATTTTTCCAACAGCTAATTAATTATTACGAATTACATTTAGGTACGAGCGATCTTAAGTTTCATGCATATATATAATATAGTCTACGCTCTACGTAATGCCGCGCGCGACACGTGAGGGCAGACGACGTTGACGGTTATGTCGATTTTGCGAATTTTTCGGAGTAAATTCTTTTGTTGCAATCTGCGTCTACACCTGTTTTTCTCACTTAGCGGTCCCCCGACGTGACGACGACACTTGGAAAATAAAAATATTTGAACTTACATAATATACCTATGTGACGATAATAATTATATATAGGTATAAAATATTATTTGTTAGTTTTTCGAGATTATATTTTGTGTCGGGGGGTTTTTAAAATTTTTAATTTTACTTTTATTTAGTCCTTTTTAAAGTAGGAATAAATATTAGGAAGGTATTTATAGTGATTTGTTAGCGCAGTGGTAATTGAGCCTAACAGTGGTAATTGAGCCTAATTGATCCCATTTAATTACCCACCTTCGAAACTTTTATTTAGTCCTTTTTAAAGTAGGAATAAATATTAGGAAGGTAATTATAGTGATTTGTTAGCGCAGTGGTACTTGAGCCTAATTGATCCCATTTAATTACCCACCTTCGAAATCTAAACCTTACTCTAGAACATGTCATATTTAAAGTCATGGTTACCTTACCATGTTCTTTCAAGAAGTAATACGGTACCTTTCGAATCGATAGGACATATGGAAGGTAGTCAGATCACCTCATCAACTATTAAAGAGCTGATGATCTTCAAACGGCTGATCAGGTCATGGTTACCTTACCATATACTTTCAATATCATTGAAGTAACACGGTACCAAATTTCGAATCGATAGGACATGTGGAAGGTAGTCAGATCCCCTCATCAACTATTAAAGAGCTGATGATCTTCAAAGGGCTGATCAGGTCATGGTTACCTTACCATATACTTTCAATATCATTGAAGTAACAAGGTACCAAATTTCGAATCGACAGGACATATGGAAGGTAGTCAGATCCCCTCATCAACTATTAAAGAGTTGATGATCTTCAAACGGCTGATCAGGTCATGGTTACCTTACCATATACTTTCAATATCATTGAAGTAACACGGTACCAAATTTCGAATCGATAGGACATATGGAAGGTAGTCAGATCCCCTCATCAACTATTAAAGAGTTGATGATCTTCAAACGGCTGATCAGGTCATGGTTGCCTTACCATATACTTTCAATATCATAGAAGTAACACGGTACCAAATTTCGAATCGATCGGACATAAGGAAGTTAGTCAGATCCCCTAATCAACTAGAAAAGAGCTGATAATCTTCAAACGGCTGAACAGATTTTCATGAAACATGGCTAAGAACACTCGGGATAAAATTATCTATGACACAAAAAAAACTAAACGAAAATCGGTTCATCCGTTTGGCGGCTACGCTACCACAGACAGATTCATACACAGATACACAGACACGTTAAACTTATAACACCCCTCTCTTTTTGCGTCGGGGGTTAAAAATCAATGTTTGTATGTTTGTCCTCTATGCATTCCGAAAACATAGATCAGATTGTGATGAAACTTTGGTATGGTGGTGTGGGGGCGCCCGCGAGGGTTCCTGGCCCACAATATCTATACTATAATTTCTTTACACTTTACTAATAATTTATAGGACCTTGAAGTGACAATATTTTGGCAGCCGAGTTTACATGTAGTAATCTGAAAATTGTGAAAATTGTAAGCCATAACAGTTTTTTTATATAAAAATACCCATAGATCATAATTTTTTTATGTACATCTTCTCAAGTAACTCAGTTTATTGAATATTTTCCTCATAGTCTGTTCAATAAGTCAGTCGACATGGGTAAATTTGAAAAATAGGTTGTAGCAAAATTGTGACAGTCATAGATGAATCAAACAATTTGATAATTTCATAAAAATAAATCTGATTTTAATTAAAAAATAAACTATGCACACATAAATGTGGAAGGTGTTAGGTGAAATAAACAGAAAAACTCTTGACTCTCAAGACTCATGACTTATTGCACAGATTACAACATTAGGGCAGGTTCCCTAGGCAGGTACTAGCAGTCAAAGTTACCTGCACCGTTGACGGAATCGCACCAGCACAAATTTGCCTTGAGCCACTTTCCGTTTCATACATGTCATCGCTCAGGAAATGCTGCGAGCAGACCATAGCAGGGGCTGGGAGGGGAGTGTCTTGTCTGCCGAGGGCTCTGAGCCAGGCAGCACGGAGATGCGAGTCACTGGGGAACCTGCAGATTACAGTTCAACATTGAGTTTAAATAGTGGGAGTGCGTTTGTGTGCGTGTGAGACAAGTAAACAAAGAGCTCTCATTTCTGCACAGGAGGGACCTATCTACCTGTTAACACTTTTGTTTCAGAACTGTGGCCCTGTGGGTAGGAATTCTAGTAATGGATACAAATATTGAAGTAAGTAATGATAATGTCCACATGACCATGACTAAATGTCAGAGAGACAAGCCATCTGAGCGGAAGATATTACAGAGCACAGGTGTGTGTGCGAACAAAGGTGCACTCTCTATTCCCTCACTCTCTTGGAACGGAAATTTGACACTACCGGATAGACATCAGGCGCAGGACAGACAGCTTTACATGCTCTCCAAGGCATGGGGTGACAAACCTCCAACTTCCTAACCATTTACTCACTCGTGGAAGGTGACTCCCTCGGATCGCGCCGTCTCCGCAGTGGCTCTGCAGAAGGGCGCACGGCACCGCATCTTGATTGTGAATTGTAATGCAAACTCAAACTTCAACAGCTAAATTCTTCATCAAAAATACAAACGATAGATTGGCTATTTAGTTTACAATTTGGATTGAATAAAAGAAAGAAGAAATTCGGTTCCGCAATTTACAAGAAACACAGACCATAGCACATTTTAGTTACCTAGTTACTACGTGGTAGTGTTGAGTAGGACATACAAGAGGCGCTACATTTGTCCCGGACATGACGTCAAAATGTAAGAGTGGCTCAAAATTTTTCATTGTACTGCTTCAAAATGTCACGTTAGTCGCGAAGTCGAGTTACCACAGATTAGAGGATACTACGTATCGAGTTACCTACTCACTATCCTAGTGTTCGTGGTCTATGCTACTCACTGGACGCTCTTCGTCTAGGATAAGGACAGAGAGGAAGCGAGACGTAGGTATGCTTCAAATTACAATAGTAGGAGATAGAGACGGCTATGCAATAATACGTCATTCTTCACGTTTTGACTTCGAGTCTCGACTCTCGAGCGAGAGGGAAATACTATCCTATTGACCATGGAACTAGGAATTACGATTGAGTTGAGTGATACGGCGGCGTTCCCACAAGGCGAATTTTGTTGAATGTCAAGCCGACTATGGTAACCATGGAACTAGGAATTGCGACTACGATGGTCACAACATTCAACAAATTCGCCTCGTCGGAACGCCGTATAAGGCGCGAAATGTTTTTGGGCGCGAATTGAAGCGACTGTTATTATTTGAAGTTTATGAATATATTTAGAACCTGTGAAGATGATGCTGCCATTGGCGCAATTTGAATGCCATAAATCTACTTTGTCGTACTAGTTTACAAATTGCGAAAAACCAAATTAAATTTGAATTTCGCGGGCAAATACGTTGCGACTTGCGACACTGCCCCCCGATTTTCAAGTTGCCATAACCAAACCATAACGCCATTGAATTAGAGCTCAATTTCGTATATATGCATTCTTATACGCATACAAATATAACTATATATAAATAATATATACGGTATATATATACGGTATTATTTACATATTATATAAATAATATATACGGTATGTGGAAAAGATTTTAATCGGCAACTTTTAAAAACTTTTAAAAGTTATCAATATGTCTTCAATCAGAGTTCAGACTGTAATTGTACTACAATAACATCAAATGTCATATTTGTACTCGTCACTTCAAACGTATCGCCGAGTTTCAGTACGCCTCGCCCAAGTTCCAAGCCTCATTGGCCTCACCTCATTTGAAGTGGTACATTGTACTGGCTCAGTGCAAAAAAGAGGCTACTCTTACAAACTCTTTTTCATGTCATGTCCTACCCAACACTACTACGTGGTTAGACCATAGCATAGACCACGGAAACCATACACCATAGACCACGAACACTAGGATAACACAGACGACCTTCTTCGGTTTTGGTCTGTGGTGGAAACGTAAAGCCATAGACATAAAGCCAAAGAGCACAGACCATGGGAAGGGTCAAAGAGTATAACAATCTACAGCAACTACATTTGATCCATCGAACTAAGAATTGGAATTGCGACTAGTCTTCCTATTTCTACGATTTGATCACAGAGTGCATAGCCAAACTAGATACAAAAAAAATAAAAAATATTGATGCCCACGAAATCAATTTGAAGGCGGGAGATTCAAATGTGGAAATAATCTATTAGTTTCGGTATTTTGACTCGTAAGAGAACTTGGTATTTTACAGTGTCCTATCCAGTCAAAATACCTTATCAATAAGGTTTTAGTGAGGTATAATAAAACAACAGGTTTTTGTTCTAACACTGCCTATTTATTTTTATTATTATTATTTAAACCTTAGATTTATACAGCTATTGAGTAGGGTCGGTAGTTCTACAATGAACCAGCCAGCTACAATGAACCATTGACTTAATAAAAAAATGCGACGTTGCCACATCGTGCCAATACTAGTAAACAAGACGCGACTTGAACCCCCTCCCACGCACAGTTTGCAGAGCGATCTCTTGAGCGACGGCTGTGTGAGGACGATTAATGAGAAAACATACTTAAAAAGTAAGTTTCTTTTAATTTTATCTTCGATTTTTAATATTTTAGCTATAACAAATATCGTTTCTGTAGTCATTGCATATTATTAAACCTACATTTAGCTTGTAAAGTGCGTATAATCATTGTCCTGGTCCTTGTCAATCATCAGGTTAGATTCTGACCGGTAAAAATTTCAAGTTATTTGAAAAAACGTGGTATGTATCAGATTGAACCACTCCAAGGTGGTTTACAATGAGCCGGTTCATTCTGTACACCCTACCGCTAGCTGTTGGTCGATGTAATGTGTTATAGGCGTAATGTACCTATGTGTTACAGTTTTATAGGCCATAGTCCACCATGCTGGCCCAATTCAAATTGGCGGAATTAGGTTCTTCAGCACTCCAGTGTGCAGTTTTACTCACGATGTTTTCCTTCACCTTTGAATCATGTGATATTTAATTGCTTAAACACACGTTTCATAGTTGGGTAAATTAGTAAGTATTAAATTAATTTGAAGCAGTGATAGCCTAGTGGTTAGGACTGTGGTCTCCTAATCGGGGGGGGTCGCAGGTTCGATCCCGGGTACGCACCTCTGACTTTTCGGAGTCAAGTGCGTTTAAGCAATTAACTATCACTTGCTTCAACGGTGAAGGAAAACATCGTGAGGAAACCTGCACATCTGAGAGTTCTTCATAATGTTCTCGAAGGTGTGTGAAGTCCGCCAATTCGCATTGGGCCAGCGTGGCGGACTATGGCCTATAACCCTTCTCTGAGAGGAGACCTGCGCTCAGTAGTGAGCCGTTGGTGGGTTGCTGATGATGATGATGATGAAATTAATTTAAGATGTTTTTTTAGAATGCCTCGAGAAAAAGTTGCTGTAAGAAAAAAAGGCAATCATTCAGCTGAAGATATGCTGAAAGCATTAAAGTTACATCGCAGAGGTTTGAGCATTCGAAAAACGGCCAAAGAATGTGGAATCGCCTATCCAACATTGCGTCGCTATGTTACTAAAAACTTGAAAGTTAAAACCGATAATCTCGCCGAAGAAAGACTAACGCCCAACTATGAAAACCATTTAATATTCACACAGGATCAAGAAGCATTTAAAATAAAGAGAAAGCAAAGAAAAAAGTGGCACGCTTCTAGGTCACCACAAGATAAAAGAATACTAAATAAACTCACCAAAACAATCAAGAAAGCTATCGAAAATTACAATGAATATAAACTAAATGATTACCTACAAAACTTGACTGGTGATAGAGAAACGGATTATTCTCTTTGGAAAGTAACTAGAAATTTAAAAAGACCCATCACACATATACCACCTATAAAAGAGCAAAATGGAACATGGGCCATCAACAACATTCAAAAAGCTAATAGATTTGCTCAGCACCTGGAAGATATATTCCAACCAAATGACGGTCATCCAATTGATTTCTGTGAGAATGAAGAAAAACAAGATGATCTGCAAAAGATTAGACTTGCAACACCAAAGGAAGTATATAAAGAAATAATGTACAACTTAAGCAAAAAGAAATCTCCGGGATACGATCTTATTATCGGAGAAATCTTAAAAAATCTACCTCGGAAAGCTTTAGTGAAACTTACCAATCTCATAAATGCGTCATTTCGACTGAAACATGTACCTGAGCTATGGAAAGTCGCTGAAGTTATTATGATTGCTAAACCCGGGAAACCACCTCATGAAACAACTTCTTATAGACTGATCTCTTTATTACCAGTAATTTCAAAATTATTTGAAAAACTGTTACTTAAGAGACTAAAACCCTTACTAGAAGACAGAAAATTAATACCAGATCACCAATTTGGATTCCGAGAAAAACACTCAACAATAGACCAAGTCCACAGAATTACTGATATAATAGAGAAATCATTAGAAGATAAGAAAGTGTGTTCTACTGTATTTTTAGACGTAGCGCAAGCTTTTGATAAAGTGTGGCATGAAGGGCTTATCTATAAACTCAGAATTATGCTACCAAAGTCATTCGCCGATATTCTTGAATCATATATTTCGAACAGATGCTTTAGAGTTCGCCAAGATGATGCATACTCTGAACTCAAGGAAATTAAAGCTGGGGTACCGCAAGGAAGTGTTTTAGGTCCGGTCCTGTACTTATTATACACCTGTGATATTCCAGCACTAGAAAATAATACCATTGCAACATTTGCTGATGATACTGCCATAATAGGAACTGGAGAAAGTCACGAAGAAGCAGTGGAAAAAGTACAAGTTGCCATAAACAAAGTTAATGAATGGACTATAAAGTGGCGAATTAAACTTAACGAGTCTAAATCAATGCATATAGATTTCACCAATAAGCTACCGCAATATCACCCGATTTACCTAAATCGGCAACTTATCCCCTACGTAAATACAGCGAAGTACCTGGGTATGACGCTAGACACAAAGCTTCGATGGAAAGCTCATGTTAAAAAGAAACGCGAAGAATTAGAATTACGATATAAAAAAATGCATTGGCTGCTTGGAAGGCATTCTACGCTCTCATTACATAATAAGCTTATGCTATATAAGCAAGTTCTGATGCCTGTATGGACGTATGGTATACAACTCTGGGGGTGTACTAAACCGAGCAATATGCAAATAATACAGAGATTCCAGAACAAAGTACTCAGGGAAATATCCAATGCACCCTGGTACGTCAGAAATCACGATCTCCACAGGGACCTTAAGATGGAGTTCGTGAACAAGATTATACAAAACTACGCAGAAGCTCACCAACATCGGCTTCGTCATCATGTGAATCTGGAAGCTGTTAAGCTTCTCGATAACACGGACATTAAACGGAGACTTAAAAGAACAAAACCGTTCGAACTAGTGTCTAAAAGTGCATAAGTGCAGTGTCAGTGCAGTGCTTGTGTTATTTGACTAGGTCACAAAAACATAGTGAACTTATATATTAGAATTAACTAAGGACAGTTATTGGACTGTAAATTAGATATAGAATTTAATTATAAGTAGAAGTTTAAGTTAAAATAATATTGCTAATTAGCCCTTAGGCTAGATTGCAGTAAAAATAAGGCTACCGTTACGCAATGGTGTCTTATGGTAGAAAAAAAAAAAAAAAAAAAAAAACAGGATCAAGAAGCAGAATTAAAAAATTATATTATCGATTGCGCCTTGAGATTTTACGGGTTGACTACCAAAGGTTGCCGAAAAGTGGCTTATCAAATGGCAATGATAAACCAAATTACCATTCCAGATAGTTGGAAAAGGCAAGAAAGCGCTGGCAAAGAATGGTTTCGGTCATTCAAAAAGCGACACCCCGACCTTTCCATAAGAAAACCAGAAAGCTGTAGTCTAGCTCGTGCTACTGCTTTTAATCCTCAAACAGTGAAAACTTTCTTCGACAATTTAAAAACTGCCATCGAACTCTTTCGGAACAGGTTGCCGAATATACAATTTAGACGAAACGGCAACTACCACTGTTCAAAGGCCATCAAGAATAGTGGCACCAAAAGGGAAACAAAATGTTTCTAAAGTCACGAGCGGGGAGAAGGGAACTTTAGTCACAACCTGTGCCATTGTTTGTGCATCCGGTCAAGCCCTGGCTCCTGTATTAGTTTTTCCACGTAAAAATTAGGCCCTAGATCTAATGTTGCGTGGTGCCACACCTGGAACACTCGGACTCGCCAACAAGTCTGGTTGGATGACCTCTGAATTGTTCATAGAGAATATGAAACATTTTATCAGCCAAACGAGTGCAAGCCTTGAAAATCCAGCACTTCTGATTCTTGACAAACATGAATCCCATTTGTCCATAGAAGCATTGGATCTCGCCAAAGCATCAGGCGTTACAATTTTAACTTTACACCCACACACCACAGCAAAACTTCAGCCTCTGGATGTAGGCTTAAACGCTCCTTTTAAAGTATTTTACAATAATGCCGTTGATTCATGGATGCTACAAAACCCAGGTCGATCAATGACCATTTATAATGTGGCTGAGTGTGTGGGTGCTGCATATGCCAGGGCTATGACACCAGTCAACATAGCTGCGGCCTTTAAGAAATGTGGAATATTCCCATATAACCGCGACATTTTCACAGATGTAGACTTTTTACCGTCAGAAGTAACTAACAGACCCCAACAACTTGTAGAACAGAAAGAAGATGCAACAACACCTGCAGAAGATTCAGATGCTACTTATTGTGAATCTCCCACGTTAATTTCCGAACACATGCTCACATGGAATCCTCGAAGATCCACAACACCTGAAAAGGTGAGCGTTGAAAAAGAGAATACTACCACCAAGTCACCAATTACACCAAAAATATCAAAAATTTCCAATAGTAAACCATTCGTCTCACCTAAGCAGTTTATGCCACCATTAAAAGCTGGACCTCGATCGAACACCAGAAAAAGAAGAAAGGCAGGAAAAAGCAGAATAGCAACAGATACACCCGAAAAACATGAAATTATGATGGATCGGCAGAAGAAACAAGACAAAACTAAAGTTCAAGGAGTAAAACGTACAGTTCTTAAAGAGAAAAACATAGAAATAAAAGTGCCGAAGAAAAAGAAAACCAAACACGTAATCTACGAAGAATCTAGTTCTGACGAGGAGATGGAACAGTTTCCAATGGAGAGTGAAAGTGATTTGAGTGATATTATTGACTCTGGAGATGAATATCTTGATATTATAAGTGGTAATTTCCAGAATCTACCCCGGAAGCCGTAGTAGAGGGTGATTACGTTTTAGTTATATTTGGTTTGAAGAAAAATAAAGTGTTTTATGTTGCGAGAGTGATTGAAGTGTGCAGCCTGAACTGTTATGGGGTTTCGTACATGAGAGTGAAAAACAAAGAAAGGATGAAGTTTTTTATGCCGTTGGAACCCGATCTAGCAGAAGTAAAACTTGCTGATATAAAAATGATTTTACCACCGCCCCAAATCAATGGGACTAAGAATCGCATTTCTTTCTACATTTTTCCTGTGCGTGTTGCGCCAACTATAAATTTGCGCTGAAGAAGTCAGGCAATAATCACAAAATAATTGAAATATTTTTTGTTCCTAAGAATAAGACAGATAGAAGACTATGTTATGATATGATTTTGTTTTTTTTTTTATGTTAGAGAGAATTTGATTATTATTTTGTTCAGTTTTTTTGTAAGAAACCTTAATAATTCAAGATGGTTAGTTCAGGTTTCTATTATGAATCTTTAAGAGAATATAAAGATAGTAAATGTTCCTACTTTTTGATTTTTTTAAAAATTTCTAAGACTGTAACAAATAACAATACCTACCTAAGATTTTTAATCGAATTTTAAAATAGGTAAAAGTGATCTCAAGATGCTCAAGATAATTAATGGTCTCAGTAAAAACGTGTTGTTATTTGTTAATATATTAATATTAGTTTTTGATTTTTGATTAATAATGCTTCCTAATAAAAACATTTAAGAAAATCACAAATTTTCTTTATTTAGTATGCATATCCTTTTATTAATCAAATAATTAGGGTTCATAAATTAAGGTGGTTCATTGTGGAAAATACCCCGGTTCAATGCGTACGGCTAGGTGTACACAATGAACCAAATGACAATTTTTTTGTAAATGTGCTACTCCTATTGTAATTACTCCTAAACTATACTCAAATAAATAAAAACTTAAATTTTAGAAAAATCTTAGATAAACCTAATATTCTGTAAAAACTGAACCGTCTATGACAAAACACAAATAAAATACAGCCTCTCAAAATTTACCTGGTTCATTGTACCACAACGTACCCTATACATGTAAATAATACATGAAATCCTAAACATTTCATTTCTTTTCAAGTTATCATTTTTTTAGTTTTTTTTTTCGTGTTTTCTTATTGAGGAAGCGAATTTCTTATTTTTGTAGTTTTCCTAATGTCTTATTTTGTTAAAAATGAGTGCCATGAAGTGTACTACTAAACATAAAACAATTATTGTTCTAAAGGTGCACCTTTCGATCCTCGCGTGAAGCGTCAGTCGCCCGCGCAGGTCACGGAGCGTCAGTGGTGCCGCGTTTGCGCTTCTGAACTATGCACTATGTAATAATGTAACACTAGGGGAAGCCTTATACGACCTTAGCGCCACTGACGCGCGCGGCAGGCGTCAGTGGCCCCTCAGGTCGAATGGCTTCCCCTAGTTTCAAACACAGGTGCACTGTCTATTCCCTCACTCTCCGACTCCCTCTCTCTCTCTCTCCTCTCATGGGACGGAAATTCGACACGACCGGAGGACTAACGGCTTTACGTCCTCTCCAAGGCACGGGGGTAACACACCACCAATTATGTAGGTAAGTACCTAACTCCAGGCTAGTACTGAGATTTTCTTGATAGAAAAGCCCAACCCAAACCGCATACATTTTTTTTACCTGAACCAAAATTGAACGCGGAACTGCGTCGCCCGCAGCCGACCACGCTCACCACTACACCAACGAGGCAGGTGAGGTAGAATTACACTCGTTTCGAATTCAAAATCATTTTATGTACCTGGGCCAAAATTTTAGGACTTACGACAACTCATGAATCTACCAACGGTTTGGAAAGCAGATTCTGCTGAGAAGAGCTGGCAAGAAGCTCAGCAGTTGCTCTTTTCAAAACAAAATAATACAATATCGTAATAATACAATATCATAAAGAATGCAATTTAGTAAGTCGTGGTCTCTTGTGGTCAGCTGATGCCAAGCCGATTGTTTCCAAGACAACTTTTTCATTCAGAAATTCACTAAGTTTGTAATAAGTTAATAACCTCGACTTAAGGATGATTATACGAGTCTGCCCGCGAAATTCAAATTTAATTTGGTTTTTCGCAATTTGTAAACTAATACGACAAACTAGGCTAATGGCATTCTAATTGCACCAGTAGAATTATCATCTTCACAGGTTTACATCAAAATCTTTACTAGAAAGTGACCAGTTTAAGAAATTAATCAAAATACAGAGTTGTACGTGAGTTACTCATAAATTAGTCGATATTTTGATTAATTTCTTAAACTGGACACTTTCAAGTAAAGATATTTATATAAACCTGTGAAGATGATACTGCCATTGTCGCAATTAGAATGCCATAAGCCTACTTTGTCGTATTAGTTTACAAATTGCGAAAAACCAAATTAAATTTGAATTTCGCAGGCAGAACTGTGTCTTCCACCTTAACAAATGTGTTTTTACACATTGTTTGAGTTTGTGTAATGGCAAATAAATTATTTCCTTCGGAATAAAGTATATTATGGCGTATACACTCAGCCCCACACAGTTTTTGTGTTTTCATCTACCCTACCTAAAATCATCCCATATTGTAGGTCTCTTTACGTAGGTAACCCCTAAATACAATCCCTTACCCAACGTAACTTCTAGCGACCGGAGACACACAACTTCAAGTTGGCCGACTATCGCACAACTAAGTTGCGTGTTTTACAATAAATTAACCATATCGTGTGCCAATTTGCCAATTATATAGTTTGACGATTTAGTTGGTTAGGTGAGTAGGTACACAAATTTGTAGGGCCGTGGAGTTACCAAGATCCTGCCTTGACCTAGGTGGTGGTGTATATAGGTACTCCCCTGGTTAGGTTAGGTTAGGTTAGGCCTGTGTTGGGGGCCGCTGAGTCGCTGGGGAGTGTCGGCTGTCCCGCAGACCCGCAGACGATGTGACGCCCGTGCTATTGCGCACAGGAACGTTGACCGTCGCGATCTGGTGACTAGCCGGGCTGGTGGTAGCGAGCCGTGCAGTGAGCGGTGCAGGAAGTGGCTCTAAGCGAAGCGGTGAATGTAAAAGCGGAGCGACGAACGTTATTCCAAACGGAGAACCTGGAATTGATATACCGACTGATGTTAGTGTCTGGTAATATCATTCCGTCCTGAATCCAACTCATAAGCATGATAGTATTGCCGTTGTGGTTAGAAATCAAAACGGAGTTACAAAAGGTAGGTTATAAATGAAAGCTGAAGGCCAAAATGTAATTACAAAACAATCTAATGCAATTTGCAATGATTGGGAAACTTAAAAAAAACCAAATATCAAAATGAGGGTTGTCAAAAAGCTAAAGTGCGCAATCTAGTGAAATTTCTAGAATTACTAAGTAGCCAAATCATATGAAATGAAAAGTAATCGATAATAATAAGGCTGAAATAAAACAATAGGGTAATTTACTCTTTTTTGAAAAGTGTCTAAATTTGATTCTAAGGTGATAATAAACTACTAGAAAATTTACTAAAATTTTATTCAATAGATAAGTACCAAAAAAATGCATTTAAAGTTTGCCTTTTAAACTTCCCCTCGTAAATTTGTAAAGTCGACACATAGCGACCGCCGGTACATGCCGAAGGCGGCGCGACTTATGTGACCCACTGTGTACTTTAGTGCGTCACGCTAAATGTTTGTGTGTTGTATTGTGATGATAGTATATGTATATAAAGTGATGATTCAGATCTAATACTACCAGTATTTTGATTTTGTATTTTTTATAAAGCTAACAAAAAATTAAAAAATTAAATAAATGATGGTACTAAATGATTAAATAATGTAATTATTTATTTTCACATAGTTTCTAAAATACCGTGTATTTGTACTACAAACTATTTGAGCGGATTAACTACACAGACCCACATTACTCTACGTCAAATGTCAGTAAATTTGTCGTAGTGTAATAGCGGATACTGTTTGACGTTTCGATTATCTGTAGCATAGGCAAAAAAAGTGAAAACTTTGAAATTAAATATAAAATGTATTTTATAATTTTGTGAACTAAAACTTCCACTTCCCGATTTCTTATTGCCTAAACTATCTTATTTTTATATTTTTAGATTTTTTCTCACTGTGAGTAAAATACCCTGTTATTATTAGCACGTTATTCAATTAACTACAAACACAAAAAATGGTAAGTTAGGTACAACTATACCATGGCGCTATATCATACGCTGTGGAATGCGAAATGAACACAGATCAATGTTGCGCTAGGCTACAGATTGTAGCCAACAATGGGGGTTGGGTCAATGCCCTAGCTTGCGTTCCAAACTTAACCAAATTCGAGCGTATTGTTTTAACGGCTATTTTTATATTAAATAAATATTATAAACATATTAAAATATTAATAATTTAGTAAATTGTGATAATATGTAACTCTTAGTTACAAAAGGCTTTTCTCTAGTGTGTTCTCATGTGACTTGCTAAACTATGCTTACGTGAACATTTATACTCGCATAGCTCACAAATAAAAGGCTTGTCGCCAGTGTGAGTTTTCATGTGTCTCACCAAAGTATCCTTACGTGAACATTTATATTTACATAGTTCACAAGCATAAGGCTTGTCGCCCGTATGAGTTCTCATGTGACTTATTAAATGACTCTTTTGTGAACATGTATATTTACATAGCTTACAAATATAAGGCTTGTCGCCAGTGTGAGTTCTCATGTGACTTATCAAATGACTCTTTCGTGAACATTTATATTTACATAGTTCACAAGCATAAGGCTTGTCGCCCGTATGAGTTCTCATGTGCCGTACTAAACTATTCTTGTGTGAACATTTAAATTTGCATAGCTCACAAATAAAAGGCTTGTCGCCAGTGTGAGTTTTCATGTGACTTATTAAATGACTCTTTTGTGAATATGTATATTTACATAGCTTACAAATATAAGGCTTGTCGCCAGTGTGAGTTCTCATGTGACTTATCAAATGACTCTTTTGTGAACATTTATATTTACATAGTTCACAAGCATAAGGCTTGTCGCCCGTATGAGTTCTCATGTGCCTTACTAAACTATTCTTGTGTGAACATTTAAATTTGCATAGCTCACATATAAAAGGCTTGTCGCCAGTGTGAGTTTTCATGTGTGTTGATAAATTATCCTTACGTGAACATTTATACTTACATAGCTCACAAGCAAAAGGCTTGTGGCCAGTGTGAACGTGCATATGCCTCATCATATGCACGTTCACACACGCATTTTCATTTTTACATTTGTATTGACAAACCTTGCAATTCAACTGCATCACTTCAGAATGAGTTTTTATGTGCTTTATCAAGAAACGTTTTTGTTTGAACATTTTTGGGCACACGTCACAGGAAAACAATTTCCTCTCAACATTCGCTGGTGAACTATTATACGGTACATTAACGTCATTACTTGAACAAACGGTTATACATTGTAAAGTTGATAAGTAAGGCTTATTCAGTGTCGTGGGAACTTTATTCTGACTAGTCGCCTGACAGCTGACATCGTCCGCGGCAATACCACTCGCAGGCACGTCTTGTTCGTCGTGTGAGTCGTCTTCTTCAGCTGGAGGCACTTTCGTTTCGTTATTCGTCGCACAGCTCGCGGGCAGAGCGACTGCAACAAAACATTATTTATATTTCTTGGTATTTATGGCTTTGCTTGATGACATGATAAATGAAGAGTTGGAAAGGAATGAAAGAAAATCTGGCTTGCACGAGTGGACTTTTCTACAGCTTTTTATCAGATTTCACCAGACAGAAGGTAATTTTCTACGCAAGTTAAGTAAGTAGGTAAAGTAAGCTGTAATTAAATATGTAAAAGGAAAGGTGACTGACTGCCTGATCTATCAACGCACAGCTCAAACCTCTAGGTCAAGACTTGTCCCCTTCATACAGAACTCTGCAGCACAGGCATTGGACTCGAAGCTCTTAAAGTTTTTGAGTAAACCACACTGAAACTTTTCACCGATAACAATCTTAGCACAACCCTAGAAAACATAACGCGTCGGTGTACCTACGACCGCGCGCCGCGCGCGTTGTGACCTGTTCAAGTTCAGTCATAGGGCAAGCGCATTGTATCAATTGATTAAGTTTGTATGAATAAAAAAATGTGCTTCTTTCTATTCAATATTTTAACAGATGATTCTTTATTAGCTACAATATTATGTGAAAGTGTGTAAGTCCGAGATAATACTGAAGGGTACATATTATGTGGTACCCTTCAGTATTATCTCGGACTTTCTTTACACGTTGTAATTTTCTTTAAATGTGACTAATTTCGAGGATCGACCTATCCAATAAAAAAATCAAAATCAAAATCGAACGACTCTGTAAAAAGTAATGCATGTTTATACTTGAAAAAATGTATATACACAAATATACACTGGTGAAGGCGGGAGGGGCAGCCATCGGCGAACCTGCGCGCGACTTATACATATAGGTACATACGCGACGACTAATGGAGAACCACGTTTTTTTTTTCGGTTGAAATAGAATGTATATTCAGTGTTATTTGGAGGACTAACGGAGCTGTATCTCACCTGACGTGGGAGGCAAGAGTCCGGAAGGGCGAGGGTCGCAACTCAGCTGTTGAGGGTCGTCACTCAGCTGTAGAGGGTCGTCACTCAGCTGTTGAGGGTCGTCACTCAGCTGTTGAGGGTCGTCACTCAGCTGTTGAGGGTCGTCACTCAGCTGTTGAGGGTCGTCAGCAGCGGCGCCGTTCTGCCGAATGAAAAGTAAGCTCATTATACTTCAGTCTTGAGCTAGCTTGAGCGAGTCGGAGTACAGTCACAAAAAGGGTGATTTACACGACAGGCAAATGAGAAATCCAAATATGCTCGTGATTCCTCGACTACGTCTCAAGAAAGTCCGAAAGTCGCTTGTGGGAATGGGCGTGACGTTGTATAATAGAATTCCACGAGCATCAATTCTTTGAACTATGTGCTCCGTCCATTGTCCCTTCAGCTCGCAACTCGATGAGTTATGTCGCTAACTTTGTTCTCCTCAGATCCAGCCAGCTTATGGACTCAGCAAGTGTGCTTAAACGTTTGAGTTTGAAACAGAAACAGCAAATACATCAACATGTCTCACCTGAAGATGTGTGCTCAAATGTTGCAAGTACGCATGTTCAAGAACAAATTCCTTGAAACAAAGTGTACATTGGTAGGGGGCACGTTCGCACTTGAATATATCCTGTGATACAGCCACTTGTGTAGAAACTGCTGCTTTTCTGTTTAGAGCTTTGAGAATAGCATCATCCAATAGTTGTGTTTCTAAATTTATACTATAATCTGATGAGTATTCTTCATTAGGAGCGACAAACTCATCATTGACACAGTCAGCATGATCATCTTCATGTATCACCTCCATGTCTTCATCAACCAACATTAACTCGTCGTTTGCTTCAGTTTTCACCACATCTGTGTTGATTGTATCTGCTGATTCTCTCTGTATGTCTTCTAGTATGTGTAAATCACAATGATCAGGTGCCAACGTTGTCACCGTCATATTACTTTTTAATTGGTGTTTTGTGCGGTTTATCCTTTTGATATGAAGTCTTGTTATCTGTTGAAAAACAAGTTTAATACAGCAAGGTCATATTATTATAATCATCATCAACTGGATAGTTGAACAGACAACAGTTAGACTAGACAATTCAAAATTATTCAAAATTCAAAATTATTTATTTCACGTAAGCCAACTTGTGGCTCTTATGACACATCATGCCTCTACCACTGGTTCGGAAAGCAGATTCTGCTGAGAAAAGCAGGCAAGACACTCAGCAGTTGCTCTTTCCAAAATAATCATTTTACAATATTATTATGTAGCTATTACATTGTAATAAGTTTTTTATACTATCTTGTGGGCAGCTGGATGCCAAGCATATATAACCCATCCAACTTGAATAGAATATTTCCACAATGAGGGGAAGTTCCAAAAATGCGTACTAAAATTCAAATACTCATTTTAAAAGATGCAACTTTGTCATTAAGAAAGTCATTAACTTTGTAACAACCGCAGCTCAGTAAGTGAGTTTTTACGCATTCTTTAAATTGTTGCAGTGGCAAATCTAGCAATTCCTTCTGAACTATATTATGTAAGCTTATGCTCAGCCCCACAAAGAATTTTTGCACTTTGGAAGCAACATGATGGTATTTCTAGTGTTTTTTAAAGAGATTTCAATGGCTCACGATAAGCGCAGGTCTCCTCTCAGAGAAGAGTTAAAGGCCATGTGCTTTAAGTAGGTACTTGATCCGTTCATCACAATGTTTACCCATAGAGCTTGATACTACATAATGAAAAAATTAATCTGTGAAAACTTGATGATCAAAAATCAATCTCATAGTCCTAGTTAACTTTCTCTATACCTACCTAAAAAATATTGAATAGATTTGGTTAAGGCACATCACTTTATGGTGGAAGACAAGGGTCTGCCCCCGAAATTCAAATTTAATTTGGTTTTTCGCAATTTGTAAACTAATACGACAAAGTAGGCTTATAGCCTTCCAATTGCGCCAGTGGGATTATCATCTTCACAGGTTTACATAAAAATCTTTACTTGAAAGTGACCAGTTTAAGAAATTAATCAAAATACTGAGTTGTACGTGAGTTACTCACAAATTAGTCAATATTTTGATTAATTTCTTAAACTGGACACTTTCAAGCAGTGGCGTGCAGCCCATACAGGCAAAAAAGCACTGCCTTTAATCCTGATGACTGAGGGCTAATTGAATATAATTATTATAATTCATACTAGGTAGGCAAACGTCTCCCTTCAAATAACTACATACACAGGTAGTTCCCGCACGGCGTAGCTCGCGACAGTCTGTAATCGATGAACGCCATCTATCGCTACTAGTCGCGCGACACGCAAAAAGCATAATTTAAAATGCCTCTCACACGCACACATCCACAACTCACGCATAGCATCATTACACAACTCAACACAACTAAATGTTTAGATGTGTTTGTGTTTCATTCATAGTTTGTAGTCAGAATTGTCAATGATTACGCCCAAAAAAAGCAGTGCCTCTCGGCTTGTGATTGGCTGATTGATCTATCGCAACAAAGGCGAAATTAGCTTGAAGCTTAGCGTCGGCCATCTAGATTGTATTTTCAAAACCACGCGTGTTCCAAAGTTAAAACAAACGAATGTTTTTATTTTACATAATTCAAATAAGTAGCTTGATTTAATTAAACTTATGTTAATTTATTTTAAATTCAGATTTATTCCGTAAATCTAAATACGGTTTTAGATCTTAAAAAATATAGAGATCGAAAAAAGCACGTAATTTTGTAGTAATTGAAATAAATAAACCAAGTTTGGTCCGATTAGAAAATAAAACATCTTATAGCCCCAAGTTATACATTAGAAATGAGGATAGTGTTTGTTTATTGAAATTCCTAGTAAGCAAATTAAAGATTTTCTTTCTACTTAAAATTATTTAAAAGTAATTTTTAACTCGAGCCTTTAATTGATTATAATATTATCTTTTCTGTGCAAACGCCATGTTTGCATGTAGGTAAAACCTACCTACTGTTTCTTAGTATGAGTTGTGAGTGTGAGTATTTTGGTTTAATTTGTGAATTTTATAGTTTTTGCGGTAATAAGTAATTGAAGTAAATAAAAACCGATCGGATTTGTGATTTTCTACAAAGTTTGTGTGAGGGCTAATTTATAGAATATACCCGCCTAATTATTATCTACTTGGAAAATGGAAGATACCTAATATTTTGTGTGAAATTTTGCTATTACAGAATGTACTTAGACAAAACTTTATTTCCTTTTTCTATCATGTAAAGTTAGCACTAGGTGCCTAATGCCTACCCTAAGCCAAAACCTTGTGCACGCCACTGCTTTCAAGTAAATATTTTTATGTAAACCTGTGAAGATGATACTGCCATTGTCGCAATTATAATGAAATAAGCCTACTTTGTTGTATTAGTTTACAAATTGCGAAAAACTAAATTAAATTTGAATTTCACTGTGTCTTCCATCTTATAGTATAACTTACAACTGTCACCTATATAAATCATGATATGACCCCCTTTAAAAGCTTATTGAGACACTTTTTGAAAATAACAAAAACAAAAATGTTTATTTATTGAGATAAAACTGTGTTGCTGCAAATGAGAGATATGTTCTTAGCACTCACTAATTCATGTTGTTGAACCAAGTCCATCATCAATGCTCGAGCTCTCAAGCTCTTGTCTCTAAATCTGCTAAAGTTGATCAACATCTGAGTGCAATGCACACAAAGTGTTTGTTTCAGGTTTCCCAGGTCACACGGCTGAAACAACAATTGTAAATGAAGAGTTCAAACGTTGCTTAAATAAATCTTTTGTCCCTGCACAGAACCATCACAATCAGTTGACAGTTGAACTTGGCTAAGCTGTGCTGAGTTGAACTTTAATATATTTGTTCATCTCAACTCATCGATGGCACACTATAATTCAGTCTTCAGTCTGCACCCAGTTAGGCTGTTGAGGCTTCAGTTGAAGTCCTGCAGGAAAATCCTGCACAAGGTGTTCCTTTGAGGCAGCGGCCGCACTGGTGAGGCGACTGCGACGCGACGGCGATTTCGTTGAGACAATCTCCTGTAGACAAATGGGGGCGGCCGCGTCAGATAAGCGACGCGCGAAATTTATATTTTGTTTATATCCGGATAATGCGGACACACAGTTTATTGCGTCGCGTCGCGTCGCGTCGCCAGTCGCCTTACCCGTGCGGCCGCGGCCTTAGACCTAACTCCATGCGGACAGAGTCGCAGGGCAAAAGATAGTTGATGATAAAATAACAACTTACAGGATTTCCAGTTAAGTGTTGATATGCTTCTTCCAATTCGTGTTTGCTGATTAGAAACATCTTGTTGTCAGTGTCCAGGCATATCATGCAAACCTAAAAAAATATATGTATACTCCACTAATTGATGATCATCAGCAACCCATCAGGATCTCACTACTGAGCGCAGGTCTCCTCTCAGGGAAGGGTTGTAGGTCATAGTCCACCACGCTGGCCCAATGTAAATTGGCAGACTTCATACACCTTTGAGAACATTTTGGAGTTCAGGAGTTCAAGATTCCTCTCAATGTTTTCCTTCACCACTGAAACATTGCATTATGCATTCGACATCTCCCAAAGATGCAAGCAAAACCATAAGAACACTACTTATACTAACACATACTTTTGACTATGCGTATAATATTTCCTTATACCTTTCCATTACCTACTGTGGTTTCTCAGCATATGGGACAATCTGCCATAGTATTGTCACACCTCCAAATAATTCTCACAATAATCTATATAAATAAAAATCAATGTTTGTATGTTTGTCCTCTATGTGTTCCGAAATCTTTGATTGTGATGAAACTTTGGTAGGATGCTCTGGGGATGCCTGCAAGGGTTCCTGGCCTACAATATCTATAATATAATTTCTTTATACGTGGTATTGCAACACATGCCGGGTACAGCTAGTTACAAATAAGAATAATATTCAATAATAAATCTGAATGATATTCTTTAATGCAATTGGAAACACAAAAAAACAATATTAATAATTTCTATTCTTGCCAATTGAAGTGCCAATATTTGGGTAGCTATATAGCCTTTGAGTATTCAACTTTAACACTCAAAGAATTTACATGTAGCAATCTGATAAAAAATCTTACTCCCCTACCACTAAAACTTAACTATTTGTACAAATAAATAAATATATTGTGAAAATTGTAAGCCATTACAGTTTTTTTTTTTTTATAAACAGACCCATAGATCAAATTTTTTCATGCATCTTCTCAAGCAACTCAGTCCTTATAGTCTGTGCAATAAGTCAGTGGACATGGGTTTTGAGAAATAGGTTGTAGCAACATTGTGAGTCATAGAAGAATCAAACAGTTTGATAATTTACTTGAAAGTAAATCTATTTCAATAAAAATTAAACTACACACATATATCAATGTGGAAAGGTGGAACAAATGGAAAAACTCTTGACTCTCAAAGGCTCATGAACTATTGAACAGATTACATTAGGTTAGGTTCCCCTACTAGCAGTCAAAGTTACCTGCACCGTTGATGGGATTGCACTAGCACGAATTTGCCTTGAGCCACTCTCCGTTTCATACATGTCATCGCTCAGGAAATGTTGCGAGCAGACCACAGCAGGGTCTGGGAGGGGAGTGTCTTGCCTGCCGAGGGCTCTGAGCCAGGCAGCTCGGAGATGCGAGTCACTGGGGAACCTGCAGATTATACCAGTTCAACATTGAGTTGTAACGATGAGAGTGTGAATGTGTGTGTGTGTGACACACATAAACAAAGATCATTTCAATCATTTTCAATCATTTCTGCCCAGAGGTGACCTATCTAACTGTATACTCCTTTGGTTCTGAATTGTGGATGGCTGTGGGTAAGAGTTCTAGGAATGGATACTAATTTTGAAGTAATTTCTTAATGATAATGTCCTCAGGGCTGCGGCTAGCTTCCAGACTAGCCATCTGAGCTGAAGATATTACAGTGCACAGGTGCACTCTGTATTTCTTCACTCTCATGGCCAGATGGGACGGCAATCCGACATGACCAGAGAGACATCAGGCACAGGACCGACGGCTTTACGTGCTCTCCGCAGCACGGGGTGACAAACCGCCAACTTCCTAACTCCGGCCTGACATACGCAGTTGAATAATATGTTAACATTGTTAACCATTCGACTGAAGTTAATTTGTAGTGCCTACGACGACATCATCAAGCTTGTGGACAAGACAAGCGGTGGACGAAATGAAAGGGCTCGCATCTATTCAATGATCCCTCTTTTTATACAATTATATATCACTGGGTCTACTAAGGTACTCACTCGTGGAGCGTGACCGCCGCGGATCCCGAGCCCGCCTCCGCAGTGGTTTTGCAGAAGGGCGCGTAGCACCGCATGTTGATTGTTTTAAAATTATTAATAAAATTAATTAAAATGCTTTCACCAAATCAAATCCAAGATAGAGATAAAATTAGAAGAATTTACAAAATTGAAAATACAAATTACAAAGCAAAAGCAACACGCTCGACAGCACAGATGCACAGATGACTATCTGCCCTGGTACCTGGTATTTACATATCTGGTTTAAATAATCATTAATCTGTGCAGATGACAGAACCAAAGAGGATTTAACACACAGATCACTATTAAACTAGCAACATAGAATAGACCACGAAAGTACCACTGAGTATATAATTCATAGATTACCACAGATTAGGTATGTGACATTCTAATTTATGTCCTGGAACTAGGAATTACGATTACGTCTTGACAATATCTTTGACCCACCATTTTCAAGATGTAGTAGGCTGTGGTGGTAGGTATTTGAAGGGTATTTGTCACTTAGTCTGTGGTATTTGTTTGTAATTTTTCGATAGGCATGTGTAACCTCTTTACAAAGTTATCGCTAGCAGGTCCCTTACACCACACGACTAAAGAGTAAAGTAACAGAGTGGAAGCTACATACAAACGGCTCGCGGCGGGCTCACCCACACATAGCGCAACGCTATGTGCGTGAGCTCTCACCGACACGCGGTCCGAGTCAAACCTGCTCCAAGCCGAGTATGAACGTAAGGGCTGATGGTCGTGCGTTTAGTGAAAATAAATAGACGAACAATTTAGTGAGTGAGTGATTTAGATTAATTTGTGTAAATAGTGTAAAAATGCCAAGCACTTGCACAGTTTGCTTAAAAAAACCCTCAGACAATAAGGACGTTTCCTTTTTTTTATATCCGACTTCCGGGAGATAAAGGAGAATTAAGTACTTTTTTATACGTCCCTGTACAGTAAAACTAGGTAATAACATTGATAGTCAAATGAGAATGACGTTTGTTAAAAATACTGATGTTCATTAAAAAAAATCGTTTCTTTATATTTGTTGTTCAAGTTCAGGATATAACGGAAATTATACATAATTATACAAACTTAAAAATATTTTTATTTTTTTCCTTAATTGTTGACAACCCTAGCAGAATAGGTATACTTCTTCGACCTTGTTAGGAAGCTTCCTCTCTGTTCGGAATGTTTACTCGTGTGCTTACACGTCTCCTTCATTTCGCGGTAGGCCTGAACATGTATTCACTAAGTACCTGCTGCTGTTTCGTGGAGGAAAACAAATAATAACACTTTTGTTAATACATTATTGTTTTATTATAGAAGAATGTACTCGTATAGATACACAATATTAGGTATTTATTGTATCAAGTTAGTAATATTTTGTTTGAACAGTAAATGAATAATAATTATTAAAATTATACAGATAAGTTTATTTGACACCCTATTAATATCTACTTAATACGATTTCACACATTGATATATTCACCAACACAGATTTAGGATTGGTAGTCGCTAGATACCTACCGTCCTTCCTAAAAACAAAACGTCAAAACAAACACTGGTGGACACGCGCATAGTACGCCAGTTCAGGCGTACTATGTATTGCCACAATTCACAAGTACGTCGACGGTATCTAGTAGGTGCGAAGCGACTTCTAATCCTAAACCTAAGTATGTTCACAAAATGCTTGCAAAATAATGGTAATATGCAAATGTCAATTTTCACCTTATTAACCCAACAGATAAAGGTGAGGATTGAAAAGTCGCAGGTTCGTCAAGTTCAGCTCGGTTAAGGATGATTATACGAGTCTGCCCGCGAAATTCAAATTTAATTTGGTTTTTCGCAATTTGTAAACTAATACGACAAACTAATTGCACCAGTAGAATTATCATCTTCACAGGTTTACATAAAAATGTTTACTTGAAAGTGGCCAGTTTAAGAAATTAATCAAAATACTGAGTTGGACGTGAGGTACTCACAAATAAGTCGATATTTTGATTAATTTCTTAAACTGGACACTTTCAAGTAAAGATTTTTATATAAACCTGTGAAGATGATACTGCCATTGTCGCAATTAGAATGCCATAAGCCTACTTTGTCGTATTATTTTACAAATTGCGAAAAACCAAATTAAATTTGAATTTCGCGGGCAGAACTGTGTCTTCCACCTTAAGACTCTTTTTAACAAAACAATAAATCAGGAAACTTGTTAAATATTTCATCAAAGCCTCTCTCATGCATACCTTGGATAAGTGTCCCTACCCCAGCCTGCAAATTTATGATATTCGCAATAAAAAAAATACTAATCGATAGATTTTTAATAGCTCAATTCAACTACGTAGCCCTTCCAAATTGCTCACCATTAATTATAAAATTAAAAATCAATAAAGTCCTTGAAAAAAAAATTCATTTATCTGTATATTCAAATTTCTATATCTTTTGATATATACAATATTTTAAATTGCTCAAAGTTCTAAAATACTGCTCAAGTTGCATTTGTAATTGCTCAAGTAGAGTTCTCACCAGCTCCACTTTCCTTAATTATTAAATAAATATAAATAGTTTGAATAAATTTAACGTATAGATAGGTGAATGCTGCGCATGCGCGCAAACAGTAACGCGAGTCGCAATAGGAAAAAAAATCAAGTGTTTCATAACCTCATCATAGTGATATGAAACTGTAATACTCCAAGCACAACATCATCTATTATCAGGTATTTTTATTATTTATTGACTTATTCATTATGTTCAATTTATACAAAAATCAAATCATGACTAAAAGACATGACTGATATAATGACAAGAATGACAGACATGGACTGATATAGGTCGAACAGTGTGACAGAACCGAATTGGCCAACCCCGACTCCACGTAGTCTTGTCTGTCCTACCCCTAGAGTGTTTTTATGAAGCGCGAAGCCAGAAGCTCGCGAAGGAGGTCCTGAATGAAGCGAGCCTACGAGGCCGAGTGGAGCGAAGGGGGGAGGTGGCGAGCGAAGCGAGCCGGCGACCTCCGTAGCGAAACGAAGGTCGAGTAGGTGAAGCTGAATGAAGGGGCGACGGAGCGAGTCTTCTGGCGTAGCCCATTTAATTTGTAGCTTGAACAAAACGCAACTCACGCCACAGCCTTCGTGTTTGTTATAAAATATAAAGAATGACAGACATGGACTGATATAGGTCGAACAGTATGACAGAACCGAATTGGCCAACCCCGACTCCACGTAGTCTTGTCTGTCCTACCCCTAGAGTGTTTTTATGAAGCGCGAAGCCAGAAGATAATTATTTAATAATCAGCGAAAGTGGAGCTGGTAAAAACTCTACTTGAGCAATTACAAATGCAACTTGAGCAGTGTTTTAGAACTTTGAGCAATTTGAAATATTGTATACATCACAAGATATAGGAGTTTGAATATACAGATAAATTAATTTTTTTTCAAGGACTTTATTGATTTTTAATTAAATAATTAAAGGTGAGCAATTTGAAAGGGCTACGTAGTTAAATTGAGCTATTGAAAATCTATCGATTAGTATTTTTTTCATTGCAAATATCATAAATTTGCAGGCTGGGGTAGGGTAGGTCCTTGGATACCAAGGAAACGTATGCTTGCTTGTATTCCCATTTATGCAGGGTGCGAGGGACACCCTAACGACAACTGAAGCCAGGGACTGGGTACATGACTCTGGGGCGCTCAGCGTTGGAATGTTTCATCGGTGTTTTCATGATTTTGACAATTCTTTTTCATTTTTTTAAATAATTACAACAATCGTTTATGTAAACAAGAAATACTAATATTTCACACAAAATAGCGAAGTAATACTCGCGCGATCAGCTGTTTATCAAAAGTTCAAAGCGGCCTAAGTACCCACAAACCGCCGCTTGCGACGCGCCGTACCTATACTCGGCGCGGCGAAACATGATCCCTATGACAGTTCGTGTTAGTGATGGGTCGTGTCTTTGGTCGTGTCGATATTTTTTTTTTTAGACAAATGCGTGGCTTGCATTCAGCCACGTTGGTAAACATGTTTTAAAAAATATTATAATGTGCATTTTTAATGTCCATTATGTTGTTGTTGTATTAATTTAAGATTTTTGGCATAGATTAAGTAGGTAAGTAAAACGAAAGTTTCCAACCTTGTTATTTTCTAATAATGTTTAACCCGGTAAACACGTTTTTGCTATATAAGTATATTTACTTTGCATCATACTCAAAATAAATATTGTTTCAGGTTGTGCAGCCAGGCTTAACACCACTCCGCCATTTACAGCCAGTAAAATGCTGACATTATTAGAAAAAGCTTGTAGTGAAGTGACTCCGTATAATTGGAGGAGTCGTAGAAAAGACCAAAAAAACTTTGCTACGATGATTGGGATCGAGATGTGCGATACGACACTTTTGAAGATCAACCATTATTGATAAATGTAGGTGACAGCAGTTGCAGTTCAGATTCCGAGTCTGAGACGCAAACACTCATGTCATTATCAGATTCAGAATAAAATACAGAGTGTAACAAAAGTAAGTGATAATACTTTAGGGTGTGTAGTGTCCCATAAATAGAGTTCACTGGCAAAGTAGCAGCGCTAAAAGCAAAAAATTTTTTTTGTGATTTGCATGGGGAAGCTCATGTGGCGCTTGCCCATACAAATCACAAAAAAAAATTTTTCGCTTTCAGCGCTGAGTACTTTCACTGTAAACTATATAAGGAACACATGCAAACCCTAAAGTATTATGAATTTATGACTTACTTTTGTTACACCCTTGACCCTGTGTATGTAAATAAATAATTGTTAAACAGATTTTGTTTCATTTCATTTTGTCCTATAGCTGTTATTTTTTCATTTTCTTGGGTATAATATAATCATGTGTGTATGTATGAATGGTATGATCGTAATATTCTGTTCCATTCCATAATATATGAACTAAAATGTGAGTATGAAAAAAAATTGTGCACTCGTTTCCATTACCGACATTTTTACTTGCCGCCCTAGTCGATAAACGTCACACGACGTAAGTTTTGCAGGACGTAAACATAAATTCAGATTGAGATAACTTCTTGTAAATGTTAAGAATTGTTAAAAATATCAACGGAATATCATTACTAATGGTATAAAGCTACGTAAAATTTATAAATGGCATTATTAAACGCCCCCAATATGATCCCAATTTTATGGTGACGCCACTACAATGTTATATGGTGACATTAGCTGTCAGTGTCATAGGGATCAAGTTTCGCCGCGCCGAGTATAATGTGGGTGTAGGCATCGGTGTTCATTGTTCACGATACAAAAATTACAATATTGGTTGGTTACATTTCCGAGATGAGTTGGATTTGTAATTGCGTTACATATCTTACGATTACGTCCTGAAATGCACAAAAGAACGCGCTGACTTAGATGCCTATTAACATTTTTTAATGTCCGCCAATTCGCATTGGGCCAGCGTGGTGGACTATGGCCTATAACCCTTCTCTGAGAGGAGACCTGCGCTCAGTAGTGAGGCGTTGATGGGTTGCTAATGAAAAATGAATGAAAATGCTAACTGATGCAATACTTTGCTGCAGAAGAATGTTGAGTGTCTTGGAATGAATTCCGGAGCAACGAGCCCACTCTCGAAGGACGTGTCCGGTCACGCGTCACGACGCGTTGATGTCTCGACTGAACGTCTAGTGCTCCGAGGACGAGTAGAGGGCGCGAGGGCGCGCGGCAGATCGGCCGAGAGATGGACGGCCGAGTGCGGGCTGCGGCGGGTGTTGCCTTACATGAGTGCGCGAGGGAGGCAGCGTTAGAGGGAGACGCATAGTGCGCGACGCCGGGCCATAGCTGCCGCCGGAACCATGATATGGGCCCCGACGTGTGTAAAACCAAAAAAAAACGTAAAATGTGATCCGAATTTCTCATTGATGAGTGGACCATAATGAGTGCATGAGAACGTCAGCCAAACCGGGAAGATACTAAAGACAATGTCATTACGTTGAAGTTCGCTTTTCAGAATTAGGATTTCTCTTGTCGCCAGTGTAAGTTCTCATGTGACTTATTAAATTACTCTTTTGTGAACATTTATACTGGCATAGCTCACAAGCATAAGGCTTGTCGCCAGTGTGAGTTCTCATGTGATTTATTAATCTACTCTTGTGTAAACATTTATACTTGCATATAGCTTACAAATATAAGGCTTGTCGCCAGTGTGAGTTCTCATGTGATTTATTAAACTACTCTTATGTGAACATTTATACTTGCATAGCTTACAAATATAAGGCTTGTCGCCAGTGTGAGTTCTCATGTGACTTATTAAATTACTCTTTTGTGAACATTTATACCTACATAGCTCACAAGCAAAAGGCTTGTCGCCAGTGTGAGTTCTCATGTGATTTATTAAACTACTCTTATGTGAACATTTATACTGGCATAGCTCACAAGCATAAGGCTTGTCGCCAGTGTGAGTTCTCATGTGCCTTGTTAAACTACTCTTTTCTGAACATTTATACTTACATAGCTCACAAGCAAAAGGCTTGTCGCCAGTGTGAGTTCTCATGTGATTTATTAAATTACTCTTTTGTGAACATTTATACTTGCATAGCTCACAAGTGAAAGGCTTGACGCCAGTGTGAGTTCTCATGTGCCTTACTAAACTATTCTTGTGTGAACATTTAAATTTGCATAGCTTACAAATAAAAGGCTTGTCGCCAGTGTGAGTTCTCATGTGCCTTACTAAACTATTCTTGTGTGAACATTTAAATTTGCATAGCTCACAAATAAAAGGCTTATCGCCAGTGTGAGTTTTCATGTGTCTTAATAAATTGCCCTTTAGTGAACATTTATACTTGCATAGCTCACAAGCAAAAGGCTTGTCGCCAGTGTGAACGTGCATATGCCTCATCAAAGCTTTTTCATTTTTACATTTGTATTGGCAAACCTTGCAATTCAACTGCATCACTTCAGTATGAGTTTTTATGTGATTTATCAAGAAACGTTTTTGTTTGAACATTTTTGGGCAAACGTCACAGGAAAACAATTTCCTCTCAACATTCGCTGGTGAACTATTATACGTTACATTAACATCATTATCTGAACTAAATGTTTTACTTTGTAAACTTGATAAGTTAGGGCTACTCAGCGTCGCAGCAGCTTTGCTCCGACTAGTCGCCTGACAACTGACATCGTCCGCGGCAATACCACTCGCAGGCACGTCTTGTTCGTCGTGTGAGTCGTCTTCTTCAGCTGGAGGCACTTTCGTTTCGTTATTCGTCGCACGGCTCGCGGGCAGAGCGACTGCAACGAAACATTATTTATATTTCTTGGTACTTATGGCTTTGCTTGATAACATGATAAATGAGGAGTTGGAAAGGAATGAAAGTAAATCTGGCTGGCATGAATGCACTTTTCTACAGCTTTTTATCAGATTTCACCAGACGGAAGGCAATTTTCTACAGAAGTAGGTAAAGTAATTTGTAAGTAAATATATTCAAAATTCAAAATTATTTATTTCATGTAGGCCAACCTGTGGCTCTTATGACACGTCAAGATTCTACCACCGGTTCGGAAAGCGGATTCTGCTGAGAAGAGCCGGCAAGAAACTCAGCAGTTGCTCTTTTCAAAATAATCATTTTACAATATTAATAAGTAGCTATTACATTGTAATAAGTTTTTATACTATCTTGTGGGCAGCTGGATGCCAAGCTGATTTAACCCGTGCATCTTTGTTAGAATAGAATATGACATTTCCACAAAACGTACTACAATTCAATTCATGTCAAAGACGGGCAGACAGAAAGTAGCCCCATTCCCGCCGGCGGCACCCGTTCACGAGCATGACGCATGATCCAGCCATTGCTTCGCTCGACCATATTTGACCATTTTTTATATAAAAGGAAAGGTGACTGACTGCCTGATCTATCAACGCACAGCTCAAACCTCTGGACGGTCAAGACTTGGCTCTTCATACAGAACTCTTCAGCACAGGCATTGGACTCGAAGCCCTTATAGTTTTTGAGTAAATTTTCATCGATAACAATCTTAGCAAAACCCTAGAAAACATATATACCTACGACCGCGCGCCGCGCGCGTTGTGACCTGTTCAAGTTCAGTCATAGGGCAAGCGCATTGTATCAATTGAATAAGTTTGTATGAATAAAAAAATGTGCTTCTTTCTATTCAATAATTTTACAGATTATTCTTTATTAGCTACAATATTATGTGTAAGTGTGTAAGTCCCGATAATACTGAAGGGTACAATTATGTGGTACCCTTCAGTATTATCTCGGCCCTTCTTTACAAGTTGTAATTTTATTTAAATGTGACTAATCGAGGATCGACCTATCCAATAAAAAAAATAATCAAAGCGAATGACTCTGTAAAAGTAATGCATGTTCATATTTAAAAAATGTATATACACAAATATACACCGGTGAAGGCGGGAGGGGCAGCCATCGGCGAATCTGCGCGCGACTTATACATATAGGTACATACGCGACGACTAATGGAGAACCACGTTCTTTTTTCAGTTGAAATAGAATGTATATTCAGTGAAATTTGAAGGACTAAAGGAGCTGTATCTCACCTGACGTGGGAGGCAAGTCAGCGGAAGGGCGAGGGTCGTCACTCAGCTGTTGAGGGTCGTCACTCAGCTGTTGAGGGTCGTCACTCAGCTGTGGAGGGTCGTCACTCAGCTGTGGAAGGTCGTCAGCAGCGGCGCCGCTCTGCCGAATGAAAAGTAAGCTCATTATACTTGAGCTAGCTTGAGCGAGTCGGAGTACAGTCACAAAAAGGGTGATTTACACGATAGGCAAATGAGAAATCCAAACAGGCTCGTGATTCCTCTACTACATCTCAAGAAAGTTCGAAAGTCGTTTGTGGGAATGGGCGTGACGTTCTGTATAATAGAAGTCTACGAGCATCAATAATTCTTTCAACTATGTGCTCCGCCCATTGCCCCTTCAGCTCGCAACTCGATGAGTTACGTCGCTAACTTTGTTCTCCTCAGATCCAGCCAGCTCATGGACTCAGCAAGTCGACAAAGGTGCTTAAACGTTTGAGTTTGAAACAGAAACAGCAAATACATCAACATGTCTTACCTGAAGATGCGTGATCAAATGTTGCAAGTACGCATGTTCAAGAACAAATTCCTTGAAACAATGTGTACATTGGTAGGGGGCACTTTCACACTTGAATATATCCTGTGTTACATCCACTTGTGTAGAAACTGCTGCTGTTCTGTTTAGAGCTTTAAGAATAGCATCATCAAATAGTTGTGTTTCGAACTTTATACTACTATCTGATGAGTATTCTTCATTATGAGCAACAAACTCATCTTTGACACAGTCAGCATGACCATCTTCATGTTTCACCTCCATGTCTTCATCAACCAACATTAACTCGTCGTTTGCTTCAGTTTTCACTACATCTTTGTCGATCATATCTGCTGATTCTCTCTGTATGTCTTCTAGTACGTGTAAATCACAATGATCAGGTGCTAACGTTGTCACTGTCATATTACTTTTTAATTGGTGTTTTGTGCAGTTTATCCTTTTGATATGGAGTCTTGTTATCTGTTGACAAACAAGTTTACTACTAAGCGAGGTCAAATTATCATAATCATCATCAACTAACCAACAATTCAAAGTTATTCTAAATTCAAAATTATTTATTTCACGTAAGCCAACTTGTGGCTCTTATGACACGTCATGACTCTACCACCGGTTCGGAAAGCGTATTCTGCTGAGAAAAGCAGGCAAGACACTCAGCAGTTGCTCTTTTCAAAATAATCATTTTACAATATTATTATGTAGCTATTACATTGTAATAAGGTTTTTATCTACTCCCATGCTTTAAATCCTCTATTGGTCCGAGAGCTTGCAACGTTGGAAAAACAACAATTTTAGTAAAGCTGGTTCTTTAATATGTCTTTCTCTAGGCTCTTCCGAACAGCATACGGCCCGTCTGGCTGCCGGTATACGTTGCGTTTATTACTGCGCATCACACCTTTGCAGGTAAAAATATTGTGATTTGAAACCATTTTAGGAAGCCTGTAATTTTAACATTATTTCCTTTATACATAAATAAGTACAAATTTAATTTGCCAGACATGAATTCGGTTGTTTACTCAATACCCAGACCGATTTAATGCTATAAAACAGTATGTACGTCGCGTTGTCGCGAAAATGGACGTAGTTATGCAAAAAGCAGCCAAGTAGGGAAAAGTAGTATGCAATATGTATTGTTTATGTCTTTTATCGATTGTTGGTGGAGTAAATTAAATCTAATATAGAATAAGAAAAGGTGACTCACTGATTGATCTATCGACGCACAGCTCAAACCACTGAACGGATCAGGCTGAAATAGACTTTGGCACTCGGCATCCGCTAAAAAAGGATTTTTGAAAATTCACCCCTAAATAGGGGTTTGAAAAATCGAACTTAACATGAGCGAAGCCGCGGGCAAAGGCTAGTTGATAAATAATAAGTGTGAAACTCCGTTACATACCACACTTTGTCACGCTAACATTCGAGTTCCTCCGAATTCATTCGCGATTCAACGAACTATCCGGCTATACTTTTCTTGTCTTTTATTCAGTTAAAATTAGTTTTATAAATGACTAGCTGACCCCGCGAACTTCGTACCACCAGCAAAAATATTTAGTGGTTGGTCACCCTTATCATTTAGGGCTATGAAAAATAGATGTTGGCCGATTCTCAGACCTACTCGATATGCTCACAAAATTTCATGAGAATCGGTCAAGCCGTTTCGGAGGAGTACGGGAACGAACATTGTGACACGAGAATTTTATATATTAGAAGATAGATATTAATTAATAAACGAAATTTTTCCGTATTTTAAAAATTATTCTCATCATTGAAGATATAAAAATAAAAAAGTTATTTAGAATACTTTCAATAGTGTAATGTACCTATTTCTGTCTCTCTTCCTCCTACCTACTTTGCTACTTTCTCTCTAACATCGGGCATAATGCGGTATACTACAACAATAAATCGGTCTGGGTATTGAGTAAACAACCGAATTAATGTCTGGCAAATTAAATTTGTGCTTATTTATGTATAAAGAAAATAATGTTAAAATTACAGGCTTCCTAAAATGATTTCAAATCACAATATTTTTACCTGCAAAGGTGTGATGCGCAGTAATAAACGCAACGTATACCGGCAGCCAGACGGGCCGTTTGCTGTTCGGAAGAGCCTAGAGAAAGACATATTAAACCAGCTTTACTGAAATTCTCTCTTGAAAACGTTGCTAGCTCTTATACCATATAAAAGATTCTGAAACAGTTAGCTTATTGCCAACATTAAAACACCCAATGTCTTAATAACCATAATGTCATCCAAACGGACGATATAACCCGTGTCATTAAAGAAAGGAATTGTAAATGGCGTCGCTAATCATTCCCTCTCACTCGCACACGTCGTTACAGCACGCAAAAAAATTATCAGTCTGTATCTGCTTGCACACTGTGTTTAAACTGTTCTTTGTCTTGTTTTCTGTTAAGATTTTTCGTTGTTATTGTCGTTCCTATGCTGTTTATTGATCAATAATAATCTTACGTTTAAAAAATGAGCTTTAATTTAATGAGCGTTTACGCGAAACGAGGAAAGATTCTTCGAAGTGATGAGGGTGAAATCGTATAAAATGTTACAAAATATTTTGAAAAAGAAATATAAAATACGTTGCGACCTAACGCGAAACATACAAGATAAGTTAGAGGACTTAAAGATAACAAGAAATAAATAAATACCTAGAGATATTAAACTTGTGCTAACTATATAAATCAATAGTAATATATAGATATATTTAATAACATAATATAGGTACATAAATGAATAAGGTATCAACACAAATACTAAATAAATAATAGAAACATACAATGTGTGTCTGTATAGCTACACATATAGCAGCCCAGCTTCGCTTCGTTTTTTGCTGACGGTCCAACCTGTGCCTGTCATTACAAGTACAAGCCGCCATTTCAGATTCCTTTCTTTATTGACACGGCTTATATAATGTTGCACTGAATTTCATAATAACACTCCTTTGCTTTTTTTTCGATCCCTTCTGAGCAAAGGTTTACTCCACAGACAGCCACATTCTTACTGTTCGATGCGTGGTATCTATGAATTTAAGAAAAAAACATTTGTATGAATTTCAAAAAATCGGCCAAGTGCGAGTCGCTCTTTTAGGGTTTGTACGCATGGAAATATTTTAATTTAATATTTTTAATTTAATTAAATTTTTATTATTTGTTGTTATAGCGGCAATAGAAATACATAATATGTGAAAATTTCATCTGTCTATCTATAACGGTTTACGAGATACAGCCCGCTGACAGACGGACGGACGGACGGACAGCGTAGGCTTAGTAATAGGGTCACGTTGGTACCCTTTGGGTATGGAACCTTAAAAAAGAACATTGTCATTCACGCGCGTTTCAGTACCGAACGCCGCGCGCCGTAAAAAAAAGGTTATTCGAATCCCTGCCATTTTTCTTAATTTACAAAAAAATGAGCGATTCAAGTTTCGACAGCACACCGCCAGATATTTTACGCTATAAAGAAATTTCCAACAAATTACTCAGTAATGGATGATATTAATTAGGTTAGGTACTAGGAATGACTGTTTTAATATTAGCAGTAAGCTAACTGTTTCAAAACCTTTATAGAAGATTCATATTATGGGAGTAGATAAAGTCTTGTATGCAAATGTTGATAATTAGGTATTAAAACAATCATGTGATACTATTATCACACTTGGCTTCGCCTCGTGTGATAAACCCACCCATCAACACATTCGTGTTTTAATACCCCTTATTATACAGTTGCATAAATAACTATTATATTATCTTGTGGGCAGCTGGATGCCAAGCCGATTTAACCCATGCAACTTGAATAGAATATTTCCACAATGAGGGGAAGTTCCAAAAATGCGTACTACTGTTAAGATGGGCAGACAGAAAGCAGCCCCATTCCCGCCGGTGGAACCCGTTCACAAGCATGACGTGAGGGAACGTAACAACCCGCACCACACGACACCACCACAGATATGTTTAAAGAGAGCGTGACATACTTAGGCTACCCATGTTAAGGCAGTGAATTGAATATTAATATTCAAATAATCATTTTAAGATGCAACTTTGTCATTAAGAAAGTCATTAACTTTGTAATATCCGCAACTCAGTAAGTGAGTTTTTATGCATTGTTTAAATTTGTGCAGTGGCAAATCTAGCAGTTCCTTCTGAACCATATTATATAAGCGTACTCTCAACCCCACAAAGAATTTTTGCACTTTGCGGAAGCGACATGACGGTATTTCTAGTTTATAACGATTTCTAATAAGTTTTTAAGAGATTTCAATGGCTCACGTTGAGCGCAGGTCTCCTCTCAGAGAAGAGTTAAAGGCCATGTGCTTTAATTAGGTACTTGATCCGTTCATCAGAATGTTTACCCATAGAGATTGACACTACATAATGAAAATATTAATCTTGTGAAAACTTGACGATCAAAAAATCAATCTCATAGTCCTAGTTAACTTTCTCTATACCTATCTATAAAAATACCTATTGAATAGATTTGGTTAAGGCACACACTATAAAGTATAACTTACAACTGTCACCTATATAAATCATGACATGACCCCCTTTAAAAGCTTATTGAGGCACTTTTTGAAAATAACAAAAACAAAAATGTTTATTTTTTGAGATAAAACTGTGTTGCTGCAAATGAGAGATATGTTCTTAGCACTCACTAATTCATGTTGTTGAACCAAGTCCATCATCAATGTTCGGGCTCTCAAGCGCTTGTCTCTAAATCTGCTAAAGTTGATCAACTTCTGAGCGCAATGCACACAAAGTGTTTGTTTCAGGTTTCCCAGGTCACACGGCTGAAACAACATGTAAATGAAGAACTCAAACATTGCTTAAATAAATGTTTTGTCCCTGCTCAGGACCATCACAATCAGTTGACAGTTGAACTTAGCTAAGCCGTGCTGAGTTGAACTTTAATATATTTGTCCATCTCAACTCATCGACGGCACACTATATTTCAGTCTTCAGTCTGCACCTTAACAGTTAGGCTGTTGAGGGTTCAGTTGAAGTCCTGCAGGAAAATCCTGCACAAGGTGTTCCTTTGAGGCCGCGGCCGCACTGGTGAGGCGACTGCGACGCGACGGCGATTTCGTTGAAACAAACTGCTGGAGACAAATGGGGGCGGCCGCGTCAGATAAGCGACGCGCGAAATTTATATTTTGTTTATATCCGGATAATGCGGACACACAGTTTATTGCGTCGCGTCGCCAGTCGCCTTACCCGTGCGGTCGCGGCCTTAGACCTAACTCCACGCGGACAGAGTCGCAGGGCAAAAGATAGTTGATGATAAAATAACAACTTACAGGATTTCCAGTTAAGTGTTGATATGCTTCTTCCAATTCGTGTTTGCTCATTAGAAACAGCTTGTTGTCAGTGTCCAGGCATATCATGCAAACCTGAAAAAATATATGTATATTCCATTAATTCATGATCATCAGCAACCCATCAACGGCTCACTACTGATCGCAGGTCTCCTCTCAGGGAAGGGTTGTAGGCCATAGTCCACCACGCTGGTCCAATGTAAATTGGCGGACTTCACACACCTTTGAGAACAATTTGGAGAACTCTCAGGAGTTCAAGATTCCTCTCAATGTTTTCCTTCGCCATTGAAGCATTGCATTGTGCATTCGACATCTCCCAAAGATGCAAGCAAAACCATAAGAACACTACTTATTCTAACACATACTTTGGACTATGCACCTATTTCGATATACCTTTCCACTACCTACTGTGGTTTCTCAGCATATGGGAGAACCTGCCATAGTGTTGTCACCCCTCCAAATAATTCTTACAACAATCTATATAAACTAGTGGTTCGCCCCGAACTGAGACCTCGCGGTAACGGTATCCCATGATTATTCATTCAATCGATACATGATAACCAAAACTGACATTATTATTATGCCCGTTTTCACCAAACATACCTAAATCATCTCCTAAGTAGGAGTCTCTTAACGTAGGTAGCTCCTAAATACAATCCTAAGTCCTAACATCCGTCCCAATATCCTTTTAGGTGTCCCGTACAGGATCGTGATAAATAAGTTGACAGAAAACATCAATCACCTAACTTATAGGTAGCCCGTAAAGGTTAGGGAACGTTAGTGAAAACATTGAATTATTTATCAAACATTGAATTTAACTCGTAGTTCCATGGGAATAGTTACTGACTGCGCCATCTATTAGCATTATTGTGAAGCTATGTTGATGCTATATGAATTACTGACGCCCATTAAAAATTAAATAATCTCGTTTCTTTATAATATTCATATAATTTTAGTATTTGTTGTTCAAGTACAGGATATAAGTGACCTAAAAACATAAAATCAGTTTGAAAATCCATAGCGGATTTTTCTAGAGAGCGTCTTCAAGCGAGCGTATAAAATCGCCACTTTGAAAGCCCCCCATTTCGTCAATTTTAAGGGAAAAATTAAAAAAAATATATTTTTGTACTCAGTTCAAAATTATCTTTAAAATGATACGTAACAATTTTATGTAACGCGATATTTTTTTTTTTACTTCGCATTCGCTTCTATGAGAGCCCCCCTGAAATAAAGATTTTTATAACTTTTTAAGCCATTTTCGGCTGGAGGCCATCGGTTTACATATTATATCTAAATTTGAAGTAATTACGTTCAGTAATTCAAAAGTTATAAGGCTCTGACAGACGGACGGACGGACGGACGGACGGACGGACGGACGGACGGACAAGTGCAAATCGCCCTAGTTAACTCAAAGACCTTCGCTTCGCTCGGTCGATAAAAATCAATGTTTATATGTTTGTCCTCTATGCGTTCCGAAAACATTGATCAGATTGTGATGAAACTTTGGTAGGGTGCTGTGGGGTGCCCCTGAGTGTTAAGGATAAAGAAATTATATTATAGATATTGTGGGCCAGGCCACAATATCTATAATATAATTTCTTTATCCTTTATGTGGTATTGCAATACATGCCGGGAACAGCTAGTTACAAATAAGAATAATGTTAAATAATAAAACCAAATGTTATTGTTTAATGCAATATTGAAAACACAAAAAAAAATTAAATGATATTTCTACAATATTCTAATAAATAATTTATCTGAACACTGAACAGACAATCCAAATGTCAGCAGTAAACATTACAGGAGCTTAAAGTGCCAATATTTGGGTAGCCCTTTGAGTATTAAACTTTATCGCTCAAAGAATTAACATGTAGCAATCTGATAAAAAAAATTCCAGCTCCCCTAAAACCTAACTATTTGCACAAATAATTTATTAAATTGTGAAAATTGTAATCCATAACAGTATTTTTTATATAAAAATACCCATACATCATAATCTTTTTTATCTACATCTTCTCAAGCAACTCAGTTTATTGAATATTTTCCTCTGTTCAATAAGTCAGTGGACATGGGTAAAATAGATTGTAACAAAATTGTGAGTCATAGTTTACATAAAAATAAATATGATTTTAATTAAAAATTAACTATACACACATTAATGTGGAAGGTGGAATAAATGGAAAAACTCTTGACTCTCAAGACTCACTTATTGAACAGATTACAACATTAGGGAAGTTTCCCCTACAAGCAGTCAAAGTTACCTGCACTGTTGATGGGATCGCACCAGCACGAATTTGCCTTGAGCCACTTTCCGTTTCATACATGTCATCGCTCAGGAAATGCCGCGAGCAGACCACAGCAGGGTCTGGGAGGGGAGTGTCCTGTCTGCCGAGGGCTCTGAGCCAGGCAGCACGGAGATGCGAGTCACTGGGGAACCTGCAGATTACACCAGTTCAACATTGAGTTGTAATGATGAGAGTGAATGTGTGTGTGTGTAACACACATAAACAAAGATCTCTCATTTCTGCCCAGAGGGGACCTATCTACCGTTCTGAATTGTGGGCTGTGGGTAAGAGTTCTAGGAATGGATACTAATTTTGAAGTAATTTCTTAATGATAATGTCCTCACGATAGCGGCTAGCTTCCAGAGAGACTAGCCATCTGAGCTGAAGATATTACAGTGCACAGGTGCACTCTGTATTTCTTCACTCTCATGGCCAGATGGGACGGCAATCCGACATGACCAGAGAGACATCTGGCACAGGACCGACGGCTTTACGTGCTCTCCGCAGCACAGGGTGACAAACCGCCAACTTCCTAACTCGGGCCTGACATACGCAGTTGAATATGTTAACATTGTTAACCATTCGACTGAAGTTAATTTGTAGTGCCCACGACGACATCATCAAGCTTGTGGGCAAGACAAGCGGTGGACGAAAGGGCTCGCATCTATTCAATGATACCTCTTTATAAACAACTAGCTGATGCCTGCGACTTTGTCCGCGTGGATTTAGTTTTTAAAGTCCCTCGGGAACTCCTTGATTTTCCGGGATAAAAAGTAGCCTAGATGTTGACCCGAGTAATAAGCTACCACGGTATAAAATTTTGTAGAAATCTGTGCGGTAGTTTTTACGTGAAAGAAGGACAAACAAACAGACAAAAATTAAATAAAAATCTGTTTTGGGCTCAGTATCGACAGTAAAGCATCCCCCAATTAAAATTTTCAAAATATATTAAATGTATAGATTTATATCACTGGGTCTACTAAGGTACTCACTCGTGGAGCGTGACCGCCGCGGAGCCCGAGACAGTCTCCGCAGTGGTTTTGCAGAAAGGCGCGTAGCATCGCATGTTGATTGTTTTAAAATTATTAATAAAATTAATAAAATCCAACAGAACACTGAATTTATATTTAATATTTTATTTTTATAATCTAAAGTTCTACACAAAGAGTTTATTAATATGGTTCTACAGCACAGCAACCAACCATAGATAATACACTATATACCAGGAACCAATAGAGAACTGAGAAGGATATATCCATAGACCACGAACACTAGGATAGATCACAGATCACTATTAATCATGAAGGTAGCAAATACATGGAGGTGCCTTACCTACAAAAATCGGGTGCATACCTACAGAAAAAAACTCATAAAATGGCCGCCCATTAGGGAGTGTGCTTTGAAACTATCGACATCGATAAGGAGTGAAGCGATAATCAAGCATTTATGTATACGTAGTATTTATAGGTTATAATAATTACGTAACGTACGTTTGTACTCTATCAGGTACATATTATTCGCGTGGATTTAGGTTTTTAAAGATCTTGGAATATCCAAACAGTTTCGCTGCCGTTTTGTGAAATTGAAAGAGATCACCATATATAAAAAAGTACTCATTTATAAATTATAATATGTATCAATCGTTTGTTAATTATAAACCACTTGCTGGCTCATAGTAGTAGAATTTCTTTCTATAAGCGGTGGTAGAGTCGAAACATGACGTGCTTAGCATGAGACAGCTATCTGCATGCCCTACATATAAATAAACAAATATAGAATACTAGTTGACCCGGCGAACTTCGTACCGCCAACTTATATTTTATATAAATAAAACAAATAAACTATCCTAATAAAAAAAAACTATCCTATCTTTCAAATTGGACTAAATGTACAGATAGTAACGAAGTTTGATCAAAATCACTTTAATTTAAATTTAATTTTATATCACACAATATATTATTATCACACAAGTTAAATAGTTTAGGAGTCCATCGTGGACAAATAACGTGACACGTAATTTATATATATTACTAGCTGACCCAGCGAACTTCGTACCGCTTCTTATCTATATAAATAAAACAAATAAACTATCCCAATTCAAAAACTATCCTATCTTTTAAGTTGGACCAAATTACAGATAGTTACGAAGTTTTATAAAAATCGGTTAAAATCGGTAATTGAATTGCACAGGGATTATTATTAAATCCACCTCTTGCTCTTACCGCAGAAAAGAAATGTATCACACGATCTTTTCATATTTTATGTAGAGGGATGTGTGTTATATTTATATTTTCCACGCCTATAGCACCCATCCATTTTTTTCTTTAAGTTTTCACTAGCCGGAAACGACAGCAGAAAACACGGACATTATCATCTATTATATAGAGGTATTAGATTCTAGCATTTATTATTTATGTGAAGTATTAAAATAACCGGACAAATGATATACTACTACAACTATAAACACCAAACTTCTTGTATTATCTGATAATATGGTGATGAGCAGTACCTAATGCATTAGAATTTATTCAAGTCGTTTAACGTCACCTATAATAATATCGACAAGTCGATACTCCATTGACACAAATCCAATAACACGCAACTACTTGACAGGCTGACAGCTGAAGTTCAACCAATAAGAGTGAATACATAATGTGTTGTACATAAGGCTCATAAAATGGCGGATGGCACCCGGCTTGACTAGTAGTTACTTTATATACTTCATCTCCATCTATTTCCTACCTACCATGCTATTAATCTAGTCTGGGATAGATTTAACTAAAAGTCTGTTTGGAGAGAGGTTACCATTATATGTAAACAAAACATACCGGACAGGACATTTCAGTTTTGCTAACACTATTTTCACTGTTCACGCTATAAATCACTCACAAACGTTTTATTTCCCGAAGCAAAACATTTTTAAGTTTATATTAAACACAAATGTAATTCAAATTATGCAGTTTACGATATTATTTTAGCATTAATCGAGGCACCATCGGAAAAAAAAAACACAGACTAATAGCCTAGTTTGTGTTTGACATATGAAATAGAACAAATCCCTAGTGCTGGAAATAAAACGTGAACCATAGAGTGAATGATAAGAACGAGCTTAGTCGATTGTAAAATCGGAAGTCGTATTTAGGGTGGAACCACACCTGTGAGGATCGTTTCGGATTTCGCCCATACAAAACTGTCAAATTCCATAGAAACGTGAACGGATCAATTCGGCTTTTCGCATCGATTCGGCTTTCGCATTTTTTGTACCTAAAAGTGCCTAAAATCCTTACAAGTGTAGCTCACGTTTCGCATGCGAAAGGATCCTTTCGCATCCTTACGGATCCGTAAGGATGCGAACGGATCCTTACGGACGCGAACGGATCCGAAAGGATCCTTACGGATCCGTAAGGATCCTTACGCGTGCGAAAGCGTCATCGGCAACTAGGGAAATGCATGAAGTGCCAAAAAGTATCGATATATCGATGAAATTAGTTTTTATCTCAAGTATGTATGCAAACACAGGTGCCACTTTTCCGCCATGTTGAAATTCTTTGATATTGGACCGATTTCGTTCAAATTCGATATTTGGGCTTCCCTGGGCTCAAATAAGAGGAAATGATTTGCAAAATTATAAAAAGTCGCCGCCATATTGAAATTCTTTGTTATTGGACCGATTTCGTTCAAAATCGATATTTAGGCTTCCCTTGGGTCAAGAAAGAGGAAATAGATGCCAAAATTTTAAAAAGTGACCGCCATATTGAAATTATTTGTTATTGGACCGATTTCGTTCAAAATCGATATTTGGGCTTCCCTGGGGTCAAATAAGAGGAAGTGATTGGCAAAATTATAAAAAGTGACCGCCATATTGAAATTCTTTGTTATTGGACCGATTTCGTTCAAAATCGATATTTGGGCTTCCCTGGGCTCAAATAAGAGAAAATGATTGGCAAAATTATAAAAAGTCGCCGCCATATTGAAATTCTTTGTTATTGGACCGATTTCGTTCAAAATCGATATTTAGGCTTCCCTTGGGTCAAGAAAGAGGAAATAGATGGCAAAATTTTAAAAAGTGGCCGCCATATTGAAATTCTTTGTTATTCGACCGATTTCGTTCAAAATCGATATTTAGGCTTCCCTTGGGTCAAGAAAGAGGAAATAGATGCCAAAATTTTAAAAAGTGACCGCCATATTGAAATTCTTTGTTATTGGACCGATTTCGTTCAAAATCGATATTTGGGCTTCCCTGGGGTCAAATAAGAGGAAATGATTTGCAAAATTATAAAAAGTGACAGCCATATTGAAATTCTTTGTTATTGGTCCGATTTCGTTCAAAATCGATATTTGGGCTTCCCTGGGCTCAAATAAGAGGAAATGATTTGCAAAATTATAAAAAGTCGCCGCCATATTGAAATTCTTTGTTATTGGACCGATTTCGTTCAAAATCGATATTTAGGCTTCCCTTGGGTCAAGAAAGAGGAAATAGATGGCAAAATTTTAAAAAGTGACCGCCATATTGAAATTCTTTGTTATTGGACCGATTTCGTTCAAAATCGATATTTGGGCTTCCCTGGGGTCAAATAAGAGGAAATGATTGGCGACATTATAAAAAGTGACCGCCATATTGAAATTCTTTGTTATTGGACCGATTTCGTTCAAAATCGATATTTGGGCTTCCCTGGGCTCAAATAAGAGGAAATGATTTGCAAAATTATAAAAAGTCGCCGCCATATTGAAATTCTTTGTTATTGGACCGATTTCGTTCAAAATCGATATTTAGGCTTCCCTTGGGTCAAGAAAGAGGAAATAGATGCCAAAATTTTAAAAAGTGACCGCCATATTGAAATTCTTTGTTATTGGACCGATTTCGTTCAAAATCGATATTTGGGCTTCCCTGGGCTCAAATAAGAGGAAATGATTTGCAAAATTATAAAAAGTCGCCGCCATATTGAAATTCTTTGTTATTGGACCGATTTCGTTCAAAATCGATATTTAGGCTTCCCTTGGGTCAAGAAAGAGGAAATAGATGCCAAAATTTTAAAAAGTGACCGCCATATTGAAATTCTTTGTTATTGGACCGATTTCCTTCAAAATCGATATTTGGGCTTCCCCGGGGTCAAATAAGAGGAAATGATTTGCAAAATTATAAAAAGTCGCCGCCATATTGAAATTCTTTGTTATTGGACCGATTTCGTTCAAAATCGATATTTGGGCTTCCCTGGGCTCAAATAAGAGGAAATGATTTGCAAAATTATAAAAAGTCGCCGCCATATTGAAATTCTTTGTTATTGGACCGATTTCGTTCAAAATCGATATTTAGGCTTCCCTTGGGTCAAGAAAGAGGAAATAGATGCCAAAATTTTAAAAAGTGACCGCCATATTGAAATTCTTTGTTATTGGACCGATTTCGTTCAAAATCGATATTTGGGCTTCCCTGGGGTCAAATAAGAGGAAATGATTGGCAACATTATAAAAAGTGACCGCCATATTGAAATTCTTTGTTATTGGACCGATTTCGTTTAAAATCGATATTTGGGCTTCCCTGGGGTCAAATAAGAGGAAGTGATTGGCAAAATTATAAAAAGTGACCGCCATATTGAAATTCTTTGTTATTGGACCGATTTCGTTCAAAATCGATATTTGGGCTTCCCTGGGGTCAAATAAGAGGAAATGATTGGCAATATCATAAAAAGTCACCGCCATATTGAAATTCTTTGTTATTGGACCGATTTCGTTCAAAATCGATATTTAGGCTTCCCTTGGGTCAAGAAAGAGGAAATAGATGCCAAAATTTTAAAAAGTGACCGCCATATTGAAATTCTTTGTTATTGGACCGATTTCGTTCAAAATCGATATTTGGGCTTCCCTGGGGTCAAATAAGAGGAAATGATTGGCAACATTATAAAAAGTGACCGCCATATTGAAATTCTTTGTTATTGGACCGATTTCGTTCAAAATCGATATTTGGGCTTCCCTGGGCTCAAATAAGAGGAAATGATTTGCAAAATTATAAAAAGTCGCCGCCATATTGAAATTCTTTGTTATTGGACCGATTTCGTTCAAAATCGATATTTAGGCTTCCCTTGGGTCAAGAAAGAGGAAATAGATGGCAAAATTTTAAAAGGTCGCCGCCATATTGAAATTCTTTGTTATTGGACCGATTTCGTTCAAAATCGATATTTAGGCTTCCCTGGGGTCAAATAAGAGGAAATGATTTGCAAAATTATAAAAAGTCGCCGCCATATTGAAATTCTTTGTTATTGGACCGATTTCGTTCAAAATCGATATTTAGGCTTCCCTTGGGTCAAGAAAGAGGATATAGATGCCAAAATTTTAAAAAGTGACCGCCATATTGAAATTCTTTGTTATTGGACCGATTTCCTTCAAAATCGATATTTGGGCTTCCCCGGGGTCAAATAAGAGGAAATGATTTGCAAAATTATAAAAAGTCGCCGCCATATTGAAATTCTTTGTTATTGGACCGATTTCGTTCAAAATCGATATTTGGGCTTCCCTGGGCTCAAATAAGAGAAAATGATTGGCAAAATTATAAAAAGTCGCCGCCATATTGAAATTCTTTGTTATTGGACCGATTTCGTTCAAAATCGATATTTAGGCTTCCCTTGGGTCAAGAAAGAGGAAATAGATGGCAAAATTTTAAAAAGTGGCCGCCATATTGAAATTCTTTGTTATTCGACCGATTTCGTTCAAAATCGATATTTAGGCTTCCCTTGGGTCAAGAAAGAGGAAATAGATGCCAAAATTTTAAAAAGTGACCGCCATATTGAAATTCTTTGTTATTGGACCGATTTCGTTCAAAATCGATATTTGGGCTTCCCTGGGGTCAAATAAGAGGAAATGATTTGCAAAATTATAAAAAGTGACAGCCATATTGAAATTCTTTGTTATTGGTCCGATTTCGTTCAAAATCGATATTTGGGCTTCCCTGGGCTCAAATAAGAGGAAATGATTTGCAAAATTATAAAAAGTCGCCGCCATATTGAAATTCTTTGTTATTGGACCGATTTCGTTCAAAATCGATATTTAGGCTTCCCTTGGGTCAAGAAAGAGGAAATAGATGGCAAAATTTTAAAAAGTGACCGCCATATTGAAATTCTTTGTTATTGGACCGATTTCGTTCAAAATCGATATTTGGGCTTCCCTGGGGTCAAATAAGAGGAAATGATTGGCAACATTATAAAAAGTGACCGCCATATTGAAATTCTTTGTTATTGGACCGATTTCGTTCAAAATCGATATTTGGGCTTCCCTGGGCTCAAATAAGAGGAAATGATTTGCAAAATTATAAAAAGTCGCCGCCATATTGAAATTCTTTGTTATTGGACCGATTTCGTTCAAAATCGATATTTAGGCTTCCCTTGGGTCAAGAAAGAGGAAATAGATGCCAAAATTTTAAAAAGTGACCGCCATATTGAAATTCTTTGTTATTGGACCGATTTCGTTCAAAATCGATATTTGGGCTTCCCTGGGCTCAAATAAGAGGAAATGATTTGCAAAATTATAAAAAGTCGCCGCCATATTGAAATTCTTTGTTATTGGACCGATTTCGTTCAAAATCGATATTTAGGCTTCCCTTGGGTCAAGAAAGAGGAAATAGATGCCAAAATTTTAAAAAGTGACCGCCATATTGAAATTCTTTGTTATTGGACCGATTTCCTTCAAAATCGATATTTGGGCTTCCCCGGGGTCAAATAAGAGGAAATGATTTGCAAAATTATAAAAAGTCGCCGCCATATTGAAATTCTTTGTTATTGGACCGATTTCGTTCAAAATCGATATTTGGGCTTCCCTGGGCTCAAATAAGAGGAAATGATTTGCAAAATTATAAAAAGTCGCCGCCATATTGAAATTCTTTGTTATTGGACCGATTTCGTTCAAAATCGATATTTAGGCTTCCCTTGGGTCAAGAAAGAGGAAATAGATGCCAAAATTTTAAAAAGTGACCGCCATATTGAAATTCTTTGTTATTGGACCGATTTCGTTCAAAATCGATATTTGGGCTTCCCTGGGGTCAAATAAGAGGAAATGATTGGCAACATTATAAAAAGTGACCGCCATATTGAAATTCTTTGTTATTGGACCGATTTCGTTTAAAATCGATATTTGGGCTTCCCTGGGGTCAAATAAGAGGAAGTGATTGGCAAAATTATAAAAAGTGACCGCCATATTGAAATTCTTTGTTATTGGACCGATTTCGTTCAAAATCGATATTTGGGCTTCCCTGGGGTCAAATAAGAGGAAATGATTGGCAATATCATAAAAAGTCACCGCCATATTGAAATTCTTTGTTATTGGACCGATTTCGTTCAAAATCGATATTTAGGCTTCCCTTGGGTCAAGAAAGAGGAAATAGATGCCAAAATTTTAAAAAGTGACCGCCATATTGAAATTCTTTGTTATTGGACCGATTTCGTTCAAAATCGATATTTGGGCTTCCCTGGGGTCAAATAAGAGGAAATGATTGGCAACATTATAAAAAGTGACCGCCATATTGAAATTCTTTGTTATTGGACCGATTTCGTTCAAAATCGATATTTGGGCTTCCCTGGGCTCAAATAAGAGGAAATGATTTGCAAAATTATAAAAAGTCGCCGCCATATTGAAATTCTTTGTTATTGGACCGATTTCGTTCAAAATCGATATTTAGGCTTCCCTTGGGTCAAGAAAGAGGAAATAGATGGCAAAATTTTAAAAGGTCGCCGCCATATTGAAATTCTTTGTTATTGGACCGATTTCGTTCAAAATCGATATTTAGGCTTCCCTGGGGTCAAATAAGAGGAAATGATTTGCAAAATTATAAAAAGTCGCCGCCATATTGAAATTCTTTGTTATTGGACCGTTTCGTTCAAAATCGATATTTAGGCTTCCTTTGGGTCAAGAAAGAGGAAATAGATTCCAAAATTTTAAAAAGTGACCGCCATATTGAAATTCTTTTTTATTGGAAAGATTTCGTTCAAAATCGATGTTTGGGCTTCCTTGGGGTCAAATAAGAGGAAATGATTGGCAAAATTATAAAAAGTGACCGCCATATTGAAATTCTTTGTTATTGGACCGATTTCGTTCAAAATCGATATTTAGGCTTCCCTTGAGACAAGAAAGAGAAAATAGATGCCAAAATTTTAAAAAGTCACCGCCATATTGAAATTCAAAATCGATATTCAAAATCGATATTTCGGCTTCCTGTGGTCAAGAAAGAGGAAATATTTGCCATAAGTTTTAAAAGTATGACGGCACCCCCCTCATCGCCGAGCGTATAATAAAAGGAATCACACACAATATCAGAACAGAACATCATTCTCAGCTATCGCCTTCCATCAATAAAAATAACTACCTACACAAAGGAGGGTACATTGTAATCGTTACGTAACAAGGATTGTAAAGAAAACTCCTTCATCAACATCTATCTGTATTTTATTATGTTGTTCAGTATAGATCTATATATTATAAAAATGACTCTAATGCCCGTTTCGCAAAGTGCTATAGTCGTGTAGAAGAAAGGGCAAAGAAACTCCACGACAGCACATCTTTTAAAATATAAAAGTAAATATCGAAAACACTTATGGAGCCACAGTCGGCTCCCACGCTGAACGAGAACTAACTTTAAACTAATTCACATTTCCCTTTTATATTTTTAGACTAACAAAATGGATGGAATGGATGATTACAATTTCCCCTTACATTCAACCAATCAGCCCACATTTCCGCTTTAATACATTTTCAAGTCAAATTAAATTCTATCCCCAACTACTTTTTTATTTTCCGTTTCATCCTACTTCCTACTTCCTACTAATATTATAAAGGCGAAAGTTTGTTATTATGTTTGTTCCTCTTTAACGCAAAAACTACTGGATGGATTTGGCTGAAATTTGGAATGGAACCGACCGACCGACCGACCGACTGACTGACCGACCGACTGACAGACTGACCGACACAAGTAGGCTAGCATTAGAATATAATATGTAGTTATAAGTTTATTAATTGTATGAGCGCAGACTCGCCAACAAACTGCATGTGCAGTTTGGCGGGGTAGAATAAGTTTACTAATACTTGTTATTATATTTCTGAATAAAAAATTAAAAAAAAAAAAAAAAAGATAGATTATACCCTGGATTAACATATAGGCTACAAATTATCCCGGAAAAATCCAAGGTTCCCGCGGGATTTTGAAAAACCACTGATAGATGGCGCTGATTGTACTTAAATCACGCTTACATTATCCGCAGTATCGAGAATAAGTAAAAAATTCCAATTCAACAATCAAGTAGGATAAACACAGTTATTGAAGTTTTTCATTAGCAATAGAAAATTTCTTAGGGATTAGGGATTAGGGATGGATTACATCATGTGTAGATCCTATCCTATCCTATTATCCTATTAAATAGTACATTGTTACCTTAGGGATGAAAGTAACTTATTTAGTCCCGAGACGGGGTTTGGCGCCCGAGCGTAGCGAGGGGGCCTATAGTTCGAGGGACTAAATAAGTCTTTATCCCGAGGTAAACACTGTGCTTTTCATTACGAATATAAGGAAAGTCAAAATAAAAATAGAAATTAGCTAAAGAAAATTGAGTGAACTTTATTTTACATAAATCAACAACTTTGGTGAGATATTTATTTAAAGTTTATGTTAAAATTAGAACAATTAGTAATAGTTAGTGAAAGGTTTTTGCCGGGTATATTGATATTTGATATTTTCTGGGAAAATTGAGTTTCTACAGTATCCAGGGATTCTTGGGTGCGCCATTTCATAAAATCGTCGTATGATTTTAGGTATCTTTGTTTTGATTTAGGTGGTAAAAGGTTTTCCACTATGAAATGAAGATCGGATTGCCGCTTGCCACTTTCCCGCCTTTTTTTTTTCTTTGGCCTAGCCGGCGGGCTATGCATTTAGCTTTTTAATAGTCAAGTATTGTCTATGATTGTCTATGAATGTCTATGAATCAGTTGTCTTTACTTTATGAATAAAGTCTATCTTTCTTCTTGTCTATGGATGCACTCGGGTATGTCGTGTTTCATTTGAACTCCAATAAAAATGTGACAACTAGTTTTTTTTAATTATATGACAGCTGTCAGTTGAAAACGATTCTCCCTAGGGCTGAAAAGTATTACTTTCAACCCGCTTCTCAGGCAACTTCAGACCTACTTTCCGTGTATGAGTAATGAAAAATTATAAATTATACACACATGACCAGTCATTATAATATCTAGCAATGTACTCACTATGACTGGACAAATCGATACCTTGTACTAATTGTATTATTTATTTCGTAATCCATCCCTAATCCCTAAGAAATTTTCTATTGCTAATGAAAAACTTCAATAACTGTAGTTATCCTACTTGATTGTTGAATTGGAATTTTTTACTTATTCTCGATACTGCGGATAATGTAAGCGTGATTTAAGTACAATCAGCGCCATCTATCAGTGGTTTTTCAAAATCCCGCGGGAACCTTGGATTTTTCCGGAATAATTTGTAGCCTATATGTTTATCCAGGGTATAATCTATCTCCATTCCAAATTTCAGCCAAATCCATCCAGTAGTTTTTGCGTTAAAGAGGAACAAACATACATACAAACTTTCGCCTTTATAATATTAGTAGGAAGTAGGATACGCTCTAAATCGGGAGTCCCAGTAAAAGGTTTAGCACTTTTATCTTGAAGTTTTGATAAAGCATCTATTAATGTTGCTTGAAGTCGCGCTATGCTAGGGAGAAATTTTCGATAAAAATTAATCATATCTTCTAAATCCCTGTACTGTTTTAGGTAGAGGAAAATCCTGTAAACTCTTAATGCGGTCAGCAGGAGAGCCAATCCCGGGAGCGCTTATTTTGTATCCAAGGAAACGAACCTCTGGAACATTAAAATACCATTCTTCTCGTTATTAACTATACCGTATCCTTCAAAAACGTTTGAAAAGAATACGTAAATGTTTTGCATGCTGTTCGCTATCTTTTGAAGAAATTAAAATATCATCGACGTACGCGAACTAAAAATCTAAACCACGAACAACTTTGAACCCAGAGAAGCCTAAATATTGATTTTGAACGAAATCTGTCCAATAACAAAGAATTTCAATATGGCGGTCACTTTTTAAAATATTGGCATCTATTTCCTCTTTCTTGACCCAAGGGAAGCCTAAATATCGATTTTGAACGAAATCGGTCCAATAACAAAGAATTTCAATATGGCGGTCACTTTTTATAATTTTGCCAATCATTTCCTCTTATTTGACCCCAGGGAAGCCCAAATATCGATTTTGAACGAAATCGGTGCAATAACAAAGAATTTCAATATGGCGGTCACTTTTTATAATTTTGCCAATCATTTCCTCTTATTTGACCCCAGGGAAGCCCAAATATCGATTTTGAACGAAATCGGTCCAATAACAAAGAATTTCAATATGGCGGTCACTTTTTAAAATTTTGGCATCTATTTCCTCTTTCTTGACCCAAGGGAAGCCTAAATATCGATTTTGAACGAAATCGGTCCAATAACAAAGAATTTCAATATGGCGGCGACTTTTTATAATTTTGGCATCTATTTCCTCTTTCTTGACCCAAGGGAAGCCTAAATATCGATTTTGAACGAAATCGGTCCAATAACAAAGAATTTCAATATGGCGGTCACTTTTTAAAATTTTGGCATCTATTTCCTCTTTCTTGACCCAAGGGAAGCCTAAATATCGATTTTGAACGAAATCGGTCCAATAACAAAGAATTTCAATATGGCGGTCACTTTTTATAATTTTGCCAATCATTTCCTCTTATTTGACCCCAGGGAAGCCCAAATATCGATTTTGAACGAAATCTATTTATTTATTTATTTATTTAATAGATATGCCAGCGATAAATTGCAAGATACACTTTAAATAATACAATGTGCTTAATAAATTCTAATGCTGTTACAAATTACCAATTATAGGCATATTCAACATTGCCAGGGTAACTCCGATCAAAATTTTAAATAATTAATAAATATTAACAATGTCATAGCTAGTAAGATACAGTTATTAAATATTTACAATTTACAATTACAAACCGATCAAAATTTTAAATAATCAATAAATATTAACAATGTCATAGCTAGCAAGATACAGTTATTAAATATTTACAATGTCAAAGCTAAGGAATAGATATTATTAATTTGAATTAGATGATATTAACATAAATTATTCATGCTGATATGTACAATTTTTTCTTAAAGCTAAACAAACTATCATGGAATATGTCAATGTCAGGGCACGTCGAGTTATTGTATGCATTAATAATTCGATTTATTGGGGCGATTTAGAGAAGTGGGGCTGGAAGATGTTTTTGATAGGATGTCTAGAGGGTCGTCGAGGGACATGAATGCTGACGTGGTACAACAGGTCAGGGGAATCCAAGGTGCTGTGGACTATTTTATAAAGTGTTATGAGGTCAGTCACCAACCTGCGTTTTTCCAGGGATTGGATTTTAAAATGTTTCAAGCGTGTGTCATAGTCAGCTTCTTAAGGACAAGAGTTGTCTTTGAAGGCTAGGTACCTCGTGAAGGAGCGTTGAACTCGCTCTATTCTTGAAGTGTGGATTTTGTAGTGCGGGTTCCATGCCGGGACTGCGTATTCCAGGATACTACGCACTAGTGCATTAAATATTTTTATAATGCAGTCGGTTCTCATAAAGTCACTCGTGTTACGTTTAATGAAACCCAGTAGCTTCCACGCTCGGGAGACTATTTGGTTGATGTGTTCCTTGAATGTAAGCTTACTATCGATCATAATACCGAGATCCCTGATGACTGAAACCTCCTCAAGCTGATGGTTGTGAATAAAGTAGCCAGTTCCTAGTATGTTCTTTTTACGGGTGAATTTTATGTGCGCGCATTTGGAAACGTTAAGAGTCATTCTATTTTTAGCACACCAGTCTACAATAGAGTTGAGATCATCTTGTAATAGATGATAAATCGGTCCAATAACAAAGAATTTCAATATGGCGGTCACTTTTTAAAATTTTGGCATCTATTTCCTCTTTCTTGACCCAAGGGAAGCCTAAATATCGATTTTGAACGAAATCGGTCCAATAACAAAGAATTTCAATATGGCGGCGACTTTTTATAATTTTGCCAGTCATTTTCTCTTATTTGACCCCAGGGAAGCCCAAATATCGATTTTGAACGAAATCGGTCCAATAAAAAAGAATTTCAATGTGGCGGTCACTTTTAATAATTTTGCCAATCATTTCCTCTTATTTGGCCCCAGGGAAGCCCAAATATCGATTTTGAACGAAATCGGTCCAATAACAAAGAATTTCAATATGGCGGTCACTTTTTAAAATTTTGGCATCTATTTCCTCTTTCTTGACCCAAGGGAAGCCTAAATATCGATTTTGAACGAAATCGGTCCAATAACAAAGAATTTCAATATGGCGGTCACTTTTTAAAATTTTGGCATCTATTTCCTCTTTCTTGACCCAAGGGAAGCCTAAATATCGATTTTGAACGAAATCGGTCCAATAACAAAGAATTTCAATATGGCGGTCACTTTTTATAATTTTGCCAATCATTTCCGCTTATTTGACCCCAGGGAAGCCCAAATATCGATTTTAAACGAAATCGGTCCAATAACAAAGAATTTCAATATGGCGGTCACTTTTTAAAATTTTGGCATCTATTTCCTCTTTCTTGACCCAAGGGAAGCCTAAATATCGATTTTGAACGAAATCGGTCCAATAACAAAGAATTTCAATATGGCGGCGACTTTTTATAATTTTGCCAATCATTTTCTCTTATTTGACCCCAGGGAAGCCCAAATATCGATTTTGAACGAAATCGGTCCAATAAAAAAGAATTTCAATGTGGCGGTCACTTTTAATAATTTTGCCAATCATTTCCTCTTATTTGGCCCCAGGGAAGCCCAAATATCGATTTTGAACGAAATCGGTCCAATAACAAAGAATTTCAATATGGCGGTCACTTTTTAAAATTTTGGCATCTATTTCCTCTTTCTTGACCCAAGGGAAGCCTAAATATCGATTTTGAACGAAATCGGTCCAATAACAAAGAATTTCAATATGGCGGTCACTTTTTAAAATTTTGGCATCTATTTCCTCTTTCTTGACCCAAGGGAAGCCTAAATATCGATTTTGAACGAAATCGGTCCAATAACAAAGAATTTCAATATGGCAGTCACTTTTTATAATTTTGCCAATCATTTCCTCTTATTTGACCCCAGGGAAGCCCAAATATCGATTTTGAACGAAATCTGTCCAATAACAAAGAATTTCAATATGGCGGTCACTTTTTAAAATTTTGGCATCTATTTCCTCTTTCTTGACCCAAGGAAAGCCTAAATATCGATTTTGAACGAAATCGGTCCAATAACAAAGAATTTCAATATGGCGGTCACTTTTTAAAATTTTGGCATCTATTTCCTCTTTCTTGACCCAAGGGAAGCCTAAATATCGATTTTGAACGAAATCGGTCCAATAACAAAGAATTTCAATATGGCGGTCACTTTTTAAAATTTTGGCATCTATTTCCTCTTTCTTGACCCAAGGGAAGCCTAAATATCGATTTTGAACGAAATCGGTCCAATAACAAAGAATTTCAATATGGCGGTCACTTTTTAAAATTTTGGCATCTATTTCCTCTTTCTTGACCCAAGGGAAGCCTAAATATCGATTTTGAACGAAATCGGTCCAATAACAAAGAATTTCAATATGGCGGCGACTTTTTATAATTTTGCCAATCATTTTCTCTTATTTGACCCCAGGGAAGCCCAAATATCGATTTTGAACGAAATCGGTCCAATAAAAAAGAATTTCAATGTGGCGGTCACTTTTAATAATTTTGCCAATCATTTCCTCTTATTTGGCCCCAGGGAAGCCCAAATATCGATTTTGAACGAAATCGGTCCAATAACAAAGAATTTCAATATGGCGGTCACTTTTTAAAATTTTGGCATCTATTTCCTCTTTCTTGACCCAAGGGAAGCCTAAATATCGATTTTGAACGAAATCGGTCCAATAACAAAGAATTTCAATATGGCGGTCACTTTTTAAAATTTTGGCATCTATTTCCTCTTTCTTGACCCAAGGGAAGCCTAAATATCGATTTTGAACGAAATCGGTCCAATAACAAAGAATTTCAATATGGCAGTCACTTTTTATAATTTTGCCAATCATTTCCTCTTATTTGACCCCAGGGAAGCCCAAATATCGATTTTGAACGAAATCTGTCCAATAACAAAGAATTTCAATATGGCGGTCACTTTTTAAAATTTTGGCATCTATTTCCTCTTTCTTGACCCAAGGAAAGCCTAAATATCGATTTTGAACGAAATCGGTCCAATAACAAAGAATTTCAATATGGCGGTCACTTTTTAAAATTTTGGCATCTATTTCCTCTTTCTTGACCCAAGGGAAGCCTAAATATCGATTTTGAACGAAATCGGTCCAATAACAAAGAATTTCAATATGGCGGTCACTTTTTAAAATTTTGGCATCTATTTCCTCTTTCTTGACCCAAGGGAAGCCTAAATATCGATTTTGAACGAAATCGGTCCAATAACAAAGAATTTCAATATGGCGGTCACTTTTTAAAATTTTGGCATCTATTTCCTCTTTCTTGACCCAAGGGAAGCCTAAATATCGATTTTGAACGAAATCGGTCGAAAAACAAAGAATTTCAATATGGCGGCGACTTTTTCAATTTTTGGCATCCATTTCCTCTGTGTAGAAGAAGATTAATATCGTGGTTGAGCTAGCAATTAATATATCGATGCCATCATCGACCATCCCTACGCAGACAACAATGTTTATAGGCTTTCGCCTCCTTACGGATCCGAAAGGATGCGTACGCATCCTTTCGGATCCGTAAGGACGCGATCCTTACAAGTGTGTCTTATAGCATCGGCATAAATGCGAATCGATCCTCACAGATGTGGTTCCACCCTTATTACGCTCGTAGATCCGTGTATTAAGGCAAATGGCAACCGGTTAGCGATGCGTGACTGCGAATGATTACTATTCGAATGACTATTCGAATAATTTACAACTACTAATGTACACATTTTCGAATTGAACATTAGTATTATATGCTTTATATAATGCTCATAATCGAATGACGACTACGTATTTTAATAACTCATCATGTTTCGACTGTGTTGTTCAGCGTGACTGGGAATCTTTCGCCAGGTTTCAGGCTAGTCGAAATGCCTACATGCCTACTACATTATTCACGACTCGGTTTCTCGGAAAGGAAGTGGAGACTTTAAGTAATGGTTTCAATTGTACGATTGGAATGTTAACCTGATTCTTTAAGTTTATAAATCTATTTCAAAATTGTCAAGTAGTTTAAAGTAGTTACTAATCACGGTAAATCATTCGATCAGTTCGAATATAATTCGACTGGCATCATTCACAGTCGCAAATCGCTGCAACCAGTCGGAAGCCAGCGCCAAAAATCAAATTGTATTCCGTCATTCGTTTCGCTGCTTCTCTTGATGTTTGACGTTTCGGGTGTTCTCTGGTGTTCTTTAGTTTTTGTTTTCGACGACTTGGCTTGTTTAACGGATTTTTGTTTGCTCTACGATTGGACTGTGACCTTGGACTGACGACTATTTGCTATTCTTCAAGGAATTCGTTTTTGCGCAAGATTTGGATTTTTCTGCATTTTTTTTGTTTAGACAAGGTAAGTAACTTGTTTTATATTATTAGCTTATAATAAAACTTAAATTATTTGCAAAACGTACCATATTTATGTCTATTCATCAAAAAAAAAAATATAAACATTGTGCATATTTCAAGTTGTTAAATAATTTATAGTTAGTAATTTTTTACTTCTCTGTGCCAAATTATTCTTGTAAAATAAAAACATTGTCACTCGTTCACCCTTTCTTATTATGAAAAAAAAATTATGTTGTGAACACAATAATTTATGAACTGTAAGATGCTTACAATCATAATAGGAGAAGGATTGTAATAACAAATATAATAAAAATAATATAAATAATAATAAAAATAAAATATTGTAAGGAAAACCCATTTATAAATTTAATATGTAATAAATTAAAATTAATTCAAACATAATATTTTATGTAACATTTACAGTTAGCTACAAATTTGAATATTTAAAATTATAGGATCCGTATTGAAAGGTCTTAATAATATCGTTTCCAACATCACAATTCAGAAGAATATCATATTAAATAGTATTGGTAATCGATTTAAGAATGTATTCATTCAATCAATCGTTCATTCTCAACTTGTCTGCCAATGTTTCGCATCACTAGTACAGTGAAAATATAATCACGTGATCTGACGCCATAATTGTTTACGTATAATGGTAACCTCTCTCCAAACAGACTGTATATTTTTATATCACAGAATACAATATACTCACAGGGAGGTTGGTTGGTAGTACCACGGACAAAAAAATATAGTGTTTATTGGTGTTTATATACTCTTTGTATCTTTCGTTCTTTGCTTTGGTTCTGGGGTTCCAATGAGTATAATCCTTACTAATATTATAAATGCGAAAGTGTGTTTGTTTGTCCTTCAATCACGCCGCAACAGGGCTACGGCTCGACGTGATTTTTGCATGGGTATAGTTGAGGACCCGGAGAGTGACTTAGGGTGGAACCACATTTGTGAGGATCGATTCGGATTTTGCCTATACAAAACTGTCATTTTCCATACATTCGTGTACGCATCGAAAAGCCGATTTGATCCGTTTACGTTTCTATGGAATTTGACAGTTTTGTATGGGCGAAATCCGAAACGATCCTCACAAATGTGGTTCCACTCTTAGGCTACATGTACGACGTAAGTACTTCGGCAGAGGGGAATGCGTGCGCTTGGCCAATCCTTCTCTTGCTCGTCTAAGGCACAGATTAATGATTATGTATCGTAATAAAATCCGAATCGATCCTCACAAATGTGGTTCCACAAGGTTGTCATTCAGCCCACAGAATTTGGCCCATAGACCACACACTAGTATAATTTGGCAGCTGAAACAACCCCATTAAGGATGAATAGACGAGTCTGCCCGCGAAATTCTTTAATTTTGGTTTTTCGCAATTTGTAAACTAATACGACAAACTAGGCTAATGGCAGTCTAATTGCGCCCGTAGAATTATCATCTTCACAGGTTTACATAAAAATCTTTACTTGAAAGTGACCAGTTTAAGAAATAAATGAAAATACTGAGTTGGACGTGAGTTACTCACAAATTAGTCGATATTTTGATTAATTTCTTAAACTGGACACTTTCAAGTAAAGATTTTTACATAAACCTGTGAAGATGATACTGCCATTGTTGCAATTAGAATGCCATAAGCCTATTTTGTCGTATTAGTTTAGAAATTGCGAAAAACCAAATTAAATTTGAATTTCGCGGGCAGAACTGTGTCTTCCACCTTAACGGAGATGTGTGCACCACAGATTAAGTGCACGGCAAAATCACAGTAGAATTATAACCAGTACTGAAACTACCTACAAACGCTCGAAACGGCCTCACTCACACAAACATGCGCATCTACGAGACAATTAGCGGACCTCGCAGTGCTGTCAGTACTGAGGACCGGTATTTGGTCTCGTCGATGCGCATGTTTGTGTGAGTGAGCCGCTTCGAACGTTTAGGGTGGAACCACATCTGTGAGGATCGTTTCGGATTTCGCCCATACAAAACTGTCAAATTCCATAGAAACGTGAACGGATCAATTCGGCTTTTCGCATCGATTCGGCTTTCGCATTTTTTGTACCTAAAAGTGCCTAAAATCCTTACAAGTGTAGCTCACGTTTCGCATGCGAAACGATCCTATCGCATCCTTACGGATCCGTAAGGATGCGAACGGATCCTTACGGACGCGAACGGATCCGAAAGGATCCTTACGGATCCGAAAGGATCCTTACGCGTGCGAAAGCGTCTTCGGCAACTAGGGCAATGCACGAAGTGCCAAAAAGTATCGATATATCGATGAAATTAGTTTTTATCTCAAGTATGTGTGCAACCACAGTTGCCGTACTTTTTCGCCATGTTGGAATTCTTTGTTATTGGACCGATTTCGTTCAGAATCGATATAAGGGCTTCCCTGGGGTCAAGTAAGAGGAAATGGAAGCCAAAAATTAAAAAAGTCGCCGCCATATTGAAATTCTTTGTTATTGGACCGATTTCGTTCAAAATCGATATTTGGGCTTCCCTGGGGTCAAATAAGAGGAAGTGATTGGCAAAATTATAAAAAATGACCGCCATATTGAAATTCTTTGTTATTGGACCGATTTCGTTCAAAATCGATATTTAGGCTTCCCTGGGGTCAAATAAGAGGAAATGATTGGCAAAATTATAAAAAGTCACCGCCATATTGAAATTCTTTGTTATTGGACCGATTTCGTTCAAAATCGATATTTAGGCTTCCCTTGGGTCAAGAAAGAGGATATAGATGCCAAAATTTTAAAAAGTGACCGCCATATTGAAATTCTTTGTTATTGGACCGATTTCGTTCAAAATCGATATTTGGGCTTCCTTGGGGTCAAGTAAGAGGAAATGGAAGCCAAAAATTAAAAAAGTCGCCGCCATATTGAAATTCTTTGTTATTGGACCGATTTCGTTCAAAATCGATATTTGGGCTTCCCTGGGGTCAAATAAGAGGAAGTGATTGGCAAAATTATAAAAAATGACCGCCATATTGAAATTCTTTGTTATTGGACCGATTTCGTTCAAAATCGATATTTAGGCTTCCCTGGGGTCAAATAAGAGGAAATGATTGGCAAAATTATAAAAAGTCACCGCCATATTGAAATTCTTTGTTATTGGACCGATTTCGTTCAAAATCGATATTTAGGCTTCCCTTGGGTCAAGAAAGAGGATATAGATGCCAAAATTTTAAAAAGTGACCGCCATATTGAAATTCTTTGTTATTGGACCGATTTCATTCAAAATCGATATTTGGGCTTCCCTGGGGTCAAATAAGAGAAAATGATTGGCAAAATTATAAAAGTCGCCGCCATATTGAAATTCTTTGTTATTGGACCGATTTCGTTCAAAATCGATATTTAGGCTTCCCTTGGGTCAAGAAAGAGGAAATAGATGCCAAAATTTTAAAAAGTGACCGCCATATTGAAATTCTTTGTTATTGGAACGATTTCGTTCAAAATCGATATTTGGGCTTCACTGGGGTCAAGTAAGAGGAAATGGATGCCAAAAATTAAAAAGTCGCCGCCATATTGAAATTCTTTGTTATTGGACCGATTTCGTTCAAAATCTATATTTAGGCTTCCCTGGGGTCAAATAAGAGGAAATGATTTGCAAAATTATAAAAAGTCACCGCCATATTGAAATTCTTTGTTATTGGACCGATTTCGTTCAAAATCGATATTTAGGCTTCCCTTGGGTCAAGAAAGAGGAAATAGATGCCAAAATTTTAAAAAGTGACCGCCATATTGAAATTCTTTGTTATTGGAACGATTTCGTTCAAAATCGATATTTGGGCTTCACTGGGGTCAAGTAAGAGGAAATGGATGCCAAAAATTAAAAAAGTCGCTGCCATATTGAAATTCTTTGTTATTGGACCGATTTCGTTCAAAATCTATATTTGGGCTTCCCTGGGGTCAAATAAGAGGAAATTATTTGCAAAATTATAAAAAGTCACCGCCATATTGAAATTCTTTGTTCTTGGACCAATTTCTTTCAAAATCGATATCCGGGCTTCTTTGGGGTCAAATAGAAATAGAAATAGAAATAGAAATTCTTTATTTGCTTAATGTGTGTTTACATAGATGTTAATTGCTAAAAAAAAGTTCAAACATATTAGCTGTAGCGGCGTACAAATACTTTGTCATATCGACATACAATAGAAGTTCTACACATTCCAATACAATAGAAATAAACATTTGAACTACTTAATAATAATTATTATAGGCATACATAACTTACAAATACTAAAATGTCAAGATTTTAAGTTGTCAGAAACCAAAAAAAAATATATAAATTAGAAACACTTTTTATCATGCTGGAAATAACAAATAAGAGGAAATGATTGGCAAAATTAAAAAGTCACCGCCATATTGAAATTCTTTGTTATTGGACCGATTTCGTTCAAAATTGATATTTAGTCTGCCCTGGGACCAAGAAACAGGAAATGTTTGCCAAAATTTTGAAAAGTCCCCGCCATATTGAAATTTTATGTTATTGGACCGATTTAGTTCAAAATCGATATTTATGCTTCCCTAGGGTCAAGTAAGAGGAAATGATTGGCAAAATTGTAAAAAGTCACCGCCATATTGAAATTCTTTGTTATTGGCAGATTTCGTTCAAAATCGATATTCAGGCTTCTCTGGGTTCAAAGTTGTTCGTGGTTTAGATATTTAGTTCGCGTACGTCGATGATATTTTAGTTTCTTCAAAAGATAGCAAACAGCATGCAAAACATTTCCGTATTCTTTTCAAACGTTTTTGAAGGAAACGGTATAGTTAATAACGAGAAGAATGTCATTTTAATGTTCCAGAGGTTCGTTTCCTTGGATACGAAATAAGCGCACTCGGGATTGGCCCCCCTGCTGACCGCATTAAGAGTTTACAGGATTTTCCTCTACCTAAAACAGTACAGGGATTTAGAAGATATGATTAATTTTTATCGAAAATTTCTCCCTAGCATAGCGCGACTTCAAGCAACATTAATAGATGCTTTATCAAAAACTCAAGATAAAAGTGCTAAACCCTTTACTGGGACTCCCGATTTAGAGCGTATTTTTAATATTTACAAAGAAAGTTTAGCTAATGCAAATCGGTTCAGCTTTAGCTCACCCAGTTTTAAATGTTAGATAAGGGTTATTTACAGATGCATCGAGCTCTCTTGTCGGTGCATGACTTCAACAAGAAGTGAAGCAGGGCTGGCAACCTATAGCATTTTTCAGTAAAAAGCTGACTACCAAGCAATCATCTTGGCCGGCTTATTATCACGAATTATTAGCCATTTATGAAAGCGTGCAGCATTTTAGGCATATTCTTGAAGCCCGACCTGCTACGATCTATAATGAACTGTATGATCCCTACTTAACGTTTTCCCTCAAAAGCATGAAATCCCGCCTATTCAGCTTAAGCAAAAAGTTTTTATTTCGGAGTTCACTACTGACAAACCACATGTCAAGGGAGCTGAGAACCCTGTCGCTGTCACATTCCCACGTGCTGAGAGCGTCACATTTGAGGACATTCTGGTGGCGCTGGCGAAGTCTCAAGCAGCTGATGAAGAATTGAAGACGCTGGGTGATTCAACATCGTTCGTTTTGACTCGTATCATTATTCCTGGGACTAGAGTAAGAATTACGTGTGACGTTTCAACAGGTAAGCCACGTCCTTATATGCTTGTCGGCGATCAGTTGTATACTGACAATAGACGGTAGCGTCATCTAGTTCCAGTAGTCTTGAAGCGTTGATTTCATTGGTCGTTGTTGGTCTTAGGGTTTAGTTTGGTGTAGTGTTTCGTTGCCTTATAATAGGCCATAAGCGAGTTAGAAAGGAGATTTGCTAGGGTCTTCTTGGTGGAGACGGACGGCTAGAAAGGGGTGGTTTTGGAAGCCGTACCTAGGTTAGGATAGTTAGCCGGGTTGTCTAGTTAGACATGGAAATATTGGGTTCCATCCTTGTTACGTAACGATTACAATGTACCTCCTTTGTGTAGGTAGTTATTTTTATTGATAGAAGGCGATTGCTGAGAATGATGTTCTGTTCTGATATTGTGTGTGATTCCTTTTATTAGACGCTCGGCGATGAGGGGGGTGCCGTCATACTTTTAAAACTTATGGCAAACATTTCCTCTTTCTTGACCACAGGAAGCCGAAATATCGATTTTGAATTTCAATATGGCGGTGACTTTTTAAAATTTTGGCATCTATTTTCTCTTTCTTGTCCCAAGGGAAGCCTAAATATTGCTCTTTGATGAAATGAGTCCAATAACAAAGAATTTCAATATGGTGGTGAGTTTTTAAAATTTTGGCATTCATTTACTCTTTCTTGACCCCAGGGAAGCCCAAATATCGATTTTGAACGAAAGCGGTCGAATAACAAAGAATTTCAATATGGCGGTGACTTTTTAAAATTTTGGCATCCATTTCCTCTTTCTTGACCCAAGGAAAGCCTCAATATCGATTTTGAATGAAATCGGTCCAAGAACAAAGAATTTCAATATGGCGGTTACTTTTTTAATTTTTGGCATCCATTTCCTCCTACTTGACCCCAGGGAAGCCCAAATATCGATTTTGAACGAAATCGGTTCAATAACAAAGAGTTTCAATATGGCGGTGACTTTTTAAAATTTTTGCCAATCATTTTCTCTTACTTGACCCCAGGAAAGCCCAAATATCGATTTTGAACGAAATCGGTCCAATAACAAAGAATTTCAATATGGCGGGGACTTTTTAAAATTTTGGCATCTATTTCCTCTTTCTTGCCCCTAGGGAAGCCCAAATATCGATTTTGAACCAAATCGGTCGAATAACATAGAATTTCAATATGGCAGTCACTTTTTAAAATTTTGGCATATATTTCCTCTTTCTTGACCCCAGGGAACCCCTATTATCGATTTTGAACGAAATTATTCCAATAACATAGAATTTCAATATGGCGGTCACTTTTTAAAATTTTGGCAACCATTTCCTCTTTTTTGACCCCAGTGAAGCCTTAATTTCGATTTTGAACGAAATCGGTCCAATAACAAAGAATTTCAATATGGCGGTGAAATTTTATAATTTTGCCAATCATTTCCTCTTATTTGACCCCAAGAAAGCCCAATTATCGATTTTGAACGAAATCGGTCCTAAAACATAGAATTTCAATATGGCGGTGACTTTTTAAAATTTTGGCATATATTTTCTCTTTCTCGACCCAAGGGAAGCCTTAATATCGATTTTGAATGAAATCGGTCCAATTACAAAGAATTTCAATATGGCGGAGACTTTTTTATATTTTGGCATCTACTTCCTCTTTCTTGACCCAAGCGAAGCCTAAATATCGAATTTGAACGAAATCGGTCGAATAACAAAGAATTTCAATATGGCGGTGAATTTTTAAAATTTTGGCATCCATTTCCTCTTTCTTGACCCAAGGAAAGCCTAAATATCGATTTTGAACGAAATCGGTCCAATAACCAAGAATTTCAATATGGCGTTGACTTTTTAATATTTTGGCATCAATTTCCTCTTTCTTGACCTCTGGGAAGCCTATATATTGATTTTGAACGAAATCGGTCCAATAACGAAGAATTTCAATATGGCGGTGACTTTTTATAATTTTGGCATCTATTTCCTCTTTCACGACCCAAGGGAAGCCTAAATATCGATTTTGAACGAAATCGGTCGAAAAACAAAGAATTTCAATATGGCGGCGACTTTTTTAATTTTTGGCATCCATTTCCTCTTTCTTGACCACAGGGAAGCCCAAATATCGAATTTGAACGAAATCGGTTGAAAAACAAAGAATTTCAATATGGCGGCGACTTTTTCAATTTTTGGCATCCATTTCCTCTGTGTAGAAGAAGATTAATATCGTGGTTGAGCTAGCAATTAAAATATCGATGCCAACATCGACCATCCCTACGCAGACAACAATGTTTATAGGCTTTCGCCTCCTTACGGATCCGAAAGGATGCGTACGCATCCTTACGGATCCGTAAGGACGCGTACGCATCCTTTCGGATCCGTAAGGACGCGATCCTTACAAGTGTGTCTTATAGCATCGGCATAAATGCTAATCGATCCTCACAGATGTGGTTCCACCCTAAAGGTAGTTTCCATACTCTATCTATCTTTACTCTGGCAAAATGCTCCTTGTGAGTATTTTGTGGCAAAATGGCAGATCATTGCGCTGGATGTGCCAAATGTCAATGATAGTGCTGCTACTGTCTAGCATAGACTTGGTACTACTATAGCACCGAATCCTTGGCGGGACGTACAGCAAGATCATGGTAACCTTCATGAGCAAGATGGACAATGAATATCCTTTCATTTGATCTACACACACTATAATAGGGTATTTGACTACTTTTAGAAAATCATCTTAAATTGTTAATAATGCTATGCTGAAGCTAACAAAACGTATATTTCGGCATAATTTTCATTATTTTTCATAAAAATCGAGAAATAAATTCAAAAAAATAAATTGCCGCCGAAACGTTCCATTTGCTCTCATGACGTAACAGTTCACATTTCAAACAATGACAATTTTATAATATGTGTTTAGGCCGCGTGTCGCATACTATTTGGTATTTAATAAAATAGTAACGATGAAAAACAGACGAAATTAGCCTATTACGCCGCACAAACACGTCGAAATGTATTGACAAAATGAGAATTCCATAGGTGGTGTGGACTGTGACGTTATTCGAGATCACGGAACGTTTTCGATCACGTGACCATGGTCAGAATTATAGCAATTTTATTTAATGTTTTCTAATTAAATAAAGCTTTATTTTTTAGTTTTGTCGTATGGAATAATGTTTTTAGATAATAATCTTTTAGGATGACACCAGTTGAAACGATATTTTTATTATAGTCAAATACCCTATTACAACCTATCTTTACTCTGTGGTATACTTATATAACAGTGTAATTTTTGACAGTGGACAAGTAGGGTGGAACCACATCTGTGAGGATCGATTCGCATTTATGCCGATGCTATAAGACACACTTGTAAGGATCGCGTCCTTACGGATCCGAAAGGATGCGTACGCGTCCTTACGGATCCGTAAGGATGCGTACGCGTCCTTACGGATCCGTAAGGATGCGTACGCATCCTTTCGGATCCGTAAGGAGGCGAAAGCCTATAAACATTGTTGTCTGCGTAGGGATGGTCGATGATGGCATCGATATTTTAATTGCTAGCTCAACCACGATATTAATCTTCTTCTACACAGAGGAAATGGATGCCAAAAATTGAAAAAGTCGCCGCCATATTGAAATTCTTTGTTTTTCGACCGATTTCGTTCAAAATCGATATTTAGGCTTCCCTTGGGTCAAGAAAGAGAAAATAGATGCCAAAATTTTAAAAAGTCACCGCCATATTGAAATTCTTTGTTTTTCGACCGATTTCGTTCAAAATCGATATTTAGGCTTCCCTTGGGTCAAGAAAGAGGAAATAGATGCCAAAATTTTAAAAAGTGACCGCCATATTGAAATTCTTTGTTATTGGACCGATTTCGTTCAAAATCGATATTTAGGCTTCCCTTGGGTCAAGAAAGAGGAAATAGATGCCAAAATTTTAAAAAGTGACCGCCATATTGAAATTCTTTGTTATTGGACCGATTTCGTTCAAAATCGATATTTAGGCTTCCCTTGGGTCAAGAAAGAGGAAATAGATGCCAAAATTTTAAAAAGTGACCGCCATATTGAAATTCTTTGTTATTGGACCGATTTCGTTCAAAATCGATATTTAGGCTTTCCTTGGGTCAAGAAAGAGGAAATAGATGCCAAAATTTTAAAAAGTGACCGCCATATTGAAATTCTTTGTTATTGGACCGATTTCGTTCAAAATCGATATTTGGGCTTCCCTGGGGTCAAATAAGAGGAAATGATTGGCAAAATTATAAAAAGTGACTGCCATATTGAAATTCTTTGTTATTGGACCGATTTCGTTCAAAATCGATATTTAGGCTTCCCTTGGGTCAAGAAAGAGGAAATAGATGCCAAAATTTTAAAAAGTGACCGCCATATTGAAATTCTTTGTTATTGGACCGATTTCGTTCAAAATCGATATTTGGGCTTCCCTGGGGCCAAATAAGAGGAAATGATTGGCAAAATTATTAAAAGTGACCGCCACATTGAAATTCTTTTTTATTGGACCGATTTAGTTCAAAATCGATATTTGGGCTTCCCTGGGGTCAAATAAGAGAAAATGATTGGCAAAATTATAAAAAGTCGCCGCCATATTGAAATTCTTTGTTATTGGACCGATTTTGTTCAAAATCGATATTTAGGCTTCCCTTGGGTCAAGAAAGAGGAAATAGATGCCAAAATTTTAAAAAGTGACCGCCATATTGAAATTCTTTGTTATTGGACCGATTTCGTTCAAAATCGATATTTGGGCTTCCCTGGGGTCAAATAAGAGGAAATGATTGGCAAAATTATAAAAAGTGACCGCCATATTGAAATTCTTTGTTATTGGACCGATTTCGTTCAAAATCGATATTTAGGCTTCCCTTGGGTCAAGAAAGAGGAAATAGATGCCAAAATTTTAAAAAGTGACCGCCATATTGAAATTCTTTGTTATTGGACCGATTTCGTTCAAAATCGATATTTAGGCTTCCCTTGGGTCAAGAAAGAGGAAATAGATGCCAAAATTTTAAAAAGTGACCGCCATATTGAAATTCTTTGTTATTGGACCGATTTCGTTCAAAATCGATATTTGGGCTTCCCTGGGGCCAAATAAGAGGAAATGATTGGCAAAATTATTAAAAGTGACCGCCACATTGAAATTCTTTTTTATTGGACCGATTTCGTTCAAAATCGATATTTGGGCTTCCCTGGGGTCAAATAAGAGAAAATGATTGGCAAAATTATAAAAAGTCGCCGCCATATTGAAATTCTTTGTTATTGGACCGATTTCGTTCAAAATCGATATTTAGGCTTCCCTTGGGTCAAGAAAGAGGAAATAGATGCCAAAATTTTAAAAAGTGACCGCCATATTGAAATTCTTTGTTATTGGACCGATTTATCATCTATTACAAGATGATCTCAACTCTATTGTAGACTGGTGTGCTAAAAATAGAATGACTCTTAACGTTTCCAAATGCGCGCACATAAAATTCACCCGTAAAAAGAACATACTAGGAACTGGCTACTTTATTCACAACCATCAGCTTGAGGAGGTTTCAGTCATCAGGGATCTCGGTATTATGATCGATAGTAAGCTTACATTCAAGGAACACATCAACCAAATAGTCTCCCGAGCGTGGAAGCTACTGGGTTTCATTAAACGTAACACGAGTGACTTTATGAGAACCGACTGCATTATAAAAATATTTAATGCACTAGTGCGTAGTATCCTGGAATACGCAGTCCCGGCATGGAACCCGCACTACAAAATCCACACTTCAAGAATAGAGCGAGTTCAACGCTCCTTCACGAGGTACCTAGCCTTCAAAGACAACTCTTGTCCTTAAGAAGCTGACTATGACACACGCTTGAAACATTTTAAAATCCAATCCCTGGAAAAACGCAGGTTGGTGACTGACCTCATAACACTTTATAAAATAGTCCACAGCACCTTGGATTCCCCTGACCTGTTGTACCACGTCAGCATTCATGTCCCTCGACGACCCTCTAGACATCCTATCAAAAACATCTTCCAGCCCCACTTCTCTAAATCTAACCTAGGCAAATTCGCCCCAATAAATCGAATTATTAATGCATACAATAACTCGACGTGCCCTGACATTGACATATTCCATGATAGTTTGTTTAGCTTTAAGAAAAAATTGTACATATCAGCATGAATAATTTATGTTAATATCATCTAATTCAAATTAATAATATCTATTCCTTAGCTTTGACATTGTAAATATTTAATAACTGTATCTTGCTAGCTATGACATTGTTAATATTTATTGATTATTTAAAATTTTGATCGGTTTGTAATTGTAAATTGTAAATATTTAATAACTGTATCTTACTAGCTATGACATTGTTAATATTTATTAATTATTTAAAATTTTGATCGGAGTTACCCTGGCAATGTTGAATATGCCTATAATTGGTAATTTGTAACAGCATTAGAATTTATTAAGCACATTGTATTATTTAAAGTGTATATTGCAATTTATCGCTGGCATATCTATTAAATAAATAAATAAATAAATAGATTTCGTTCAAAATCGATATTTGGGCTTCCCTGGGGTCAAATAAGAGGAAATGATTGGCAAAATTATAAAAAGTGACCGCCATATTGAAATTCTTTGTTATTGGACCGATTTCGTTCAAAATCGATATTTAGGCTTCCCTTGGGTCAAGAAAGAGGAAATAGATGCCAAAATTTTAAAAAGTGACCGCCATATTGAAATTCTTTGTTATTGGACCGATTTCGTTCAAAATCGATATTTAGGCTTCCCTTGGGTCAAGAAAGAGGAAATAGATGCCAAAATTATAAAAAGTCGCCGCCATATTGAAATTCTTTGTTATTGGACCGATTTCGTTCAAAATCGATATTTAGGCTTCCCTTGGGTCAAGAAAGAGGAAATAGATGCCAAAATTTTAAAAAGTGACCGCCATATTGAAATTCTTTGTTATTGGACCGATTTCGTTCAAAATCGATATTTGGGCTTCCCTGGGGTCAAATAAGAGGAAATGATTGGCAAAATTATAAAAAGTGACCGCCATATTGAAATTCTTTGTTATTGCACCGATTTCGTTCAAAATCGATATTTGGGCTTCCCTGGGGTCAAATAAGAGGAAATGATTGGCAAAATTATAAAAAGTGACCGCCATATTGAAATTCTTTGTTATTGGACCGATTTCGTTCAAAATCGATATTTAGGCTTCCCTTGGGTCAAGAAAGAGGAAATAGATGCCAATATTTTAAAAAGTGACCGCCATATTGAAATTCTTTGTTATTGGACAGATTTCGTTCAAAATCAATATTTAGGCTTCTCTGGGTTCAAAGTTGTTCGTGGTTTAGATTTTTAGTTCGCGTACGTCGATGATATTTTAGTTTCTTCAAAAGATAGCGAACAGCATGCAAAACATTTACGTATTCTTTTCAAACGTTTTTGAAGGATACGGTATAGTTAATAACGAGAAGAATGGTATTTTAATGTTCCAGAGGTTCGTTTCCTTGGATACAAAATAAGCGCTCCCGGGATTGGCTCTCCTGCTGACCGCATTAAGAGTTTACAGGATTTTCCTCTACCTAAAACAGTACAGGGATTTAGAAGATATGATTAATTTTTATCGAAAATTTCTCCCTAGCATAGCGCGACTTCAAGCAACATTAATAGATGCTTTATCAAAACTTCAAGATAAAAGTGCTAAACCTTTTACTGGGACTCCCGATTTAGAGCGTATCCTACTTCCTACTAATATTATAAAGGCGAAAGTTTGTATGTATGTTTGTTCCTCTTTAACGCAAAAACTACTGGATGGATTTGGCTGAAATTTGGAATGGAGATAGATTATACCCTGGATAAACATATAGGCTACAAATTATTCCGGAAAAATCCAAGGTTCCCGCGGGATTTTGGAAAACCACTGATAGATGGCGCTGATTGTACTTAAATCACGCTTACATTATTATATAAATATAACAGCCCAAATATCGATTTTAAACGAAATCGGTCCAATAACAAAGAATTTCAATATGGCGGTCACTTTTTATAATGTTGCCAATCATTTCCTCTTATTTGACCCCAGGGAAGCCCAAATATCGATTTTGAAGGAAATCGGTCCAATAACAAAGAATTTCAATATGGCGGTCACTTTTTAAAATTTTGGCATCTATTTCCTCTTTCTTGACCCAAGGGAAGCCTAAATATCGATTTTGAACGAAAACGGTCCAATAACAAAGAATTTCAATATGGCGGCGACTTTTTATAATTTTGCAAATCATTTCCTCTTATTTGAGCCCAGGGAAGCCCAAATATCGATTTTGAACGAAATCGGTCCAATAACAAAGAATTTCAATATGGCGGTCACTTTTTAAAATTTTGGCATCTATTTCCTCTTTCTTGACCCAAGGGAAGCCTAAATATCGATTTTGAACGAAATCGGTCCAATAACAAAGAATTTCAATATGGCGGCGACTTTTTATAATTTTGCAAATCATTTCCTCTTATTTGAGCCCAGGGAAGCCCAAATATCGATTTTGAACGAAATCGGTCCAATAACAAAGAATTTCAATATGGCGGTCACTTTTTATAATGTTGCCAATCATTTCCTCTTATTTGACCCCAGGGAAGCCCAAATATCGATTTTGAACGAAATCGGTCCAATAACAAAGAATTTCAATATGGCGGCGACTTTTTATAATTTTGCAAATCATTTCCTCTTATTTGACCCCAGGGAAGCCCAAATATCGATTTTGAAGGAAATCGGTCCAATAACAAAGAATTTCAATATGGCGGTCACTTTTTAAAATTTTGGCATCTATTTCCTCTTTCTTGACCCAAGGGAAGCCTAAATATCGATTTTGAACGAAATCGGTCCAATAACAAAGAATTTCAATATGGCGGTCACTTTTTAAAATTTTGGCATCTATTTCCTCTTTCTTGACCCAAGGGAAGCCTAAATATCGAATTTGAACGAAATCGGTCCAATAACAAAGAATTTCAATATGGCGGCGACTTTTTATAATTTTGCAAATCATTTCCTCTTATTTGAGCCCAGGGAAGCCCAAATATCGATTTTGAACGAAATCGGTCCAATAACAAAGAATTTCAATATGGCGGTCACTTTTTATAATGTTGCCAATCATTTCCTCTTATTTGACCCCAGGGAAGCCCAAATATCGATTTTAAACGAAATCGGTCCAATAACAAAGAATTTCAATATGGCGGTCACTTTTTATAATGTTGCCAATCATTTCCTCTTATTTGACCCCAGGGAAGCCCAAATATCGATTTTGAAGGAAATCGGTCCAATAACAAAGAATTTCAATATGGCGGTCACTTTTTAAAATTTTGGCATCTATTTCCTCTTTCTTGACCCAAGGGAAGCCTAAATATCGATTTTGAACGAAATCGGTCCAATAACAAAGAATTTCAATATGGCGGCGACTTTTTATAATTTTGCAAATCATTTCCTCTTATTTGAGCCCAGGGAAGCCCAAATATCGATTTTGAACGAAATCGGTCCAATAACAAAGAATTTCAATATGGCGGTCACTTTTTATAATGTTGCCAATCATTTCCTCTTATTTGACCCCAGGGAAGCCCAAATATCGATTTTGAACGAAATCGGTCCAATAACAAAGAATTTCAATATGGCGGCGACTTTTTATAATTTTGCAAATCATTTCCTCTTATTTGACCCCAGGGAAGCCCAAATATCGATTTTGAAGGAAATCGGTCCAATAACAAAGAATTTCAATATGGCGGTCACTTTTTAAAATTTTGGCATCTATTTCCTCTTTCTTGACCCAAGGGAAGCCTAAATATCGATTTTGAACGAAATCGGTCCAATAACAAAGAATTTCAATATGGCGGTCACTTTTTAAAATTTTGGCATCTATTTCCTCTTTCTTGACCCAAGGGAAGCCTAAATATCGAATTTGAACGAAATCGGTCCAATAACAAAGAATTTCAATATGGCGGCGACTTTTTATAATTTTGCCAATCATTTTCTCTTATTTGAGCCCAGGGAAGCCCAAATATCGATTTTGAACGAAATCGGTCCAATAACAAAGAATTTCAATATGGCGGTCACTTTTTAAAATTTTGGCATCTATTTCCTCTTTCTTGACCCAAGGGAAGCCTAAATATCGATTTTGAACGAAATCGGTCGAATAACAAAGAATTTCAATATGGCGGCCACTTTTTAAAATTTTGCCATCTATTTCCTCTTTCTTGACCCAAGGGAAGCCTAAATATCGAATTTGAACGAAATCGGTCCAATAACAAAGAATTTCAATATGGCGGCGACTTTTTATAATTTTGCCAATCATTTTCTCTTATTTGAGCCCAGGGAAGCCCAAATATCGATTTTGAACGAAATCGGTCCAATAACAAAGAATTTCAATATGGCGGTCACTTTTTAAAATTTTGGCATCTATTTCCTCTTTCTTGACCCAAGGGAAGCCTAAATATCGATTTTGAACGAAATCGGTCCAATAACAAAGAATTTCAATATGGCGGCGACTTTTTATAATTTTGGCATCTATTTCCTCTTTCTTGACCCAAGGGAAGCCTAAATATCGATTTTGAACGAAATCGGTCCAATAACAAAGAATTTCAATATGGCGGTCACTTTTTAAAATTTTGGCATCTATTTCCTCTTTCTTGACCCAAGGGAAGCCTAAATATCGATTTTGAACGAAATCGGTCCAATAACAAAGAATTTCAATATGGCGGCGACTTTTTATAATTTTGCAAATCATTTCCTCTTATTTGAGCCCAGGGAAGCCCAAATATCGATTTTGAACGAAATCGGTCCAATAACAAAGAATTTCAACATGGCGGAAAAGTGGCACCTGTGTTTGCATACATACTTGAGATAAAAACTAATTTCATCGATATATCGATACTTTTTGGCACTTCATGCATTTCCCTAGTTGCCGATGACGCTTTCGCACGCGTAAGGATCCTTACGGATCCGTAAGGATCCTTTCGGATCCGTTCGCGTCCGTAAGGATCCGTTCGCATCCTTACGGATCCGTAAGGATGCGAAAGGATCCTTTCGCATGCGAAACGTGAGCTACACTTGTAAGGATTTTAGGCACTTTTAGGTACAAAAAATGCGAAAGCCGAATCGATGCGAAAAGCCGAATTGATCCGTTCACGTTTCTATGGAATTTGACAGTTTTGTATGGGCGAAATCCGAAACGATCCTCACAGGTGTGGTTCCACCCGTAGAGGTCTTGAGCATGCTAAGTGATAAAGAGAATAATAGGGTTTTTGACTACTTTTAGAAAATCATCTTAATTGTTAATAATGCTATGCTGAAGCTAACAAAACGTATATTTCGGCATAATTTTCAGTATTTTTCATAAAAATCGAGAAATAAATTCTTAAAAATAAATTGCCGCCGAAACGTTCCATTTGCTCTCATGACGTCACAGTTCACATTTCAAACAATGACAATTCCACATCCCATAGGTGGTGTGGAATGTGACGTCATTCGAGATCACGGAACGTTTTCGATCACGTGACCATGGCCGGAATTATAGCAATTTTATTTAATGTTCTCTAATTAAATAAAACTTCATTTTTTGGTTTTGTCGTATGGAATAATGTTTATAGATAATAATCTTTTAGGCTGACACCAAATGAAACTATATTTTTAATTAAGTCAAATACCCTATTCTCACTAGCGCCATCTATCGATGCCCACGAAATCAATTTGAAGGCGGGAGATTCAAATGTGGAAATAACTTTTAGTAATTACCATTGGTCTATGGGAACGTGTTTTGAAGTTAATTTTATTAATAAACTAGTTTCGTATTTTGACTCCAAAGAGAACTTGGTATTTTATAATGTCTACCAATTTCTTTTTCGAGTCATAATACCTCATCAATATGGATTTAGTGAGGTATATTAAAATTCAACGGTGAAGGAAAACATCGTGAGGAAACCTGAACACTTGAGAGTTCTGTGAATTCCGCCAATTCGCATTGGGCCAGTGTTGTGGACTATGGCCTATAACCCTTCTCTGTGAGGAGACCTGGCTAAGTAGTGAGCCGTTGATGGGTTGCTAATGATGAATGATATTAAAATAACAGGGTTATGTTCTTACATTGCGCATTCATTTTTTATTTATTTTTATTTGAACAGCTTTCAGACTTTAAAATCTCATTTCAGATATTTCAGACTTTAAAACAGCTTTCAGATTTTAAAATGTCACTGTCAATTTGTAGATATTTAAGTACTTTCATACAGCTGGATCTCGCACTTCGATAAATAATTTTTGCAAGTTTATACTCTACTACAGAAATTTTATGATTGTTTTTTCTTTGACACTTAAGAAAATAAAAAACCGAGACAAGTGAGATCTAGCCCAAAAGTAGGCGTTGTGTCTAGAGTGTTGCCAAAGCTAAATATAATCTTCTTTGGTACTGAATTAGTGATTGCTGGCTTATTATTATAATTAAAAACATTTGTATTATGAAAATGTACACTTTCGTTCATGATATGTAACTATAGATCACATTTATGACGATGAAACTTACTATCATGAAGGCATACGGAAATATTGGGAGTATTGTCGTTCTTATGCGGTCACATTATACAGAAATACTATTTTAGGCTGAGATCTATGCTGGGTCAAAATGAGACACAAATATGTTCCGATATAAATATGGCTTGTTTTAACTCAGTTTTGAGTCTGTGCTGAGAGAGAGTGCCATCTATAGATCTCACCCTTAGAGCCTCTCGCTCGGCTCGTTTATATCATTACAGTGAATCCTTACATGTATATGCTACGTATTACAATCCCACAAACTTAATCTGGCGGTGGCCAAAAGTAAAACTAATGAGTTTTGAATGAAATAACATTTATTGGCAACACAAAATGCGACAGTAGCGACGCTGTCACCGCCCAGCCACGTTTGTGGGACTGGAGTCTGGACAATCATTTTATTTTCATAGTCAATTCCAACAATACATCGATATAGTCGATTTTACAATTTCAACATACAATCGAGTCAACACTATACAATTCTGTTTTTATATATACCTATAAAAATATCACAAGTGGCACTCGGGGACTGCCGCGGTAAAGCTATTGCATAGAATTTTTTATCAACGCAATTATAATATTTATGCAATATTTTTTTTGCATAATAAAAATTATGCAAAAAAATAATTAAAAAGCAAACAAACAAGAAAAACGCACTGTCACTACTTCGGGAGTGAGATTCGAACCTGTGACATCTAAAGAAAGCGGCCGCTCGCCCACTGCGCCAAACAGAGCTAAATGTTAACCTCTAAATTGTTGAACTGAACGACGGTGGTAGGTTTTTTTTCGTTACGGAATTTCTTGATTCGGTCGCCGCGCTCAAACTGTTTGTACTAGTTCAAAGCCCGCGATAAAAGCTATGCAATAGCTTAAAAATCAACTGCTATTCGTTAGTTTGACTAAAACTCAAAAACGTCCGCCGATTTGAATATTTTTTTTTGTTTTATTCGCTTTAATAAAACCACCCGTTTTAAAATAAAAGAATAATAAACCCAAAAGAACAGCGGAAAAGTGGGAAAAAATTAAAATTGGTAACTAATTTTGTATGTTCGGAGTCGTTTTAAATAGATGACAAGAGCGAAGCCGCGGAATAAAAGCTAGTATAATATATTATACATTATACATGGTCATACACAGCCGTAAGGCAATTAAAGTCATACATACAGAGTCATAATATAAAATATATAAACAAAGGTTTTCGCTTAGTACACAACGTTACTTTATCAGGTCTAAAAGTATAGCTGTCCTGTTCACAATGTTGCCTCCTGAAAAGGATACTGCTCTCCGGACCAACCACAATGTCGACTCGATCGGTCTGAACACATCCCCGCCCCGCTCCGCTTCAGCGAGTGGACAGTCTGTGTCGTGCGGAGCACTCTCCGGACCAACCACAATGTCGACTCGATCGGTCTGAACACATCCCCGCCCCGCTCCGCTTCAGCGAGTGGACAGTCTGTGTCGTGCGGAGCACTCTCCGGACCAACCACAATGTCGACTCGATCGGTCTTCTGAACACATCCCCGCCCCGCTCCGCTTCAGCGAGGTGTCGTGCGGAGCACTCTCCGGACCAACCACAATGTCGACTCGATCGGTCTGAACACATCCCCGCCCCGCTCCGCTTCAGCGAGTGGACAGTCTGTGTCGTGCGGAGCACTCTCCGGACCAACCACAATGTCGACTCGATCGGTCTTCTGAACACATCCCCGCCCCGCTCCGCTTCAGCGAGGTGTCGTGCGGAGCACTCTCCGGACCAACCACAATGTCGACTCGATCGGTCTGAACACATCCCCGCCCCGCTCCGCTTCAGCGAGTGGACAGTCTGTGTCGTGCGGAGCACTCTCCGGACCAACCACAATGTCGACTCGATCGGTCTGAACACATCCCCGCCCTGCTCCGCTTCAGCGAGTGGACAGTCTGTGCCGTGCGGAGCACTCTCCGGACCAACCACAATGTCGACTCGATCGGTCTTCTGAACACATCCCCGCCCCGCTCCGCTTCAGCGAGTGGACAGTCTGTGTCGTGCGGAGCACTCTCCGGACCAACCACAATGTCGACTCGATCGGTCTTCTGAACACATCCCCGCCCCGCTCCGCTTCAGCGAGTGGACAGTCTGTGTCGTGCGGAGCACTCTCCGGACCAACCACAATGTCGACTCGATCGGTCTTCTGAACACATCCCCGCCCCGCTCCGCTTCAGCGAGTGGACAGTCTGTGTCGTGCGGAGCACTCTCCGGACCAACCACAATGTCGACTCGATCGGTCTGAACACATCCCCGCCCCGCTCCGCTTCAGCGAGTGGACAGGCTGTGTCGTGCGGAGCACTCTCCGGACCAACCACAATGTCGACTCGATCGGTCTTCTGAACACATCCCCGCCCCGCTCCGCTTCAGCGAGTGGACAGTCTGTGTCGTGCGGAGCACTCTCCGGACCAACCACAATGTCGACTCGATCGGTCTTCTGAACACATCCCCGCCCCGCTCCGCTTCAGCGAGTGGACAGTCTGTGTCGTGCGGAGCACTCTCCGGACCAACCACAATGTCGACTCGATCGGTCTGAACACATCCCCGCCCCGCTCCGCTTCAGCGAGTGGACAGTCTGTGTCGTGCGGAGCACTCTCCGGACCAACCACAATGTCGACTCGATCGGTCTGAACACATCCCCGCCCCGCTCCGCTTCAGCGAGTGGACAGTCTGTGTCGTGCGGAGCACTCTCCGGACCAACCACAATGTCGACTTGATTGAGAACAATATGAACTTGTACGTCGCCTGTCGAAGACTTGGATTCTAATGCCCTTCGGGGCCGATTAGCAAAAGGACCTGTTAATGGTCTTTTGCAGAAGCAGTAGTTGAACAGATCAATATAGGCACGTCTGAAGCATCTGTTAGTAATTCCATAATTATATAAACCACTAAATACTGATCGTAATAAGCCTATCCAGAGAGTTATATACTAGTGGTTCGCCCCGAACTGAGACCTCGCGGTAACGGTATCCCATGATTATTCATTCAATCGATACATGACGACCAAACCTGACATTATTTTTATGCCCGTTTTCACCAAACATACCTATATCATCCCCTAAGTAGGAGTCTCTTTACGTAGGTAGCTCCTAAATACAATCCTAAGTCCTAACATCCGTGATGCCAATGTCCTTTTAGGTGTCCCGTACAGGATCGTGATAAAGAAGTTGACAGAAATCATCACCTAACTTATCGTAGCCCGTAAGGTTAGGCAACGTTAATGAAAACATTGAATTAATAAGTACTAACGAGTGAAAACGGGTTACGGGCATCTGTACAAATAACGATTTGTCTATCAATAAAGATTTTGATCTATCGACGCGAATAGAAAATATACAAAATGCAGATTTTAATAGTTTATTGAAGTTTGATATTTAACTAAACAATAATTTTAATTGAATAATAAGTTATTGGAACGTAGTTCCTTATCGCGCGGTACGGAAGGGGGCTAGACGGAAAAAATTAAGGAACCGACACTCGACCTCGACACATTTTGAAACCGACACTTTATTGTTGAATGAGAATTTTGCATTGTATTCGGTATTTTCGCCTTAGAACACGGCGTCTGCATGGCCTAGTTGTTAGGGCAGTCGCCTATAAATTCAACTTCGATGGTTCGAATCCCAGCTCGACAGACTGAATTTTCTATTTTCAATTTTATTTTAAATAATTTCTAAATGTGGAATTTTTCCCTAATTTTTTATATTGTATAAATTGGATAAAATGCTAACGCCATCTGTGAAAAAACAGTAACTCCACCAGAGTAACTCTTTGGTTTTGTAACAGTGCAATAGAAATAAACAAAATAATATAACTCATCGTAGTTAATCAATTTAATACTAGATGACACCACTAGTTTATTACATTTCCTTCACTGAAATTAATCGAAAGGAGCTACGTTCCATCCGGGTGTCCTTTGACACCTCTCAAGTTTTTTATTTTATGTAACTAAATAATAATGTTCGACGCAAAACTGTTTTTGGGATAGTCGTAACTCCCTAGTTCCATGGAATAGTTAATGACTGCGCCATCTATTAGCATTATTGTGAAGCTATGTTGATGCTATATGAATTACTGATGCCCATTAAAAATTAAATAATCTCATTTCTTTAAAATATTCATATAATTTTAGTATTTTTTGTTCAAGTACAGGATACAACTGAAACAAAAAACTAAAATCAGCTTGAAAATACATAGTTAATTCTCCTAGAGAGCGTCTTCAAGACAGCGTATTAAATCTCCACTTTGAAAGCCCCCCATTTCTTCAATTTTAAGGGAAAAATTAAAAAAAAATATTTTTGTACTCGGTTCGAAATTATCTTTAACATGATATTTTACAACTTTATATAACGCGATAAATTTTTTTTACTTCGCATTCACTTCTATGAGAGCCCCCCTGAAATAAAGGTTTTTATAATTTTTTATGCAATATTCGGCTGAAGGCCATCAGTTTACATATTATATCTAAATTTGAAGTAATTACGTTCAGTAATTCAAAAGTTATAAGGCTCTGACAGACGAACGGACGGACGGACAAGAGCAAATTCACCTAGTAGACTCAGAGACCTCGCTTCGCTCGGTCAAATATAAGCCATCGCTAACCCTAGGGAATCCGTTCACGATGACCATGTACGGGATCCATGCGACGACAAACAGTACATATTATGCGGTTATGTTCGATGCGGTAGAAGAATAATAATTATTTCGACGATATAATCGAGATCGTCTGTATTGCCGTGAGCAATTTCTTACTCTCGACATGGTTACACTCAATAAAGTTAGAGTGAGAGTGATAGGAATTCTGAGGGTGATGTTACCGTAGTCGTAGTCTGAATGTAATGAAACCCCAACAGACGCGAGAATTAAACTTAGGATATAGACGAAAGCAGCTACGAGGTCGACTTGCAAAGAAAGGAAATTTCGGTACTCCGCTGATGTACGGCAGACCCGGCAGAAGTTTTCAGCGGCTACCAGCTGTTAAGGAAAACAAATGCATTAAAAATTAATACAAAATATAAATAATATATGCTAGCTTATCTTCTAGTCAGTCAGTCAGTCAGTCAGGACAGTACTTATAGTATAGATAAATCTATACTTATAAAAAGACTTGTCCTGACTGACTGACTGACTGATCTATCAACGCACAGCCTAAACCACTGAAGTTAGAAACTTGAAATTTTGACAGTAGGTTCTTTTTATGACGTAGGCGAGCACTAAGAAAGGATTTTCGAAACTCCATTCCCAAGGGGGTTAAATGGGGGGTTAAAATTTGTATGAAGTCCGTCATTTTTCAAATTATACCCATGAAACTCGGTATTTGGACTTTAACATTTAAACAAAAAGTAGGTCTTTCACAGTTTTTGAAAATTCTACCCCCAAAGGCTTTAAATAGGAGATGAATGTTTGTATGATAGTCTTTCATTTATCACATTATTTTTAAAGTTATGTTTATAAAACTTGGTATTTTAGCTCTTGATTAAAAATATAGAAGTACATATTTTGCAATTTTTGAAAATTCTACCCCCGAAGGGGTAAAATAGGGGTTGATAGTTTGTATGAAAGTCCGTCATATTTCAATTCGTATTCACAAAATAGGAGATGAAAGTTTTTATGACAGTCCCTTATTATTCGAGTTATTTTTCAAGTTATGTATATGTTCCGTATATATGAAACTTAATATTTGGGCTCTTAAATAAATAAAAAGAATTATGAACGTATTTCACAAATTTTGTAAATTCTACCCCCATAGGGGTTAAATAGGGGGTTGAATGTTTGTATAAAAGTCCATAATTTTTCACGTTATATCGAGCAACGGATCTACGTGATTCTTTGATGCAGTATGGTTGCAGACCCATCAACGGCTCACTACTGAGCGCAGGTCTCCTCTCAGGGAAGGGTTGTAGGCCATAATGCACCACGCTGGCCCAATGTAAATTGGCAGACCTCACACATGTTTCAGAACATTTTGGACAACTGTCAGGAGTTTAAGATTCCTCACGATGTTTTCCTTTGCCATTGAAGCATTACATTGTGCATTCGACATCTCCCAAAGATGCAAGTAAAACCATAACAACACTAAGTACTTATTCTAACACATACTTTGGACTATGCACCTATTTCGATATACCTTTCCATTACCTACTGTGGTTTCTCAGCATATGGGAGAGCCTGCCATAGTGTTGTCACCTCCAAATAATTTTCACAACAATCTATACAAATAAAAATCAATGTTTGTATGTTTGTCCTCTACGCGTTCCGAAAAGATTGATCAGATTGTGATGAGACTTTGGTAGGGTGGTCTGGGGGCGCCCGCGAGTGTTCCTGGCCCACAATATCTATAATATAATTTCTTTACACTTTACGTGGTATTGCAACACATGCTGGGTACAGCTAGTTACAAATAAGAATAATGTTCAATAATAAAACCAAATGTTATTGTTTAACGCAATATTGAAAAAACAAAAAAAAAGATATTTCTACAATATTCTAATAAATTATTTATCTGAACACTGAAAAGACAATCAAAATGTTTGTATTAAATATTCAACATCATCTGGGCCTGGGGCTTTATCGATTTTCTGACTATTAATAGCTTTTTTAATCTCGCTAATTAAAAATTCAAGCTCGTTGTTGGTTACTTGAGTCACCTGTTCGGGTCACTGCTCGGGCAGTTCTTTGATGAATAAAGCTCACTGTAAAAGTTTGTAGCTGCCTTAAATATTTCTCTTCTTATTATTTCTTCTCTGTTTATTTTTATTTTTTGAGTAGGTAAGTATTAAACTTTAGCGCTCAAACAGTTTACATAATACAACATTAGGGCAGGTTCCCCTACTAGCAGTCAAAGTTACCTGCACCGTTGATGGGATCGCACCAGCACGAATTTGCCTTGAGCCACTTTCCGTTTCATACATGTCATCGCTCAGGAAATGCTGCGAGCAGACCACAGCAGGGTCTGGGAGGGGAGTGTCTTGTCTGCCGAGGGCTCTGAGCCAGGCAGCACGGAGATGCGAGTCACTGGGGAACCTGCAGATTACACCAGTTCAAAATTGAGTTTAAATAGTTTGAGTGTGTTTGTGAGCGTGTGAGACATGTAAACAAAGATCTCTCATTTCTGCCCAGAAGGAACCTAACTACGAGTACCTGTTAACACTTTCGTTTCTGAACTGTGGCCCTGTGTGTAGGGATTCTAGTAATGGATACAAATATTGGAGTAAGTAATGTGGTCGGTGGGGGGGTCAGGGGGAAGGGGGGAAGAGTGTGACACACCCCCCCCCCCTCCGTCCGAAATCCGTCGAATCGTAAAAGTTTTCGAAATTATTTTTTTAAATATTGTAATTTTCTAGGTACTTTAGGTGACGCAACGGAGGGGGGAGGGAGGAGGGGTCATGGGGAAGGGGGGAAGGGTGTAACCCCTCCTGCAAGGGAAATCCGTCGAATCGTAAAAGTTTTCGAAATTATTTTTTTAAATATTGTAATTTTCTAGGTACTTTAGGTGACGCAACGGAGGGGGGAGGGAGGAGGGGTCATGGGGAAGGGGGGAAGGGTGTAACCCCTCCTGCAAGGGAAATCCGTCGAATCGTAATAGTTTTCGAATTTTTTTTTTAAATATTGTAATTTTTTAGGTACTTTAGTTTAGGTGACGCACGGAGGGGGAAGGGGGGAAGGGTGTGACCTCCCCTGAAACGGAAATCTGTCGAATCCTAATAGTTTTCGATATACAATATTTTTTTAATATTGTAATTTTTTAAGTTAGTCTTGCCCAACGATGTTATATTTCCATAGATTTCATCAAATCAACGCGTCAAAAACGGCACGGTTTAACTGCTACTAATAGTAGCAAGTTAGCTCAGTCACGCGTTATTTCACAAACCGAAAGCATGCCTTGGTGCTCCGTAAAAAAATTTAAAAACAGTCCAAATTATATCAAAAAACAAGATGGAATAACATACTTTCGATAAGAAAATATTTTGTTTACATTTATATTCCACTACATTAACAATATAATCACGAAATGTTGCTTAATTTAATTAATTTGTTATGAAAATAACAATATTTCTGCGGCGCAGCTATCACAGTCACACATACCGCGCGAGGAAGAGAACGCGATAGGCACGTCTGAGCAACATTGATTCAAGAATATAAATGGAGTAGTTTATTGTTTTTTTTTTTTATTATTATTTTTTTTACGATTTTTTGTTATTAAACATTTAGACGTACTAATGCAAAAAGGATCCAACTGTCAAACATTAATTGTCTTTTCTATTTGACTACTTGAAAAAAATCGGTACAACACGTTCAGTACCTACTAGACTTAAGACTGTAATTTTATTAATTATGTTAAGACAAAATAAAAAGATATTATTATTAAGACAAATTTTAATGTACAATAATTATTATTGTGTGTAAATAATTATATAAAAAATTGCCACTCCACTTCGGAACTATTCTTACATCGATGTAATCCGGTAAAAATGAATGTTCCGCGGGTGATTTGCAAAACGTCGTACGTGTCGCACATTCATTACAAACTGAACCTTAAAATTCCAGTCATATGGTTGGTTATTGTTGACCCGGTTAGTGTCTTAGTGGATTTTATCTATAGTGTGTTTGTAGTGACTACATGGACAATTTTGGCGTACGAATTTGTAGGTGATGCTGCTTCCATGCTATAATAGTTCCATGGTCTTGCCGAAATTCGAAACTTTCATGGTTGTTTTTAGGGTGCCGTACCCAAAGGGTGCCAACGGGATCCTATTACTAAGCCTTCGCTGTCCGTCCGCCCGTCTGTCAGCGGCCTGTATCTAGTAAACCGTAAACAGTTGAAATTTTCACATATTGTGTATTTCTATTGCCGCTATAACAAAAAATAATAAAATTAAAATTAAATTAAAAGATAAAGGGGGCTCCCATACATGGAAAAGGAGTCAAAGTAAAATTTTATTGTTTTACCCTGGCATGTGTGGTATCATTGTCAAGAGCTCATTAAGTAGAGTTCAAATATGTATTTTTTAATTTTTTAGCTACAAAAATGAAGAAATGGAGGGCCGTCAAAGTTGTCGGTTTTAGACCAGTTTTGTTAAGGGGCCTATCTCAAAAACTAAACTAGGTAGGAATTTGTTATTCTGGTATATTATATACTATGTAGTGTATTTAAACAACAAATACTGAAAACACCGATTTATAATGCGGTTTGTAAGTTGTGACCAAAACAAACGAGCATTTTTTCCCCATATGCTAATTTAGTGCTTTCTAAGAACTAAGTTATCTAAATATGTATCTAGTTTAAAAAAATGATTTGGTCATATGTACGGAACCCTAAAAGAGCGAAGCCCGACTCGCACTTGGCCGATTTTTTTAGAATCATCCAGATATACTTGCACTCCAAAATTCTTACTGTAGATTAGGTTAGGCTTAGGAGGCTGTGGCGGGAGCGGAGCGAAACTCTTCCACTGGAAAACAACGGTGCTTTACCTGTAGTAGATAAAAAACCACCAGACTATGGAAAATCGAAAGTTGAAGTGGAAGTTAGGTTAGGTTGGGTTAGAACATAAATATATCAACACACTTGGTTTTTTTAGCATTTAAAAGTAAATTATTTGCCGTAAAGCATTCAGAAACTTGAGATAATGCATTATTTACATCGTCAAAATTGTCTTTCATCCTATCAACTTTAAAAATCAAAGATGTATCATCAGCAAATGGAACAATATCGCAAGTATTTTGGACAAAATGTGGTAAATCATTTAATGTAAATCAAAAACCTGAATGGACCTAGAATAGAACCCTGGGGTACACCCATTACTGAGGCTGATCCGGATGATTTTACGTCATTGACACATACTCTTTGAACACGATCACTGAGATAAGACGCAATGAGACTAAGTGCAAAACCTTTAATACCATAGTGGCTCAGTTTAAGCAAAAGGGTCTCGTGATCAACGCAATCAAATGCCTTTGATAAATCACAGAAAATACCAATGGCATTCTGTGAGTTCTTCCATGCATCGAATGTGTTGTAACAGCCTTGCGGCTGCATCGGTGGTTGATCGACCCTTAGTAAAACCATACTGCTCAGGGTGAAGAAGTCCATTTAAATTAAAGTGTAGAAGCAGTTGGTTGAGCATTATTTTTTCGAATATCTTGCTGAGGGTTGGCAAAATTGAAATTGGTCTGTAGTTATTCGGGTCAAATTTGCTTCCCGATTTAAAAAAAGGTAGGTATTAGTTTACTACATTTCATAAGGTTTGGAAAAGATCCAGAATCAACTGATTAAGGCAAGATATGGCGCAATAATATCAACTATATTGTGAATTATTTTAACTGAAATTCCCCATAGATCTCCCGTTTTTTATTTTGTAAAGCTTTAAATATTTTGATGATATCATATGGGGTAACGTGTTCAAACTTAAATAGTTTACTGCACTCGGAAACATTGCTCTTTAAAAGATTATAGGTTCCTGTTGGCGAGGAATTTAGAGAACTAGTTGTGGTAACTGTAATAGTTTTGAAAAAGTTCTCAAATGTATTTGCAATGTCTTTGTAAAATGCAATACAAAAATCAATACTTTTTAGGACCAACATAGTCAAAACGTCAATAGTTTGTGTTATAGTTCTATGGTTTATGGTGAAAGATTTATATAGTACTAGCTGATGCCCGCGACTTCGTCCGCATGGATTTAGTTTTTAAAAATCCCGCGGGAACTTTCATTATCTGAGATAAAAAGTAGCTCTCCCGGTCTGAGGAACCACTACTACATCCATTACTATACCCATGCAAAATATCGCATCAATCCGCTGTTCTGTTGCGACGTGATTGAAGGACAAACCAACAAACAAATACACTTTCGCATTTATAATATCAGTAATACTTTATTACAACACTTTTTATAATTGTCAAATTTTTTACCATACCTACTTAGCCAAAGACAAAATTACGTTTAGCTGTCATTTACGTTTTGTTATTCCACTGTCATTTGCGTTTTGTTATTCCATGTAAGATGCGTTTTTGTTATTGACTTGACGGAAACGCGGTCGAACGGGATAAAAAGTATCCTATGTCCGTCTCCTGGTTCTAAGCTACCTATCTCTCCACCAATTTTCAGCCAAATCGGTACATCCGTTCTTGAGTTATAAATAGTGTAACTAACACCACTTTCTTTTATTTGTGAATTTTCAAAATAATGTCATGATTTTATAAAAATGACGGTGTTAAATGAATTTTTCAAGTGGCAATTCTTTCAGTGTGGCAACACTTGTTTTATGTTGGTAATTTGTTAGTTGTTGGCAAACATGGTTGCGTTGGCCAATCAGGAATAAGCACGCGTAGCCCCGACAAAATGACGCAAAGAGTGGGAAAAATGGGGGGAGAAAGCGAGGGCCGGATGGTCGAGAGCGGAGGACAGCAGTTAGTGACTTATCTTTGAATAGCTCGGTTAAAAATGGGCAAAGTATCGATATTTGTGACACCTTCAGAAGTGACAATATGAACCCAATGGTATGTAAGAAGTGATTACTTTGTATGAAATGTTATACCTTCAAAATAGTTGTGAATAATTATTTTTCGAATAGCTAAGATTATAGTATTTTATATGGAATTAATCGTGTTAATTTAGTAATAAGTTTTCAACAACTTATTACTAAATTAACAGGCTTTGTCCTTTACAATAATTTTATTAAGACTACAGTGATTCTATCATATCACTTGGAACATTTGGCCAAGGCTACTCTTTGGTACTGTTTTCCTGTGATATTGTTAGCATTGCGACACCCATCATTAATTTCGGGTACGTCAATTTTCATATTGGATTTTATCCCGTATGATCATGACGAAAAGCTATGTTGACATATCAGTTTGGATCATTTGGTCAAAGCGACTCTTTGATAATGTATCCTTGCTATATTCAACATTTGGAGAAATAGTCTTTCTTATGTTATGAGAACTCGATACATTTAGAAGATGTCAAAAGGTTGAAGGTATGACGTCAATTATGAATCATTTATATAGTACCCACATTATATAATTTTCATAGTTTAATTTTGCCGGTGTTAAGTTAAGGCAGATAATATTAATACAGTTGCGAACTCGATGAACAGTTTATAAACAGTGTGGTGTTGATAAGGATAGCGAGTGAATATAAATCTGTGAGATTTAACAAAGTTTATTCTATATTGGACTAAGTGTGAATGAATGAATGAATGAAATTTTATTCACAAAATGCAGGTACAACATGATTGTGTGTTCATATGTATCCAGGTTACTATAATAGTGAAGTTATGTAAGTCCTTAATTTATTTATTTATTTTAAGTTTTAACCATGTGTGTTAATGCCATTCGTTTCATCTGACTAAAAATGTAATGTGCAATCAAATTCAAGATTTGTAATTTTCGTCATGTTTTATTTGGAGGGTAAAATGAAATAATGAGTTGAGTGAAAATGATAGTTTGTGGCAGCCAAAGTTTGATAGATATGTTTGATTCTAAGCCTTCTTACTTGAAAGGCATAGTTAGACTATGAGTCGAGTCAAAATGATAGTTTTAGTTTTAGACGGTAACTATGATGTTACCTACTGTATTAGACCATGTGTGTCTGTAGATGGTAACTATGTATGTTACCTACTGTATTGGACCAGTGCGTCTATAGGCGGTAAATAAGTATTTTACCTACTGTATTGGACCATGTGAGTCTGTTGATGATAACTATGTATGTTACCTACTGTATTGGACCAGTGCGTCCATAGACATTCGAACAGTGGCCAAGTGTGCCCGTGGGTTTCAAAGAAGTGATAAATTCTATTTGGCGGACTACGGTTGTCCTAAAGATAAGTGAGTGTCAAGTTATACATGAAATGAAATGAAATCGTTTAGTTGCTAAATGTGAGTAATAAAGCGATAGTAATATATTGTAATAATATTTTCTTTCATATTTTGCCATATTATGCATGGCGTGCAAATTCTTAGTTAAGTATGTATCTGCATTCAATTTAAAAACAATAAAATATGTCATACATAATATTTTGATAGTTAAACAAAATAGTTTATGATAGTTTTATATCCACTTGTGTAATTATTTATTATTTTGAGCCTCTGGGCTAATATTTTTCTCTGTTCACGATACTAGTGTGTAGTGTGATCATCACAGGAATATAAGTTTTATAATATCAAACATTACTACAATATGTTCTCTATTTGAGAAATTTAATTCGAAAAAGTTATTAATTGGTCCACTTTATTGACAGAATAAATTTATCTTGGCACATTGTAGGTATTAACAATTTTTCTATAAAAGAACCTACTACTACTATAATAGTTTTTATATCATAGACCTTCAATATTTTTATATTTTTACAATATTTAAGGAAATATTGGTAAATTTAAGTATTGTGTACGTGATGCAAACTATGTCACACGTTTTCCGCCATGATTTCATTATCTTCCTAAGATTCAATTCTTAATTTGGATCTACCCGCCTAGTATAATAAAATCAGAAGCAAGCCGAAATCGAGAATGATTATCATTATTGGACATGAGTGAATCTCTTTTAAAGGGTTCTGCTGTTTTTTTTTAACCAACTTCGTTTAGTATATATTTTTTCCAAACTTTAAAATTACCGTAATTTTCCTAAATACCATAATCAGCCTGAAAAAAAAATTGAATAAACCTAATTGGGATAAATAATAGTGGTTTAGAGGTGGACCAAGTCTAACAGTGAATTATATCTTAAGTAATTTATTAGCAATCATTTAAATTATACGAAGGTAAGAAAGCCTGTGACACGATTTAGGGCAAAATGCCCAATGATACGAATTAGAGTAGACTACTCAAATTAGCAAGATTGTCCTTTGATGATAAACAGCTTAAGATCACCTGTATGATTGTAAATATTTGTCACTATAATAGTTGTTCTTAATTGGCCGCGAGGGCAAGAAGGGCTTAAACTTTAATCATAATATGATAAATAATAGTTTAAAAAAACTAAAAACACGCTTTTTATAGAAAACCAAACTAAAAAATAGAAAATAAATTTTAATAAATTTAAATTAAGAATAGGGTCCAAAAATTTCAATAAATATAAAATTAATAATAGTGTAAATAAAAAAAATGTATTTTATTTTAAAAAAAGCGTGGGGTGCTTTTGAAGATATTATCAAAATGATAATCACTCTACTCATATCTGTCAATAAAATATTTATAACTATTGACACCATGCACCCCACGCTTTTTTAAAATAAAATACATTTTTTTTATTTACACTATTATTAATTTATATTTATTGAAATTTTTGGAGCCTATTCTTAATTTAAATTTATTAAAATTTATTTTCTATTTTTTAGTTTGGTTTTCTATAAAAAGCGTGTTTTTAGTTTTTAGGGTTCCGTACCCAAAGGGTACCAACGGGACCCTATTACTAAGCCTACGCTGTCCGTCCGTCCGTCCGTCCGTCCGTCCGTCCGTCCGTCTGTCAGCGGGCTGTATCTCGTAAACCGTAATAGATAGACAGATGAAATTTTCACATTTTATGTATTTCTATTGCCGCTATAACAACAAATAATAAAAATTAAATTAAATTAAAAAAATTAAATTAAAATGGGTAGGTGGGTAGATGGAATTTTTTTAATTTAATTTTTTTAACGGAACCCTAAAAGAGCGAGGCCCGACTCGCACTTGGCCGATTTTTTTAAACTATTATTTATTTTTGTTTTTTTATCAAATTAGTGTATTGTCATCGGTCCTCGATAAATCTACAAAGTTTGAACGAAATCTGGCCGTTTAAAGTGGGTCAAAATCGCGCCCAAAGAAGTCGGTTACAAACATTGTTACAAACATACAAGTGAAGCTAATAAAAAGGCAAGACTGTCAAAAATCAGATGAAATTAAGAATACTTTCTTCATTATTAGGTGGTCGTGTAGCTTTTTGGTCAGCATTTACGGGTAGCATACGCGATTGGTTGACCGCGTGCATTTTATGTTGCGTTGTTTTGTAGGACTTACCAATATTTTTAAAATAAATATATTAATATGAAGTTATTATTGAACGAAATAAATATACCTTCGGGTCGTTTAAGTTGGTAAATATATATAAAAAAAAAGTTTGAAGAATCACGTCTATGTTATATACTTTGTTTTATAATAATGCGTTTGTAAGGATAATCGCGTAAGTAGGGTTCAAAAAAAAAACAGACAAAAAGAGGGTTATTATTAAATTCTTTGCAATCGGGAATTTGACAGTTTATAATAGGTATGTACAAGATAAGTTATCTAAGTAAGATCAGTATGTTGAAGATAATTTTTTTGATGAATCTTTATTTACTTACTCACATTTTAGAAAATTTTATTGCGTACCTACCTGATTACAGAGTATGGTAGGTACATGCATTATTTTATTCATAAGAACTTTTGATGAACTGAGGAACGGGAAATCGCAATTAATACGTGGAGTGTTTTAAATAATAATACATATTATTATTATTTTGTATATAACTTCTGTAGCAAGCTTTGGTAGCAAATATATTAGTGATATATAGTGCTTTTGAGAATTACCTAGTATTATCATTATGAATATTTGAAGTTGATGAAAATGAACTTTTCTTTGATAAAGAATATTATAATAAATATATATATAAAAGAAAGTGGTGTTAGTTACACTATTTGTAACTCAAGAATGGTTGAACCGATTTGGCTGAAAATTGGTGGAGAGGTAGCTTAGAACCAGGAGACGGACATAGGATACTTTTTATCCCGTTCGACCGCGTTTCCGTCAAGTCACTATAAAACGTGGTATAATAAAAACGCATCTGACATGGAATGACAAAACGCAAATGACAGTGGAATAACAAAACGTAAATGACAGCTAAACGTAATTTTGTCTTTGGTTAAGTATGGTAAAAAATTTGACAATTATAAAAAGTATTATAATAAAGCATTACTGATATTATAAATGCGAAAGTGTGTTTGTTTGTTCGTTTGTCCTTCAATCACGTCGCAACAGAACAGCGGATTGATGCGATTTTTTGCATGGGTATAGTAATGGATGTAGTAGTGGTTCCTCAGACCGGGAGAGCTACGTTTTATCTGGGATAATGAAAGAGTTCCCGCGGGATTTTTAAAAACTAAATCCATGCGGACGAAGTCGCGGGCATCAGCTAGTATTATAATAAATATATTCTAATGAACTGTTACTTTGTGAGTTGATGAAACATTTGTGTTTTGAGGATATTCATTACGGGTACGATAGGCGGGATAGGGATATATTGACGAGGTTTTGATCATGAATTATTGATTATTTATTTATAATTCTTGTAAATCAAATTGGTGATCGATTTACCAATTTATTGCGATGAAAATTACGATTATTATTAGGGAAAATAAATTAACAGTTGTATCGTATACTTACGTATAATGACAGATAGAAACTGAAGAAACATACGAGTAGGTTAAAATACACTTACGAAGGTAAACTGGAGAAAAATATTGTGCAATACTTGGAATAATATCTAATGTTTTGCCTTATTCTTAAAATTATCTTGTTTTGATTTAGATCTACTCGTATTTAACTGTGCTAATGGCATTAAAAAAAATACTTTATTAGTGGCATTCTTAAACCTTTCTTAGAGAAAGTTAATGTGTGTGTTTATGAACTATTTAATGTAAGTGCCCACAAGTTGACGCATATACAAACATTTTCCAGCATTGGTTCTACAAAGCAGCAAGCAGATTGAACGTCAACTTGCGCCTGTAGTAGAAATTTAAACGATAACATTTTAAAAATAAACTTCATGGAAGTTTTGAACGATGATATCATTAATTTTGTAAGTAATTTGAATTTGAATTGAATTTGAATATGTTTATGTTATTTTCATTATTTATGTATAAGAAAAAAAAATCTTTTAAAATCTATTATCAGATGAATTGGACAAAGGTGAAGCTTATCTCTATGTGAAGATTTCTTTCAGCATGCTCAAAAGCGAGAAGTGAAATTAAAAAGTGGTGCATGGGTATAAAAATTAAAATGTACATCCATATATAATTATACACTATAACTAGTGGTTCGCCCCGAACTGAGACCTCGCGGTATCCCATAATTCCCATAAGGTAGTTTTAACTATATTGTAATTAAAACGCGCCGAATCTGATGACGTCAATCGTCATCTGCTTTCGTGGATGGGATGCATATTAACAATATTAAAGACAGCGCCATCTAGTAACAGTATAGTGAAGTTTTGTTAAAAACATTGATGCCCATTAAAACTCAAATAATTTCGTTTCTTTATAATATTTATCTAATCTTAGTATTTGTTGTTCAAGTACAGAATATAACTCAAATTATGTGTAAGTTTCAAGTTTTAAAACAAAGTGGTTTTAGAAATCTAGCCTCGAATACAATCTCCACTTTGAAAGCCCCCCATTTCGTATGGGAGCCCCCCTGAAATAAAGATTTTTATAACTTTTTAAGCCATTTTCGGCTGGAGGCCATCGGTTTACATATCATATCTAAAATTGAAGTAATTACGTTCAGTAATTCAGAAGTTATAAGGCTGTGACAGACGGACGGACGGACAAGTGCAAATCGCTCTAGTAAACTCAGAGACCTTCGCTTCGCTCGGTCGATAATATACTAACAAAAAGCTGACCTTTGTGAGGGTTCGCGTAGTTTTTCTAACGAGTATTAAGTTCCGTTGCAGCGATGTTGACTCTTTGGTTTTCTAACAGATGTCCATAGTGGTGCAATAACATGCTATCCAATGAAGTTCATTTTTTTTTAATTAAATTATCTAATAAACCATAAATACGCAAAAATACATAAATATTTTTATAAACATTTTTATAAAAATATATAAAAATTATAATTCTATACAATAGATTAAGAAAGATAGTGCTGCTTCACTCTAAATTTGAAAGTGTGTATTGACTGTCTTTAATATGCTTAGGTAGTGAGTTTCATAGGCAATAAATAATGCGGTGAACGAAAGATTTTTCTGAACATTTCCAATCTGATTTAGTAGTTGGTATGGTAAAAAGAGAGTTTCATTGACAACAAGCATAAAATTATAGAAATGAAGGATTTTGAGAGGTCGTCGTACATTACAATTCGATAGGGACGGATATAGTTCGATTATCTAGGTATTTTTAAAGGATCTTTGTTGATTAGTAGCTAGAGATTTTGAGATCACCTGCGAATGAAAAACAATATATATTGCGACTGCTTGAAACAGAGATGAACGTCATTAGTAATGTTAGGGATGGATTCTCAGAATTCGAACCGTTTACCATTAATGAACAAATTAATTGTTTTGATTGACGATTATTTAGTTATTTTAATACAAATTAGTGGTTGTTCATTTTAGATCTATATAGTGTATATTCTTGTTGACTATATTTTTTGGATGAATAATAAATTTTATATTATTGAAATTACTATTTAGATGACTGAATGTTTTTTTTTTACAAAATATATGATGAATGTTTTATAAATAAGTGATTTCAAGATAAAAACATTGCTTAAAGAAATGAATAATATAATTAATTATTATTTGATACAAGTTCGGGGTTGTAGCCAGTAGATCTGTCAGATAAAACATTTTTTGAAAAGACAAATTATGGCGTGATATTTTTATAAATTCGTAGTCTGCAATACTCGATAATACAGAACTGATGGCACCGCATTCACGAATGTGGTGGTGGGATAAACTACTTGTTTAGGATAAATAAGAGATAATTTGATATTATTGGAATTTGCTTAAAGTAGACCAAACCAAGGTGAAGTAAGTTTGCTTTCGAAGTGAGCAAGTCACTTAATTGATTTCGGATTTCAAGATAGTATTTAAGTGAATAGTCAGTATACAATATTCAGTAACATGATTTAAAAGAAATAGCGTAAAAGTAATTAAAAAAATGACTTAATTAGTAAATATTTGTTGCGCTATTTTTACCGGTTCTTCCCGCTAGGTTGCGGTATTTCGAACCAGAACTTTTAATTTAAAACTTAAAAATTTAAGTACTTAATATTATTGTCTAATTGACTAGACAGAGATTATGAATGCAGAGTTTAGTTTGTAATTGACAGATAGTTAAAAGAAATTGTTAACTTTTAACTAAAAATTATGTTGAGGTTAATTAAAAATTATGTTGAATAAAGATTTGAATGAAATGAAAAGGTTTAGGGTTGAATTTGTGAATAAATTAAAATTGAATTTTTATTTTTGAGATATTTAGTCTGAAGATTGGATTTTGAGTGAGATAATGATATTTTTATAATAAAATGATAAGGAGTGAATGAGTTAGGTTAACCTCGCTCCTAAAATATCTTAGAGACTGTGCTATAGTGCTGTGTGATAGTTTCTAGATAGGTCTAAACCTCTCGTTAGAGAGTATTATGTTCTGTGGGTCTAAAGTTTCTATAACTATAAGTGTAGTGTGTAATATGAAGTTGGTATTAATTGGTTAGTGCTAGAGTAATTCGTCATATTAAAATAATGATCAAGCTTATTAAAGATAATGAGTTTCGAATCTGATTCACAATAAAATAAGTCCCGTGAGAATTACGACCGAATGTCATGATCAAAAATTAGGTTAAGAGTAGTGTCTAGTTGAAAATTTTCATACAAAAAGCGATAACGTTTTGCTACCCGTAAATGTTGTCCAATGTTCATAATTTTTTGAAATGTTGCAGATACAATGAAAAACTATGCCCGTACGTTTTAATTTTAAAGAAATATTGCTTATGTTAAAAGTTATTAGTGACTAAATATCCATATTTTTGACTAAAAAACTTCCTCGACTAATTTTATTTTTTTTAATTTAACTAAACTGAAATACTAAAAAAATGAAACGTACGAGCCTAGAATAAGGTGTACTGAATCTAATGAGACCAAAATTGACTAATTTTGTAAACGTTTAGGGGGGTAAAAACGTTATGACCCGAAACAATATTTCAAGAATAAAATTTAGGCAAATAACTCCTGGACTTGCAACTCTCTCTATCGCACGATGCGGGTCGGGCAGCGAAGCGTTGTGAAACAGATAGCATTTTGGAAAATACCTACTCGCGTCGCGTTTCGTCACTAGACACTACTCTTAAGTTGATATATATACAAAAGGATAATCAATTTGGTTGAAATGTAGTGTGGGTATATTAACAAAAAAATTATGGATATTATTTTATGTTTATGCATGTTGATAATACAGTGTTGAAGTGCAACATTCCAGCAAAACGGATTATATTGTGTGTATGATATAGATAAAGTGGCAATTCTTTCAGTGTGGCAACACTTGTTTTATGTTGGTAATTTGTTAGTTGTTGGCAAACATGGTTGCGTTGGCCAATCAGGAATAAGCACGCGTAGCCCCGACAAAATGACGCAAAGAGTGGGAAAAATGGGGGAGAAAGCGAGGGCCGGATGGTCGAGAGCGGAGGACAGCAGTTAGTGACTTATCTTTGAATAGCTCGGTTAAAAATGGGCAAAGTATCGATATTTGTGACAATAATATCCTAGGTAATTATTTAATTGAATATTTTTGAAAAATTTTTGTGATTCGACAGAAAATATCTTATTAGAAAGTGTATTAAATCAAGACTTTTGTGTAAAAACCAAAATGAAGTGCTAAATCTGCGTCACCTAATCTAAAGTTGGGCCACATGCTATGCTAGCAAAGAATGTTTCAGCATGTAGGAAGCTAGAGGTACCCATTACTCACTCGTGGAACGTGACTCCCTCGGATCGCGACGCTGTCTCCACAGTGACTCTGCAGAAGGGCGCACAGCACCGCTTCTTGATTGTGAATTATAATGTTAACATCAAAATTAAAACACTATCAAAAAATAAAATCGAAAGATTATATATTATAAGCTATTTAGTTTACAATTTGGATTAAAGAAAAGAAAGAAGAATTTCGGTTTCTATTGATTTATTACAAGCCTGAAGCCATAGACTATCCTAGTGTTCGTAGCACAGATTAGGGGATACTAGTAGTCTATGCCATAGACCACGAACACTAGCCACTAGGGAACTTTGAGTATTAAACCAACACTTGTTGGTTTAATACTCAAAGCTAGGGAAACATAGAAATACAATGCCACAGATACCAGATACTATAAAAAGCACAGTTAATATTAAATCAAAATCTGTGATACAAAGCGATCATAATGGCGACATAGGGTGGAACCACCCTGGCGATCGCGTAACTTTTATCGCTGTCCTTAAAGGACTATTTCAATGTCAAAGCATGGTTTTGACCAAATAAGAGAAGCCCAAAATCATATTTTGACATTGATGCAGTCCTTTAAGGACTGAGAAAAAGTTACGCGATAGACCCGCACATTTGTGAGGATCGTTTCGGATTTCGCCCATACAAAACTGTCAAATTCCATAGAAACGTGTACGGATCAAATCGGCTTTTCGATGCGTACACCAATGTATGGAAAATGACAGTTTTGTATAGGCAAAATCCGAATCGATCCTCACAAATGTGGTTCCACCCATAGACAAAGAAAAACATAGACCACGAACACGACCAATTACATTCTCTTTGGCAACGTCCACAGAATACCGAATGACAACTTCTAAAAAAGGGATAGTTTTTCTATACTCTAGGGGGATAGTTTTCAATAGCGCCATCTACATTCATCCCATGACATCTCTTTGAAGGCGGGAGATTCAAATGTGCCAATAATCTATATGATTAAAAAGGACTACGCAAAAAAATTGTAGGGGCACTGTCCCCATTAACACACTGTGCCAGACGTGGCACTTTATTGAATATTATTGTGACGTAAAACTTATACTTAACCATTTTCAATTAGAAAATAAAAAGGTTTTTCTTATAAATACAAAAAATGTACGCACACTGAAGTAAGCGCCGCATGCAAAGGCGACGAAAGGGCGGGAGGTGGTACGGCGTTCCCACGAGGCGAATTTTGTTGAATGGCAATTGGCGCCCTAGCCGTCTCTGTCTCCTGTATTAGGTACAAGAGATACTTCTCGAACTTCCATCGACGGTGTTCCCGCATAATTACAACATGAGGTTGTTCAAGGGAAAAGCTAGGAACAGACTAGGTATAAAGAAAAAACAGTTGATAGGTACATGCATTCTCCCATGCATAACATAATATGGATGGTCACTAACTTCACATCATAGAGATAAGCTGGCGAAATGTCGAACGAAGTAAGTATGCTGGGAGGACAAAATTATTCTGAATTGCGATATATGAGCAAGAACCAGGGTCACAGACATATTGACCAGCAGAAGTGGAGATGGACTGGACACAATATGTTAAGAGGGAAGGTAGAAAAGTGAAGCAACCTGGTGACACATTGGTACCCCAGAGATAGTAAAAGGAAAAAAGGTCCCCAAGCTAGACGCTGGGAGGATGACCTCAGACTAACTCTGGGGCCACATTGGACCAGGGTGGCACTGGACAGACGACAGTGGCGAGGGTAGGAGGAGGCCTATTAATGCCAACAGGTACTTCACTTTAAGGGACATTTTATAAGAGAAAAAAAGAATATTCTCAAACAAAAATTTACTTTTTATTTTATTTCACAAGGAAAACTTACAGCTAATTAAACAGATGAAAATTATAGCTAATTACAAGTTTTCACAGATATATTAATTCACATAATAATTAAGGAGAGAAAATAATGTACATAAATAAGGTTTAAATTCACAAAATGTTAATATTATTATTATTCAAGGGGCGGACCAACAATTCCTGAAAACCCGGCAACGCATTGGTGGTGCCTCTGGTGCTACAGATGTTCATGGGCGGCGATAATCACTTAACACCAGGTGACCCGCCTGCTCGTTTGCTCGCTATTCATATAAAAAAAAGATAGACGGCTATGGCTATATATCGCATCTATATATATATATATATAAAAGAAAGTGGAGTTAGTTACACTATTTATAACTCAAGAACGGATGAACCGATTTGGCTCAAAATTGGTGGAGAGGTAGCTTAGAACCAGGAGACGGACATAGGATACTTTTTATCCCGTTCGACCGCGTTTCCGTCAAGTCAATATAAAACCTGGTATAACAAAAATGCATCTGACATGGAATAAAAAAAACGAAAATGACAGTGGAAGAACAAAACGTAGATAAATGACAGCTAAACGTAATTTTGTATTTGGTTAATTATGGTAGAAAATTATGGTAAAAACAATTATAACTAGTGGTTCGCCCCGAACTGAGACCTCGCGGTAACGGTATCCCATGATTATTCATTCAATCGATACATGATAACCAAAACTGACATTATTATTATGCCCGTTTTCATCAAACATACCTAAATCATCCCCTAAGTAGGAGTCTCTTAACGTAGGTAGCTCCTAAATACAATCCTAAGTCCTAACATCCGTCCCAATATCCTTTTAGGTGTCCCGTACAGGATCGTGATAAATAAGTTGACAGAAAACATCAATCACCTAACTTATAGGTAGCCCGTAAAGGTTAGGGAACGTTAGTGAAAACATTGAATTATTTATCAAACATTGAATTTAACTCGTAGTTCCATGGGAATAGTTACTGACTGCGCCATCTATTAGCATTATTGTGAAGCTATGTTGATGCTATATGAATTACTGACGCCCATTAAAAATTAAATAATCTCGTTTCTTTATAATATTCATATAATTTTAGTATTTGTTGTTCAAGTACAGGATATAAGTGACCTAAAAACATAAAATCAGTTTGAAAATCCATAGCGGATTTTTCTAGAGAGCGTCTTCAAGCGAGCGTATAAAATCGCCACTTTGAAAGCCCCCCATTTCGTCAATTTTAAGGGAAAAATTAAAAAAAAAATATTTTTGTACTCAGTTCAAAATTATCTTTAAAATGATACGTAACAATTTTATGTAACGCGATTTTTTTTTTTTTACTTCGCATTCGCTTCTATGAGAGCCCCCCTGAAATAAAGATTTTTATAACTTTTTAAGCCATTTTCGGCTGGAGGCCATCGGTTTACATATTATATCTAAATTTGAAGTAATTACGTTCAGTAATTCAAAAGTTATAAGGCTCTGACAGACGGACGGACGGACGGACGGACGGACGGACAAGTGCAAATCGCCCTAGTTAACTCAAAGACCTTCGCTTCGCTCGGTCGAAAATTATAGTTTAACGTAATTGATAATATCATCAGTAATATGTTTTCTCTTCGAATCATCATTAACAATGCCGCGAGCAAGACGATCAAATGTTTCCTGCTACAAAGCTACGGATTGACGTGATTTATTGGATAGGTATAGTTGAGAACCTGGAGGGTGACAAAGATTTCCCGCGGGATGTTATGAACTAAATCCACGCAGACGAAGTCGCGGGCATCAGCTAGTATCGCATAAAAGGATAAATACAGAATGAATTATATAATAAGTAGGTACCTACACGTGCAGACAGCACGCAAGCACAGAACATAGCTAACACGTTGTGGTTATAATATTCTCTTTGATAGGTAGCTAGTACGTATTCAAAATAATTTTCGTTTTTTTTTATTCCAATGATGTTGGACCAATATTTTATGCAACTATTCCATTTCGATAGCTTTAATAGTTACTAAAATAATCGACTGTAACAGACGGACGGACGGAGAATGTCGCACCATAAGGGTTCGATTTTTACCATTTTGGTACCGAACCTAACAAAACACACGAGTCTTGTCTCCATGAAACAAAAGTCAATATCGCAAATACGAATAGGTTTACACTTCAAAAATAGGTAGGTATTAATAGTTAAATCTGCCCAGACATAGTTACCCCCCTGGGAACGCACAGACTACTATGTGGCAGGTATACCTACTCCTGTATGTAATGTTAAGGACTTGCTAACGAAAACTGAAACCAGGGATTCAGAAGTTCGATCTGTACTACTCGCGCGATCAGCTGTTTATCAAAAGTTTAAAGCACTCGGCCTAAGTACCCACAAACCGCCGCTTGCGACGCGCCGTACCTAATGCGGGTGTAGGTATCGGCGCCCGTTGTTCGCGATACATTGCGTGCTCAAAAATTACAATATTGGTAACCAACATTTCCGAGATGAGTTGCATTTGTATTTCGTTACAGAAGTAAGGCTTTACATCTTCGATCACGGAAATAAATTTCACGTCGATAGCTTTAATAGTTACTGAAATAATCGAGTGTGACAGACGGACGGACGGACGGACGGATGGACGGAGAATAAGGATAAATTCCATTTTTACCATTTTGATACGGTACCCTTAAAATATAAAAACATTACTATGAAAATATACAGTATGAAAATATATTAAATACCTACATAAAATTATTGTTGTTGTCAAAAGTAGTATTAGCTAGTGATACAACACTATTACCGGGTGGTATGTTTAACGTTGAAAAATCCACCGCGCCGGGCGATGCGCGGCGCGGGGTACGCTGGCTCTGTAGCCTGGCAGCTGCAGTGCAACAGAGCAACCGCCGAGCTTCTTGCGGGCTCTTCTCGGCAGGAAGGGCATTCCGAACCAGTGGGAGACTCATCGACAATTCGAAAGCACTTGTGAAAGTTTATTTCACACAAGTGACAGGCTTTTCTCTAGTGTCTTCTCATGCGACTTACTAAATTATGCTTAACTGAACATTTATACTTACATAGCTCACAAGCAAGACTTTTCGCCAGTGTGAGTTCTCATGTGTCTCACTAAAGTATCCTTACGTGAACATTTATACTTGCATAGCTTACAAATAAAAGGCTTGTCGCCAGTGTGAGTTCTCATGTGACTAATTAAACTAATCTTTTGTGTAAATTTATAATTACATAGCTCACAAGCGAAAGGCTTTTCGCCAGTGTGAGTTTTCATGTGTATTACTAAATTACTCTTTCGTGAACATTTATAATTACATAGCTCACAAGCGAAAGGCTTGTCGCCAGTGTGCGTTCTCATGTGACTATTTAAACTAATCTTTTGTGTAAATTTATAATTACATAGCTCACAAGCAAAAGGCTTTTCGCCAGTGTGAGTTCTCATGTGTATTACTAAACTACTCTTTCGTGAACATTTATAATAACATAGCTCGCAAGCGAAAGGCTTGTCACCAGTGTGAACGTGCCTCATCAAAGCATTTTCAGTTTTACATTTGTATTGGCAAATCTTGCAATTCAACTGCATCACCTCAGTATGAGTATTTATGTGATTTATCAAGAAACGTTTTTGTTTGAACATTTTCGGGCAAACGCCACAGGAAAACAATTTCCTGTCAACATTCGCTGGTGAACTATTATACGGTACATTAACGTCATTACTTGAATAAAATGTTATACTTTGTAAACTTGATAAGTTAGGGTTATTCAGTGTCGTGGGAACTTTATTCCGACTAGTAGCCTGACAGCTGACATCGTCCGCGGCAATACCACTCGCAGGCACGTCTTGTTCGTCGTGTGAGTCGTCTTCTTCAGCTGGAGGCACTTTCGTTTCGTTATTCGTCGCACGGCTTGCGGGCAGAGCGACTGCAACGATACGTTATTTGTATTTCTTGGTACTTATGGCTTTGCTTGATGACATGATAAATGAGGAGTTGGGATGGAATGAAAGGAACTCTGGCTGGCACGAGTGGACTTTTCTAAAGCTCTTTATCAGATTTCTCCAAACGGAAGGTAATATTCTTCAGCTGTGGGTATACGCAACAAACCGTTCCGGCGATTCATGAGACAGTAGGTAATGATTAACCTGTATATGAAAATAATTCTATTCTATTCAGTTTCCACTTTATTTGTGTACAAGTCATATCTTAAAATGAGTATTTGATTTGAATATTAGTTTCAATTCGATGCCTTAAGATGGGTAGCCTAAGTATGTCACACTCTCTTTAACATTTCTGCGGTGGTGTCGTGTGATGCGGGTTGTTACGTTCCCTCAAATATGGTTGAGCGAAGCAATGGCTGGGTCATGGGTCATGCTCGTATATTCGACCGAGCGAAGCGAAGGTCTCTGAGTTTACTTGAGTGAATTTGCACTTGTCCGTCCGTCCGTCCGTCCGTCCGTCTGTCAGAGCCTTATATCTTCTGAATTACTGAACGTAATTACTTCAATTTTAGATATGATATGTAAACCGATGGCCTCCAGCCGAAAATGGCTTAAAAAGTTATAAAAATCTTTATTTCAGGGGGGCTCTCATAGAAGCGAATGCGAAGTAAAATATATTTTTTTGCATTTCATAGGGTTGCAGTACCTCATTTTAAAGATAATTTGGAACAGAGTACAAAAGTATTTTTTTTTTATTTTTTTTTTCCTAAAATTGACGAAATGGGGGGCTTTCAAAGTGGAAATTGTATTCGAGGCTAGATCTCTAAAACCACTTTTTTTTAAACTTGAAACTTACACATAATTTGAGTTATATTCTGTACTTGAACAACAAATACTAAGATTAGATAAATATTATAAAGAAACGAAATTATTTAAGTTTTAATGGGCATCAATGTTTTTAACAAAACTTCACTATACTGTTAATAGATGGCGCTGTCTTTAATATTGTAAATACAGTTTTGCGTCAGCTATTCTTATTTTGTCTATTACTAATTATGTTATTCAATTAGCAAATTATTATCAATAAAAGTATAACGTTGTTTTTGCAAAAGTAAATCCGTTTCTATTTACAATAATTAGACGTTAGCACCTATTTACTACCGTATGATGCTTGGATGATGGTACTGTGTCTATGAATATAAAGATGAGCGCGCATCTAGACATGCTCGCCGCAGAAGCCGCAAGCGCGCAGTCATGGCAGTTTATAATTTTTTTTATTATGAAATCGTATACTACGTAACACCCGTTCAGCGAACCAGCTGAATTTTAGTAAAATACTGTAGGCATACGCATCCCATCCACGAAAGCAGATGACGATTGACGTCATCAGATTCGGCGCGTTTTAATTACAATATAATATAGTTAAAACTACCTTATGGGAATTATGGGCACATGGGATACCGCGAGGTCTCAGTTCGGGGCGAACCACTAGTGTAAAAGTATTTTGAAAAGAGCAACTGCCGAGTTTTTTGCTGGTACTTCTCGGCAGGAACGGCATTCCGAACCAGTGGTAGACTCATTGACCATTCAAAAGTACTTGTAAAAGTTTATTTGAATAAAAAACATTTCTTTTCTATTCTATTCTATTCTAAAACTTAAGCTTGACGACCCTCACAAATGGGAAGCAGGATTACGAGGTCCGTGTCATTTTACAGTCATTACACACATACATACATAGTAGCCATAAAAAAGAATCATAGAAAACGGTTAGCCTAGCACAAAAATATGTGTGATAGAATCGGTTAAAACAGGAAAACCATACGCAGCTACCCTTAGAGGTGAAATATATCTTTCTTTAAATGTGACAACAATAAAAAATAATAATGTTTACGACTGTAAAAGTAATGCTTGGTCATAAAGGTACATATAGACATAGGCACCTGATATTTGTTTCTTCGGTTGAAAAGAACGTATATTCAGTGTTATTTGAATGTCTTACGAAGCGGCTCTCACCTGACGTGCGAGGCAAGTCAGCGGAAGGGCGAGGGTCGTCACTCAGCTGTAGAGGGTCGTCACTCAGCTGTTGAGGGTCGTCACTCAGCTGTTGAGGGTCGTCAGCAGCGGCGCCGCTCTGCCGAATGACAAGTAAGCTCATTATACTTCCGTCTTGAGCTAGCTTGAGCGTGTCGGCGTACAGTCACAAAAAGGGTGATTTACACGATAGGCAAATGAGAAATCCAAATAGGCTCGTGATTCCTCGACTACGTTTCAAGAAAGTCCGAAAGTCGTTTGTGGGAATGGGCGTGACGTTCTATAATAGAATTCCACGAGCATCAATTCTTTGAACTATGTGCTCCGTCCATTGCCCCTTCAGCTCGCAACTCGATGAGTTACGTCGCTAACTTTGTTCTCCTCAGATCCAGCCAGCTCATGGACTCAGCAAGTTGACAAACGTACTGTTTGAGTTTGAAACAGTAACAGCAAATACATCAACATGTCTTACCTGAAGATGCGTGCTCAAATGTTGCAAGTACGCATGTTCATGAACAAATTCCTCCAAACAAAGTGTACATTGGTAGGGGGCACTTTCACACTTGAACAAATCCTGTGTTACAGCCACTTGTGTACAAACTGCTGCTTTTCTGTTTAGAGCTATAAGCGTAGCATCATCCAATGGTTGTGTTTCTAGCTTTATATTACGATCCGATGAGTATTCATTAGGAGCAACAAACTCATCATCGATACCGTCAGCATGATTATCTTCATTTAAAACCTTTAACCCAACATTAACAAACATTAACTCGTCGTTTGCTTCAGTTTTCACTACATCTGTGTCGATGGTATCTTCTAATTCAATCTTTATGTCTTCTAGTATGTGTAAATCACAATGATCAGGTGCCAACGTTGTCGCTACCAAATCATTTTTTAATTGGTGTCTAGTGCGGTCTATCTTTTTAATGTGAAGTCTTGTTATCTGTGGACAAATAAGTTGACTATTGAGCGAGTTCAATTACTATCATTATCATCATCAACGGCTCACTGCTGAGCGCAGGTCTCCTCTCAGAGAAAGTTATAGACTATGGTCCACCGCGCTGGCCTGTTTAGCTATGTCGTCAAGCCGCTATGTCGTCACTGTTTCAGCGGCGATGATACACCGGTTGTACGCAACAAGTATACACTTGCTGACGACGCACCACACGTCTCACGACACACGACACACCGGTTGTACGCAACAAGTATACACTTGCTGACGACGCACCACACGTCTCACGACACACGATACAGCGGCTGTACGCAACAAGTATACACTTGCTGACGACGCACCACACGTCTCACGACACAGCGGCTGTACGCAACAAGTATACACTTGCTGACGACGCACCACACGTCTCACGACACACGATACAGCGGCTGTACGCAACAAGTATACACTTGCTGACGACGCACCACACGTCTCACGACACACGATACAGCGGCTATACGCAACAAGTATACACTTGCTGACGACGCACCACACATCTCACGACACACGATACAGCGGTTGTACGCAACAAGTATACACTTGCTGACGACGCACCACACGTCTCACGACACACGATGCAGCGGCTGTACGCAACAAGTATACACTTGCTGACGACGCACCACACGTCTCACGACACACGATACAGGGGCTGTACGCAACAAGTATACACTTGCTGACGACGCACCACAGGTCTCACGACACACGATACAGCGGCTGTACGCAACAAGTATACACTTGCTGACGACGCACCACACGTCTCACGACACACGATACAGCGGCTGTACGCAACAAGTATACACTTGCTGACGACGCACCACACGTCTCACGACACACGATACAGCGGCTATACGCAACAAGTATACACTTGCTGACGATGCACCACACGTCTCACGACACACGATACAGCGGCTTTATGCAACAAGTATACACTTGCTGACGACGCACCACACGTCTCACGACACACGATACAGGGGCTGTACGCAACAAGTATTCACTTGCTGACGACGCACCACACGTCTCACGACACACGATACAGCGGCTGTACGCAACAAGTATACACTTGCTGACGACACACCACACGTCTCACGACACAGCGGCTGTACGCAACAAGTATACACTTGCTGACGACGCACCACACGTCTCACGACACACGATACAGCGGCTGTACGCAACAAGTATACACTTGCTGACGACGCACCACACGTCTCACGACACACGATACAGCGGCTGTACGCAACAAGTATACACTTGCTGACGACGCACCACACGTCTCACGACACACGATACAGCGGCTATACGCAACAAGTATACACTTGCTGACGACGCACCACACGTCTCACGACACACGATACAGCGGCTTTATGCAACAAGTATACACTTGCTGACGACGCACCAGACGTCTCACGACACAGGATATGTTGACACAATAATATAGTGTCAACATATCCTGCCAAGCTTGGCGTGCAAAGATAATAATAATAATTTTTAAACCCTTGATAATAATTAAAAACATGGAAACAGGAGTCGGTATATGTCAATTAAAATTAATAAATTTCACACCATATCATTACATAAGTAAAAAAACTTGAGAGGTGTCAAAGGACACCCGGATGGAACGTAGTTCCTTTCGATTACATTGTGTTCGGTATTTTCGCGGTACAATAATGGGTCTCCGTAGCCTTGTGGCTTCGGCAGTCGCTAAACAGTTAAAGGTCGATGGTTTGAATCGCAGCTCGACAGACTGAATTTTCTATTTTCAATTTTATTTTAAACTAGCTGATGCCCACGACTTCGTCCGCGTGGATTTAGTTTTTAAAATCCCTCGTGAACACTTTGATTTTCCGGGATAAAAAGTAGCCTATGTTACTCTACAGGTCCTCAACTATAGTACCCCATGCAAAAAATCACGTCGATCCGTGGCTCTGTTGTGGCATGATTGAAAGACAAACCAACAAACAAACACACTTTCGCATTTATAATATTAGTATGATTAGAATATTAAATTAATTAGGAAAACACTGTAACATTACGTCCATACGACATCCATACCTACTATGTAGTATGTAGGTATTGTAATGATCGTTTGGCAAAATCTGACACCAGGGCTGAGGGCTATCCACGATGGCTATAATATACGATAAAGTACGCTTGCCAGCTTAAGATGAGCCGTACATTCAAAGTATCCTGTAGATTCCGGGGTTCAAGTTATTTGAACCTTATACTGAAGATTGTGATGTCTATAATTTCCTTAGAGTATAGAAAAATAAGGAGACGCCGTAATTTTCTATCTCTTTCTTGCTGATATTAAATCGATACAGAAATATGAAACTATACTTTGTCTCTTTTTAACCAATGAGTAATCTCATTTGAAGAAAGAGAGACGTCATGCTATTTGTTTATTCTCTGCCTGGCAACATTTTTCCATTGCCGTCACCTAGCGTGCCATCCGCCATCTTTTGGTCCCGTGATTTTGTAGTACGTGAGCTGTCAAGTGAACAACAACATTGGATTTGGATTGCGATTTTTAGGAATCAAAACGCTCCCAACTAAATTGTTTTGTTCTGTGAGTGTCTAGTGGTGCAAATTGAATATGCCTACCTGCTCAATAATTCAGTGTGGTGCAAGGAACAACCCCAATCAACCTCACTTAACCATGCATAGGTTAGTAGCCGTATTTTATGAAAAACTTTATCATGCTGTATTTATTTTGTATAATATGTATCCTTGTTTTATTTATAGAATAAATGCTCCCAAATGTACATACTGTATATTTCTGATATTTACCTCTATTTGCTAAATTAATATCATGTTTTTTTTAATAATACAATGACAATGCAAAATAGTGATGTCTTTTATTTAATAAGCTATCGATAAGAAACAATTTTTTTTTAGTTTCTACATTTTAGATTCCAGTAGAGTAGGGTATCAAAATGAAGGGCTGACGGCACGGTTAGCCCTTCATTTTGATTGGGTGTCGCGGGTTCGATTCCCGCACGGAACAAATATTTGTATGATTTGCAAAATATAGTTGTTCCGAGTCTGTCATCCGTCGCGGGGAACCAGACCCGGCGCTCCCTTTTTGCTACGTAATTAATATTAAGTTTTCTATAGACTCGACCACATGCACACCGTTAAAGTTGAACTAGCGACACACATGACACACGCTCTTTGTCGTGCGACGGGTGCACAGAACATATATTTATCCTAGACGGGTGCCAGTCCCGGGCGTCCGCTTTACGAAGTTTCGGCCCTATAATATAATTATCTGCCTAACCTTTTCCAAACTATATATTGGGGTCGGCTTTCAGTCTATCAACGGATGCAGCTGAATACTAGTATTTTACATGGAGCGACTGCCTATCTGACCTCCATAACTCAGTACTGCGTAATAGGAACGATACCCTTGGTCAGACTCGGGCCACTGACTTAAAACGACTGTCAAAGATTTACAATGACACTTAGTTCGATACTAAGCATAAAGGGTTCAGATTAATCTTTATGAACAACTTGAAATGTGGAACAAACCCTGAAATCGCAAAAAAACTCAGTTGTCCCTAAAGAAAGTCACTCACAAAAAAAAAACGAAGTCGGTCAGTCATGCAGCCCACTCAACAGTGCCAAACCCCTTGTATGTTAATATGAATTTTAGGCACTATAATTTTTAAAAAATCAGGAAAAGAACTAAAGGACTTGTTACAGTTATGCCAAAAGTATAATAATCTAATTTATCCAAAGTTTAAAAGTATTGTTACATAAGAAACCAATGTACCAGAAGAAAATAAATAAGAAATGTTACAAACTCTGGTATCGATATCGATACTTTTTGGTTTTGATTACTTATGCGCTTCCCTAGCAATGGCCGCCATCTTTAGGGCCCAGTTTTTAGTAGGTATGCACGCGTATTTTGTAGGTATTTCTGTTCCATACTATAATATTGTCTATGATAATTTCTAAATTGACGACCTTGAAATAAGCCTCAATAGCCCAACGGTTAAAGGTGCGGACTGAAAACTGAAAGGTCGCAGGTTCGAATCCCATCCGTTGCACTATTGTCGTACCCACTCCTAACACAAGCTTTCCGCTTATTTGGAGGGGAGAGGAGCATATTAGTCAACTTCAACTTGACTAATATTATTTAAAAAAAAAAAATACAGGACAATCTCTAAAGTACCTGCTTTCTAACAAAAAAAGAATGAATGAAATCGGAATACGCCTTAATGAATTACAGCTAAATACACATTTTGACTTTCATCTCCTGTCCCAAGGGAACTGTGCTAAATTTCGGGATAAAAAGTATCCTATATTATACCTCGTAGTATGAACTTAAATCATGCCAAGTTTCATTTAAATCCGTCCAGTAGTTTCGGCGTGATGCGCGGCCAAGATATAGACAGACAGACAGACAGACAGACAAAAAATTAAAAAAAAATTGTTTTGGCTTCAGTATCGATTATAGAGTGCCCTCAAACAAAAATTTTCAAAATATCTTCAATGTACAGAATTGGACCTGTTACAGTTTTATTATCTTAGATAATTTCTACATTTCTACATTTTATAAGTTATAAAAAATTAGGGAAAGGTTCAACATGTAGAAATTGTTTAAAATAAAATTGAAAATGGAAAATTCGGTCTGTCGAGCTGGGATTCGAACCATCGACTTTTAACTGTTAAGCGACTGCCGAAGCCACAAGGCTACGGAGACCCATTATTGTACCGCGAAAATACCGAACACAATGCAAAATTCACATTCAACAAAAAAGTGTCGGTTTCAAAAAAGTGTCGAGTGTCGGTTCCTTAATTTTTTCCGTCCAGCCCCCTTCCGCACCGCGCGATAAGGAACTACGTTCCAATAACCAAATTAAAATAAAATGTCGGTACAATATGGAATGTCTCGAAAATACACATCACTAATTAAAGCAAGAAAAGAAAAAAAAACAGTATTATAGGTTCTTATTATTTGCTGCAATCATGTTTTATTTCTTGAAAATTCAACAGCAATTAATTGACTAAGCAATTAATTAATTAACTAGAGAACTAACTAAAGAATTACCTAGAGATATAACCAAAGAAGAATTAAGAAGATTTTAATTAGCAATTTATGTGAAATCAAAAACTTAAAGCATATGACACACTTTTTTGAAAAATCAAAGAAACATTTATTTTATACAGATATGTATAAAGCACTTACTAGTTCACGTTGTTGAACCAAGTCCATCAGCAGCCCTCGGGCTCTCAAGCCCTTGTCTCTAAATCTGCTAAAGTTTCTCAAGCTCTGAGCGCAATGCACACAAAGTGTCTGTTTCAGATTTCCCAGGTCACACGGCTGAAACAACATATTATATGTAAATGAACAATTGGGTATTGGGTATACAAAATAAGTTATATGTTCTATTGTAAGCTGTTTCACAGGAATTTTAAAGCTCTAAATTTTCGAGACTAATAAAAATATTTAAAAATGAAAAATTGGAATTGCATTATAAAACATTTATAAACTTTATTTAAATAACATAAAAAATATCAGTCGTCCAACTGGGTATTTGATGTTTTGTGTGTAGATTTGTTCTTCAATCACGCAGCAATGGAGCAACATTTTCTTCATAGATTTAGGTTTCTTTTAAAAATGAATATAAACCAAGCTGAACTAGTCTAACATTCCCCTCTCCCCTCCACATAAGCGGCAAGCTTGTGTTAGGAGTGCGTGTCACAATAGTGCAACAGGTGGGGATTGAACTGGCAACCTTTCAGTTTTCAGTCTGCACATTTAACTGTTGGGCCATTAAGGCCTAAGTTGAAGTCCTGAATCCAGCACTTGAGACTATCATGTGTTGGAGAGATTATGATGTCATTGGCGAATCTCAAATGTAAAAGATTGTCCCCATTTATTTCTATGCCTCTTTGTTCCCAGTTCAGTTGTCCTAAGTGCTCCTCCAGAACTGCAGTGAATAGCTTCGGTGAGACTGGACCCCCCTGGAGAACACCTCTTCCCATCTTTATTTCTTTTCCTTCTTTCACTAGTTTTATCATCTTTACTTTACTGTTTCTGTAGATGTCCGTTAATATCCTGGTAACCCCCTGGTTCTTAAGTGCTCACCAGATCACCTCATGTTTGAGTGAATTGAATGCCTTACTAAAGTCCACAAAGTAGCAGTTAAAGGTTATAATGTATTCCCTGCTCTTTTCTAAAAGTTGTTTAACTACTTGATGATAAATTGACAACTTGACTATCTCTGGCGCAGTGGTCTGGGGTTTGATTCACGGCAGGGGCAATTTGGAAATTTATAATTTCTGAAATGTCCCTGGACTGGTATGGTGGGAGGCTTTGTTTGTGACTAGTTACCACTCTACCGTCAAGGGCATGCCACCTAGCGATTTAGAATTCCAGCATTATGGTCCCCTTAATCCGAACCCATTAAAAGGGTTATGACTGTGTACATGCAACCCCTAATCTGTTTGTACAAAAACGGATTAGGGGTTGCATGTACACTGCCATAACCCTTTCAAGTTAGCCTGCCACCACCTTAGACTGCATCATCACTTACCATGAGGTGAGATTGCAGTCATGTACTATCTTGTCATCAAATAATAAAAAAGCTTACAGGATTTCCAGTTAAGTGTTGATATGCTTCTTCCAAGTTGTATTTGCTCATTAGATACAGCTTGCTGTCAGTCTCCAGGCACATCATGCAGACCTGCAAAGATAATATATTCACTAATTCATCATCATCAGCAACCCATCAACAGCCAACAACTGAGCGCAGGCCTCCTCTCAGAGAAGGGTTATAGGCCAAAGTCCACAACACTGGACTTTAATAACCCTACAAAAATCAATTCAAGATTGGCTAAAAATGAATAAAATAAAGTTTATGTTGACTGTATATTAACAACATAACAAGATATAATGCATATAATTACCTTGCAACTTAAGCCCTAGAAAAGTTACCTGCACTGTTGACGGAATTGCACCAGCACGAATTTGCCTCGAGCCACTTTCCATTTCATACATGTCATCGCTCAGGAAATGCTGCGAGCAGACCACAGCAGGGCCTGGGAGGGGAATGTCTTGTCTGCCGAGGGCTTTGAGCCAGGCAGCACGGAGATGTGAGTCACTGGGGAACCTGCAGATTATACCAGTTCAACATTGAGTTGTAATGAGTGTGAATGTGTGTGTGTGTGTGAGTGACACACATAAACAAAGATCTCTCATTTCTGCCCAGAGGGGACCTATCTACCTGTAAACACCTTTGGTTCCAAATTGTGGCCTGCAGGTAAGAGTTCTAGGAATGGATACTAATTTTGAAGTAATTAATGATAATGTCCTCACGACTGCTAGCTTCCAGAGACAAGCCATTTAGCTTAAATAGTATCATTGTATCTACTAAGGTACTCACTCGTGGAGCGTGACCGCCGCGGATCCCGAGACTGTCTCCGCAGTGGTTTCGCAGAAGGGCGCGTAGCACTGCATGTTGATTGTTAATTAAAATGCTTTCACCAAAATAAAATCCAAGTTAAAGATATAACTACGGCCGTTCAGAGAATGCGTTCCTGACACGTCGCGATTGAACTGACGACGTAACTTTGTAATGGCGTTGCAGTTACGATAAAAATATTATTGCTGGTTGTTTACCGTTTTAACAATTGATGAGCATTAAAACAACATTAATATATCATTAATCACCGACCAGGAAACAAAGGTCATTAATCAATGACTAATGTCATTATATCCTTCTCGACTAATGTTATAATTTTGTGACAGTTGTCCAGTGACAGGTGTCTGGAACGCATTCTCGGCAGCCCGACCACGTAAATAATGTCTCACATCTCACATCCAAAAATATCCTTATGGATCGTTATAACCGGTACCGCGTAAGCTTTTTCAGGAGTGTAGCAATAGGTCGCAATCAGGTGACTATCGATACTATAGTGGTGGGTCATACGTATAATCCGACTAATTTGAACATCTATGATAATCTAGCAAACTATACGGCTATAGCAGACTTCCTTATTTGACTGCGTTATACCAATTGAAATAATTAATAATAATTGCCATAGCTAATAATAATTGCTCTTTAATTAAATATTTAATATCTGCAAATAATATACGCAATATTTATTTAAGTAGGATGGTACTTCGTACACACAAACACTTAAAAACCTTATTCCCGCATCACAGACAGAATTTACCCAGGCGCAAATTATTATTGAATAATACTGGCCATAAGTCGTACGTAATACCTATGTAGGTACATACCCTATGCGGCTAGTTCATGGAACTAGGAATTAGGACTACGTTAATTAATCCAACAATGATAACAACTGCGAGTTTGATGCCACCCAAACACCAAAATATTTTTATGATTTCAGATTTTTAAACTTTATACTTCGTATCAAACTTTCAGACGGCAAACCAGAGATTACTCTTTACTTAGACGTAGTCGTATTTCCTAGTTCCATGCTCTTTAAACTATCCGTAAACGTAAGAAAATGTCAAAAGTAACCTAAATCTAAAAATTATTCTTCAATGATTTTAACATTAAACATACTTCTTAAAATACTACTTATTGCTTTGCTAATTTGACAAATTATTTAATAAAGCTTTTTAAAACACTTTAACAGAAAATATGAGTAGTAAAACGATTAGTGGACACCTTATGTCACCTATAAGAACACCTCACGGCTTTTAACAATGAAAGCCTAGTTTGACGTAACTTTTGTCGTAGTCCTTAACGACATCTTTGATCTTACTTCAAAAGTCTTACGTGGAACCAATTTTCATGTTTATACAAAAATTGTATCGATAGTGTACTGCATCAATGTCAAAACATTTTTTTGTCCTCAACGATCCTCTACACTAGCGGCACGCTATGATGGCCGGTTTGACGTTTGTCCGCTCATGAAGTTCCGTATTAATTGATAACGACTTTGAAGGAAATAATTGTATTACTTTATTGACGATAGTGATGTGCAGAGATTCATAAATTTTATCGAATGTAGTTTTAGGTTTAGGACTCAAAATTTATTTATTAAATTGATTTCTAAAATGTATACAAGTGTAGAAAAATCAGTTTGCACCATTTAAGGGGTGAATGTACTTGTGAATATGAACAATTTTCACTATGTGGACAAACCTCTGAAATCGCAAAAAAATATCAGCTGTTTCATACAAAAGGTAAAATTTTTATTTTTATATGATATATACCACAACTCGGCATTTGGTTTTCTAAATTGAAAATTTTTAAAAATGGAATCTAATACGATCGTCACATAGGATCGCTGGCTAGCACAACTACTACCTCCGGCAAACTCGCGTCAATGCTCAATGCAAAACAAAGCAGTTTCGAATTGACGTTGCTTCGAAAAGTATAAACTGTCAGTGCAATGCGATTGTGATATAGTTTTGACCTGGCTTTGGATTTCAAATATTGATACTGCATTACTGTTGACCCTTGCTCGTTAATTTGGACTCTGTTCAAGCCCTTTGTTGTGGATTTCGTCGATATGACCGAACGTACGCAGAGAACTGTTCTAAATAGTCAGACACGTGAGTTCGTAATACGCCTTCGTAACTATTTCGATCGTGAAGCTCAAAATGGAGGGCCAATTTTACCTATAACGTCAGTGGTTGAACGCGTAGCTGATGCGCTTAATATTGGACAACGAACTGTTAGACGGATAACTAAAAAAAAATATGGCGAGACTGGCACAGAAGAAAATAAACTTCACACACCAAAAAAGAGAAAACGAGCAAAACCAGTCGTAGGCATCGATAGCTTTGATGCCGATGCTATCCGAAGACATGTTTACGGCTACTATTTACAGAAGGAGTATCCAACAAGAAAAAAGTTGGTGCATTCACTGAAGGAAGCTGGATTATTCTTCGGTGGGGAAAGTTCTTTAACGAAGATTTTGAAGACCATTGGATTTCGATACAAAAAATGTAACAAACGCAAAATATTGATGGAAAGATTTGATATAGCGATGGCAAGGTATACTTTTTTACGGCAAGTGAAAGAAATCAAAAATTGGCAAAATGTTGTGTTCTTGGATGAAACATGGCTTAATGCTAACCATACTGTAGGCCGTTCTTGGAACGATGACACAGCAGCATCTACTTCCAAAGTTCCTGTAGGAAAAGGATCGCGACTTATAATTTGTCACGCCGGAACCATCAACGGGTTTGTCGAAGGTTCTCTCATGGCTTTTGCGTCAAAAACCACTGGAGACTATCATGAAGACATGAATGGAGAAAAGTTTACTGAATGGTTTACCTCAATGTTGTGTAGCCTCCCTGAACCATCTATTATAATTATGGACAACGCCCCATACCACTCGATGCAAATTGACAAGCCACCTGCCCAATCCCAAAAGAAAGCTGATATCGTCGCATGGCTTCGTAAAAATGGCGTAGATGCAAACATGAATATGTTAAAAGCGGAATTAGTACGTCTTTTAAAAGAAAACAAACCAACCAAGATCCGATACGTCATTGACGAAATAGCATTAGAACATGGGCACAGAGTTATACGGTTACCGCCTTACCATTGTGAGTATAATGCGATTGAGTTGGTGTGGGCTCAAATTAAGGGATATGCTGCAAGACACAATACAGAACCCCCATTTACCACAAAAAAAATGCTAAAATTATTAGAAGAAGCTTGTGAACATGTGACTAATGGAGACTGGGAAAAGGTTGTGAATAGAACTGTTAAATTAATAAGGGAAGATTATGAAAGAGATGTGAAAATAGATAATATTATAGAAAACGAACATATAATTATTAATGTAGGTGATGATAGCAGTGACGACAGTGAAAATAGTAGTATGGACGAATCTGATTAATTATGGCCTTTTGTGGTATCTTTTGTATTCATATGTTTCTTGTGTGCATATAAAGTATGTATATTCATTTTCATTCAAATATTCAGTTCGTTCAAATAAATTAAATAAACATATACATTTTTGTTTTATTAAACCTATTTAATCAGGTACAAAAACAAAACTTAATTGTTTTTTGTTCGAGAATAAATTGACATTCCACATCACTATTGTAATGTGTCAAACCGGCCATCATAGCGTGCCGCTAGTTTAAGTAACTGCTGCTGTTTCGTGGAGGAAAACAAATAATAACACTTTTATTAATATATTATTGTGTTTAATATAGAATTATATACTCTTAACAATACTATTACACAATTTTAGGTATTTCTGGTATCAACTTACATTAATATTTTAGTAGTCAAAATGTAGATATTCGTTATTTATAATAGAAAATGTAACATGTATAACATATTCATAACATATTTTGTAAAAACAAAAACAAATAAGTTATAGAGCTTTAAAGTTTCCTGTTAGACAGAGAGACCGGTACTGAAATGTGATGTCACAATTCACCAGCTCCATACACGCTCCATAGAAAATTTCGTTTTAGAGACAGATACAGTCACAAAAACAGCTCATAATTCCGAGACTAGTAAAGATATTTAAAAAAGAGGAATAGTGTTATAATATTTAAAAACATTATTTTAAATAAATAAAAATATCAGTCAAATACCTAATTACTTAAATTATACAGATAAATAAGCTTATTTGACACCCTAATAATACCTACTTAATACGATTTCACACATTGACATATTCACTAACACAGATTTAGGATTGGTAGTCGCTAGATACATAGCGCCCTTCCTGAACACAAAGCGTCAAAATGGAAACGACAAACAATGGAGGGTACGCGCATGGTACGCCAGTTCAGGCGTACTATGTATTGCCACAATTTACTTGTAGCCGACGGTATCTAGTAGGTGCGAAGCTACTACCAATCCTAAATCATGTTCACAAAATGCTTACAAAATGGTAATATACAAATGTCAATTTTCACCTTTTTAGCCCAACAGATAAAGGTGAGGATTGAAAGGTCGCAGGTTCGGTCCTCACCCGAAACAATATAGTCGCACCTGCCTACTCCTAGCGCAAGAAAAGGACACTATCAGTCAGGTTCAGCTCGGTTAATACTCTTTTTAACAAAACAATAAATCAGGAAACTTGTTAAATATTTCATCAAAGCCTCTCTCATGCATACCTTAGGTACCAAGGAAAAGTATGCTTGCTTGTATTCCCATTTATGCAGGGTGCGAGGGACACCCTAACGACAACTGAAGCCAGGGACTGGGTACATAACTCTGAGGCGCTCAGCGTTGGAATGTTTCATCGGTGTTTTCGTGATTTCGACAATTATTTTTTCATTTTTTTTAAAAAAATTACATTATGGAATCGTTTATGTAACCTACGTCAATTTGATTTTATTGAAAAAAACAAGAAATGCTAATGTTTAACACACAACAGCGGTGCAATACTCGCGCGATCAGCTGTTTATCAAAAGTTCAAAGCACTCGGCCTAAGTACCCACAAACCGCGCGCCGCTTGCGACGCGCCGTACCTAATGCGGGTGTAGGTATCGGTGTCCGTTGTTCGCGATACATTGCGTACTCAAAAATGACAATATTGGTAACCAACATTTCCGAGGTGAGTTGAATTTGTAATTGCGTTACAGGCCTTACGTCCTGAAATCCATAAAAGAACGCGCTGGCTTAGATGCCTATTAACATTTTTAATGTTAAGTGATAAACTTAATACTTTGCTGGAGAAGAATGTTGAGTGTCTTGGAATGAATTCCGGAGCAACGAACCCACTCTCGAAGGACGTGTCCGGTCACGCGTCACGACGCGTCGATGTCTCGACTGAACGTCTAGTGCTCCGAGGACGAGTAGAGGGCGCGAGGGCGCGCGGCAGATCGGCCGAGAGATGGACGGCCGAGTGCGGGCTGCGGCGGGTGTTGCCTTACATGAGTACGCGAGGGAGGCAGCGTTAGAGGGAGACGCGTAGTGCGCGACGCCGGGCCATAGCTGCCGCCGGAACAGTGATATGGGCCCGACGTGTGTAAAACAAAGAAAACGATCCGAACTTCTCATTGATGAGTGGACCATAATGAGTGCATGAGTGCGTCAGCCAAACCGGGAAGATACTAAAGACAATGTCATTACGTTGAAGTTCGCTTTTTAGAGTTAGGATTTCTCTTGTCGCCAGTGTGAGTTCTCATGTGTCTTATTAAATTACTCTTACATGAACCTTTATACTTGCATAGCTCACAAGCATAAGGCTTGTCGCCCGTATGAGTTCTCATGTGATTTACTAAATGAACCTTTTGTGAAAATTTATACTTACATACCTTACAAATAAAAGGCTTGTCGCCAGTGTGAGTTCTCATGTGACTCACCAAAGTATCCTTACGTGAACATTTATACTTGCATAACTCACAAACGAAAGGCTTGACGCCAGTGTGAGTTCTCATGTGACTTATTAAATGACTCTTTTGTGAACTTTTATACTTGCATAGCTTACAAATAAAAGGCTTGTCGCCAGTGTGAGTTCTCATGTGACGTATTAAACAACTCTTTTCTGAACATTTATACTTGCATAGCTTACAAATATAAGGCTTTTCGCCAGTGTGAGTTCTCATGTGCCTTACTAAATCACTCTTTTGTGAACATTTAAACTTGCATAGCTCACAAGGAAAAGGATTTTCGCCAGTGTGAGTTCTCATGTGACGTATTAAATGACTCTTTTGTGAAAATTTACACTTGCATAGCTTACAAATAAAAGGCTTGTCGCCAGTGTGAGTTCTCATGTGACTTATTAAACTACTCTTTCGTGAACATTTATACTTACACAGCTCACAAGCAAAAGGCTTGTAGCCAGTGTGAACGTGCATATGCCTCATCAAAGCATTTTCATTTTTACATTTGTATTGGCAAACCTTGCAATTCAACTGCATCACTTCAGAATGAGTTTTTATGTGATTTATCAAGAAACGTTTTTGTTTGAACATTTTCGGGCAAACGTCACAGGAAAACAATTTCCTCTCAACATTCGCTGGTGAACTATTATATACATTAACGTCATTATTTGAACAAAATATTTTACTTTGTAAACTTGATGAGTTAGGGTTCTTCTTCTTCTTCTGTTGCGCGGCTATGCAGGTTCGATGCCCTGTAGCACGTCGACCGTCGCCGGTCCATTGTGCTCGCCACTATTTATAGCTCCCCTCCAATACTTGTTGCCGCCAGAAACAGCAGCATCTTCTTGGCTGGGATTAGTGTAGCCTCCTCAGGGTGTACGATGTGTTTCCCTAGAAGAATGCTTCGTTTATGCATTAAAGCGGGGCAGTAACAGATCATGTGCAGCGGCGTTTCCGCCGACTCCAGGCATAGCCTGCACATATCCGAGCCCTTGAGCTTGAGGTTGAACATGTGTCTGTTTAGTCCACAATGTCCCGTCAACGCTCGCACTAGAATGCATAGGTTTTTCCTACTGAGCGCTAGTGCCTCACTGGCAGCCTTCTTATTGAAGGATCTAACTAGCGCTTTGGAATGGTTTAGTCCTGGTAAGTTACGCCAACGAATTAGCGTATCATAGTAGCAGTATGTTAACAGGGTAAGCTGAACTAGGCTTTTAGGAATACCGCAGACAGGTTCAGGCCCTATCTGCCGCATTCCAGCACCAGTTTTTGCAAGTTTGTCAGCGTTTTCATTGCCGACTATGCCTGCGTGTCCTGGAACCCAGCGAAGAATCACCCTGTTACATTCCGCTAGAGTGTTAAGAGTATCCATGCAGCTCCCAACCAACTTCGAGTTGATTACCTCAGAGGATAAGGCTAAAAGAGCCGCCTGGCTATCCGAGTGAATATAGATGGTTTTGTTAACGTAGTTGTTTTGCAAGATGGTTTCCGCGCAAATTATTATGGCGTATACCTCTGCCTGGAAAATGGATGTATGGGTGCCCAGGTTGCGACAGAGTTTGACCCTGGGCTTCTCTCCATAGACTCCACAACCTACGTCTTGACCAGACTTGGAGCCATCGGTGTACCATTTAAGGCTCCCCGATGGCCAAGTTATTTGACTGTCGAGCCAGTCTTTTCTCTCAGGAATTTCCACAGTATAGTACCTGTGAAATTGGTATTTTGGGGTCATCATGTCAGACGGCATCCCCAAAACTGGGATTTGAAGCACTGAGTCAACTAGCTCCCTCATGGTTTGAGACAGCCAGCTCACCTTCCGTTGGCTGATTATCCTGTACATGCTCATTCTCGCCTCCCTCCTCAAATATAGGAAGAGAGGAGGAAGGTTGAGAAGAGCTTCCAGGGCAGCCCCCGGAGAGGTACTCATTGCTCCTGTGATGAGCAAGCAAGCAGTTCTTTGTAATCTGCTGAGCTTGTTCTGTGTTGTTATCTGCATCGTCTTGCCACACCAGACCACGGAGGCGTATGATATTATGGGCCTCACGATGGCTGTGTAGAGCCAGAAGGTTACCCGAGGTTTGAGTCCCCATCAAGCCCCCGCAAAACGACCACAGACGCCTAGAGCCATCTTGGCCTTTTTGATAACACCGTCTACATGCGTGTTCCAGGTTAGTTTCTGGTCCATAGTAATCCCCAGATACTTGACCTCAGCTGAAAACGGTATTATTATGTTGTTCAACTTAGGCGGCTCGAGTTTATCGAGATTGCGCCTTCTAGTGAATGGTACTATAACTGTCTTCTCCGCGTTAACAGTTAGTTCGTTCTCTTTGCACCATTTCTCAATGGTGTTGAGTGCTCTCTGCATAAGGTACGAAAGTGTACTTGGGCAGCTCCCACGCACGGTGACTACCAGGTCGTCAGCGTATCCCTGGGTGTCAATGCGAAGCGCCGCCATCTTATACAGTAGTTGATCCACGGCGAGAGTCCATAATAGGGGCGATAGAACGCCACCCTGCGGACAGCCTCGCGTTGTTAGCACCTCCGTCGAGATATTATTTAACTCGAGTTTGGCTATGCGGTTAGAGAGCATTGCCTCCACCCATCTGATGGTAGTCGTATCAGCCAGTTTATTTGCCAGCCCGCCCACCAACGTACGGATTGGAGTATTATCAAATGCTCCCTCGATGTCAAGAAACGCTGCAAGAGCAATTTCCTTGTCGTCCAGGGCCTTTTCAACCTTGTCCACAAGGCTGAGCAGGGCGGTTTCCGTAGATCGTCCTCTGCAATAGGCATGCTGGGTGATATGAATGGGCCTCTCAATGAGAAGCGCATCTCTTATGTATCTATCAAGTACCTTCTCCATAGTTTTTAGTAGAAACGAGGATAGGCTTATGGGTCGGAAGGATTTCGGAAGCCCGTAGTCCTTCCTTCCCGCTTTTGGGATGAATGTGACCTTAACTTTGGTCCACATTTCTGGGATATATCCCCAGGCGTAACTCGCCCGGAAGATCTTGACCAAATGTGGGATCAGTAGCTTTTCACCTCTTTGTAAGAGGAGAGGTGTCACACCATCAATCCCACAAGTTTTGTTTGCGTTAAAAGAATTGATGGCCCATCTCACCACACCAGGTTTGAACACTATGGCGCCCCTCCTCCAGTCATCCGGATGGGGCCTGCGGGGAGTGTACGCCAGAGTGCTCCCAGCGTTCGAAGGAATCGCTCCTGGGAAGTGAGTTGCTGCAAGCAATTCTAAAGTCTCCTTTTCATTAGAAGTGAAAGAGCCGTCTGGTCGCTTTAAGAGCCCCAGTTGGCTTGGGTTGGCTTTGGCAAGCATCTTATGGAGTCTCGCACCTTGAGGCAGACTGTTTACTTCCTCGCAGAACCTCCTCCAAGATGCCCGCTTAGCTTTCCTGATCTCTTTGCTATATTCAGTCAGGGCTTTCCTGTACGAGTCCCATTCTTTAAGTTAGGGTTACTCAGTGTCGTAGGAACTTTATTCTGACTAGTCGCCTGACAGCTGACATCGTCCGCGGCAATACCACTCGCAGGCACGTCTTGTTCGTCGTGTGAGTCGTCTTCTTCAGCTGGAGGCACTTTCGTTTCGTTATTCGTCGCACGGCTCGCGGGCAGAGCGACTGCAACGAAACATTATTTATATTTCTTGGTACTTATGGCTTTGCTTGATAACATGATAAATGAGGAGTTGGGACGGAATGAAAGGAACTCTGGCTTCGCACGAGTGGACTTTTCTACAGCTTTTTATAAGATTTCACCAGACGGAAGGTAATTTTCTACAGAAGTAGGTAAAGTAAGCTGTAAGTAAATATATAAAAGGAAAGGTGACTGAATGCCTGATCTATCAACGCACAGCTCAAACCTCTGGACGGTCAAGCCTTGTACCGTTCATACAGAACTCTTCAGCACAGGCATTGGACTCGAAGCCCTTATAGTTTTTGAGTAAACCACACTGAAAGTTTTCACCGATAACAATCTTAGCACAACCCTAGAAAACATAACGCGTCGGTGTACCTACGACCGCGCGCCGCGCGCGTTGTGACCTGTTCAAGTTCAGTCATAGGGCAAGCGCATTGTATCAATTGAATAAGTTTGTATGAATAAAAAAATGTGCTTCTTTCTATTCAATAATTTTACAGATGATTCTTTATTAGCTACACATATGTCCTTCAGCATTATCTCGGACTTTCTCTACACGTTGTATTTATCTTTAAATGTGACTAATTTCGAGAATCGACCTATCCAATAAAAAATAATAATCAAAATCGAACGACTCTGTAAAAAGTAATGCATGTTCATATTTGAAAAATGTATATACACAAATATACACCGGTGAAGGCGGGAGGGGCAGCCATCGGCGAACCTGCGCGCGACTTATACATATAGGTACATACGCGACGACTAATGGAGAACCACGACCTTTTTTCGGTTGAAATAGAATGTAATCGACCGAGCGAAGCGAAGGTCTTTGAGTCTACTTGAGTGAATTTGCACTTGTCCGTCCGTCCGTCCGTCCGTCCGTCTGTCAGAGCCTTATAACTTCTGAATTACTGAACGTAATTACTTCAATTTTAGATATAATATGTAAACCGATGGCCTCCAGCCGAAAATGGTTTAAAAAGTTATAAAAATCTTTATTTCAGGGGGGCTCTCATAGAAGCGAAAGCAAAGAAAAAAAAATTTTTTGCTTTTCATAGGGTTACAGTACGTCATTTTAAAGATAATTTGGAACAGAGTACAAAAGTATTTTTTTTTTTAATTTTTTTCCTAAAATTGACGAAATGGGGGGCTTTCAAAGTGGAGATTATATTTGACCTCACAACGGAATAACCATTGAGAGCTGGGGCTTGAAAGTTTTATAATTTTAGCGTAATATCATGTACTTGAACAACAAATACTAAAATTAGATAAATGTAATAAGGAAACTAAATTATTTAACTTTTAATGAGCAGCAACAACAGAACTTCACAATGATGTCAATAGATGGCGCTCTCATCTCATATAGCAAATGCAGCTTATATGTAACATAATATATTCAATTAAAATTATTATTTAGTCATTTAGCAAACATCAATAAAACTTCACGTTGCAGTTTGTTTTTACATGTTTTCTGATCGTGTCGATAGTTGACGCTGTGTACAAGTAATTTAATTTGAATGTTCCAAAAAACTATACCTAAGTTTGATCGAGGCCTTGAGGATTTCACTTTAACAGTTCCCTAACCTTTACGGGCTACATATGTTAAGTTAGTTGACACTTTCTGTCAACTTTGTTATTACAAACCTCTACGGGACAACTAAAGGTGAAAATGACATATGGGATGTTAGGATTGTATTTAGGGGCTACCTACGTAAAGAGACTTCTACAAAGGGGATGATTTAGGTATGGTTGGTGAAAACGGGCATAATAATAATGTCAATTTTGATCGTCATGTATCTATTGAATGAATAAGTAATTATGGGAAACCGTTACCGCGAGGTCTCAGTTCGGGGCGAACCACTAGTATATTCAGTGTTATTTGGAGGACTAACGGAGATGTATCTCACCTAAAGTGGGAGGCAAGAGTCCGGAAGGGCGAGGGTCGCCACTCGGCTGTTGAGGGTCGTCACTCAGCTGTTGAGGGTCGTCACTCAACTGTTGAGGGTCGTCACTCAGCTGTTGAGGGTCGTCACTCAGCTGTTGAGGGTCGTCAGCAGCGGCGCCGCTCTGCCGAATGAAAAGTAAGCTCATTATACTTCCGTCTTGAGCTAGCTTGAACGAGTCGGAGTACAGTCACAAAAAGGGTGATTTACACAATAGGCAAATGAGAAATCCAAATAGGCTCGTGATTCCTCGACTACGTCTCAGAAAAGTCCGAAATTCGTTTGTGGGAATGGGCGTCACGTTCTATAATAGAAGTCCACGAGCATCAATTCCTTGAACTATGTGCTCCGCCCATTGCCCCTTCAGCTCGCAACTCGATGAGTTACGTCGCTAACTTCGTTCTCCTCAGATCCAGCCAGCTCATGGACTCAGCAAGTTGACAAAAGTGCTTAAACGTTTGAGTTTGAAACAGAAACAGCAAATACATCAACATGTCTCACCTGAAGATGTGCGCTCAAATGTTGCAAGTACGCATGTTCAAGAACAAATTCCTTGAAACAAAGTGTACATTGGTAGGGGGCACTTTCGCACTTGAATATATCCTGTGTTGCAGCCACTTGTGTAGAAACTGCTCCTTTTCTGTTTAGAGCTTTGAGAATAGCATCATCCAATAGTTGTGTTTCTAACTTTATACTATGATCTGATGAGTCTTCTTTATAAGGAGCAACAAATTCATCATTGACACAGTCAGCATGATCATCTTCATGTATCACGTCCATGTCTTCATCAACCAACATTAACTCGTCGATTGCTTCAGTTTTCACCACATCTGTGTCGATCCTATCTGCTGATTCTCTCTGTATGTCTTCTAGTATGTGTAAATCACAATGATCAGGTGCCAACGTTGTTGCTACCATATTACTTTTTAATTGGTGTTTTGTGCGGTTTATCCTTTTGATATGAAGTCTTGTTATCTGTTGACAAACGAGTTTAATACTAAGCAAGGTCAAATTATCATAATCATCATCAACTGGATAGTTGAACAGACAACAGTTAGACAATTCAAAATTATTCAAAATTCAAAATTATTTATTTAACATAAGCCAACTTGTGGGTCTTATGACACATCATGACTCTACCATCGGTTCGGAAAGCATATTCTGCTGAGAAAAGCAGGCAAGACACTCAGCAGTTGCTTTTTTCAAAATTATCATTTTACAATATTATTATGTAGCTATTACATTGTAATAAGTTTTTTATACTATCTTGTGGGCAGCTGGATGCCAAGCCGATATAACCCATCCAATAGAATAGAATATATCCACAATGAGGGGAAGTTCCAAAAATGCATACTACAATTCAAATACTCATTTTAAGATACAACTTTGTCATCAAGAAAGTCATTAACTTTGTAACAACCGCAGCTCAGTAATTGAGTATTTACGCATTCTTTAAATTTGTGCAGTGGCACGACTATGCCCACGACTTCGTCCGCGTGGATTAAGGTTTTTGGTTCCCGCGGGAACTCTTTACTTTTCCGGGATAAATTGTAGCCTATGTGTTAATCCTAGGTATGAGCTATTTCGATTCCTAATTTCATCCAAATCCGTCCAGTAGTTTTTGCGTGAAAGAGTAACAAACATACACACAGACACACAAACTTTCGCCTTTATAATATTAGTGTGATAGTGTGATAAGCGTATGCTCAGCCCCACAAAGAAGTTTTTCACTTTGCGGAAGCGACATGATGGTATTTCTAGTTTATAACGATTGCTAATAAGTGGTTTTTTAAGAGATTTCAATGGCTCAAGATGAGCGCAGGTCTCCTCTCAGAGAAGAGTTAAAGGCCATGTGCTTTAAGTAGGTACTTGATCCGTTCATCAGAATGTTTACCCATAGAGCTTGACACTACATAATGAAAAAATTAATCTGTGAAAACTTGATGATCAAAAAATCAATCTCATAGTCCTAGTTAACTTTCTCTATACCTACCTATAAAAATATTGAATAGATTTGGTTAAGGCACATCACTATAAAGTATAACTTACAACTGTCACCTATACAAATCATGATATGACCCCCTTTAATAGGTTATTGAGACACTTTTTGAAAATAACAAACAAAAATGTTTATTTTTTGAAATAAAACTGTGTTGCTACTTGCTGCAAATGAGAGATATGTACTTAGCACTCACTAATTCATGTTGTTGAACCAAGTCCATCATCAATGTTCGGGCTCTCAAGCTCTTGTCTCTAAATCTGCTAAAGTTGATCAACTTCTGAGCGCAATGCACACAAAGTGTTTGTTTCAGGTTTCCCAGGTCACACGGCTGAAACAACATGTAAATGAAGAACTCACATGTTGCTTAAATAAATGTTTTGTCCCTGCACAGAACCATCACAATCAGTCGACAGTTGAACTTAGCTAAGCCGTGCTGAGTTGAACTTTAATATATTTGTTCATCTCAATTCTCAACTCATCGACGGCACACTATAATTCAGTCTTCAGTCTGCACCTTAACAGTAAGGCTGTTGAGGCTTCAGTTGAAGTCCCGCAGGAAAATCCTGCACAAAGGTGTTACTTTGAGGCCGCGGCCGCACTGGTGAGGCGACTGCGACGCGACGGCGATTTCGTTGAAACAAACTGCTGGAGACAAATGGGGGCGGCCGCGTCAGATAAGCGACGCGCGAAATTTATATTTTGTTTATATCCGGATAATGTGGACACACAGTTTATTGCGTCGCGTCGCGTCGCGTCGCCAGTCGCCTTACCCGTGCGGCCGCGGCCTTAGACCTAACTCCACGCGGATAAAGTCGTAGGGCAAAAGATAGTTGATGATAAAATAACGACTTACAGGATTTCCAGTTAAGTGTTGATATGCTTCTTCAAATTTGTGTTTGCTCATTAGAAACAGCTTGTTGTCTGTGTCCAGGCATATCATGCAAACCTGAAAAAATATTCATGATTCATTCTACTAATTCATGATCATCAGCAACGCATCAAGATCTCACTACTGAGCGCAGGTCTCCTCTCAGGGAAGGGTTGTAAGGCCATAGTCCACCACACTGGCCCAATGTAAATCGGCAAACTTCACAAACCTTTGAGAACATTTTGGAGAACTCTCAGGAGTTCATGATTCATCACGATGTTTTCCTTCGCCATTGAAGCATTGCATTGTGCATTCGACATCTCCCAAAGATGTAAGCATAACCATAACAACACTACTTATTCTATTTAACACATACTTTGGACTATGCATCTATTTCTATATTCCTTTCCATTACCTAAACTGTGGTTTCTCAGCAAATGGGACAATCTGCCATAGTATTGTCACACCTCCAAATAATTCTCACAATAATCTATATAAATAAAAATCAATGTTTGTATGTTTGTCCTCTATGCGTTCCGAAATCATTGATTGTGATGAAACTTTGGTAGGATGCTCTGGGGACGCCTGCGAGGGTTCCTGGCCCACAATATCTATAATATAATTTCTTTATACTTTACGTGGTATTGCAACACATGCTGGGTACAGCTAGTCACAAATAAGAATAATATTCAATAATAAATCTGAATGATATTCTTTAATGCAATTGGAAACACAAAAAAAACAATATTAATAATTTCTATTCTTGCCAATTGAAGTGCCAATATTTGGGTAGCTATATAGCCTTTGAGTATTAAACTTTAATACTCAAAGAATTTACATGTAGCAATCTGATAAAAAATCTTACTCCCCTACTACTAAAGCTTAACTATTTGTACAAATAAATAAATATATTGTTAAAATTATAAGCCATTACAGTTTTTTTTAATAAACAGACCCATAGATCAAATTTTTTCGTGCATCTTCTCAAGCAACTCAGTCCTTATAGTCTGTGCAATAAGTCAGTGGACATGGGTTTTGAGAAATAGGTTGTAGCAACATTGTGAGTCATAGATGAATCAAACAGTTTGATAATTTACTTGAAAGTAAATCTATTTCAATAAAAATTAAACTACACACATAATATCAATGTGGAAAGGTGGAACCAATGGAAAAACTCGACTCTCAAAGGCTCATGAACTATTGAACAGATTACAACATTAGGGCAGGTTCCCCTACTAGCAGTCAAAGTTACCTGCACTGTTGACGGAATCGCACCAGCACGAATTTGCCTTGAGTCACTTTCCGTTTCATACATGTCATCGTGCAGGAAATGCTGCGAGCAGACCACAGCAGGGTCTGGGAGGGGAGTGTCTTGTCTGCCGAGGGCTCTGAGCCAGGCAGCTCGGAGATGCGAGTCACTGGGGAACCTGCAGATTACACCAGTTCAACATTGAGTTGTAACGATGAGAGTGTGAATGTGTGTGAGTGACACACATAAACAAAGATCATTTCAATCATTTTCAATCATTTCTGCCCAGAGGTGACCTATCTACCTGTATACACCTTTGGTTCTGAATTACGGATGGCTGTGGGTAAGAGTTCTAGGAATGGATACTAATTTTGAAGTGATTTCTTAATGATAATGTCCTCAGGGCTGCGGCTAGCTTCCAGAGAGACTAGCCATCTGAGCTGAAGATATTACAGTGCACAGGTGCACTCTGTATTTCTTCACTCTCATGGCCAGATGGGACAGCAATCCAACATGACCAGAGAGACATCAGGCAAAGGGCCGACGGCTTTACGTGCTCTCCGCAGCACGGAGTGACAAACCGCCAACTTCCTAACTCCGGCCTGACATACGCAGTTGAATATGTTAACATTGTTAACCATTCGACTAAAGTTAATTTGTAGTGTCGACGACGACATTATCAAGCTGTGGACGAAATGAAGAACTTGCATCTATTCAATGATCCCTCTTTATAAACAATTTATATCACTGGGTCTACTAAGGTACTCACTCGTGGAGCGTGACCGCCGCGGATCCCGAGACTGTCTCCGCAGTGGTTTTGCAGAAGGGCGCGTAGCACCGCATGTTGAATGTTAATTAAAATGCTTTCACCAAATCAAATCCAACATATTATTACAAAATTGAAATTAAAAAGCAAAAGCAACAAGTGTGGCAACAAAACAAGCTTCACAGCACAGAATACAGATCCTAGTGCATATCCTCATAGACCATGAACCATAGTACTTTCACTTTTGAACGTATAAATCTGCAGGGCGACCGGCTAAGAAATATATCAATCATTAAAGGACAGCAACAATGTCAAAACATGGTTTTGGCTCCACGTATCATTGATACAGTCCTTAAAGGATCGTTGAGGACAAACAAATGTTTTGACATTGATGCAGTACACTATCGATACAATTTTTGTATGAACATTGCTGAAAATTGGTTCCACGTAAGACTTTTGAAGTAACATGTCGTTAAGGACTACGACAAAAGTTACGTCAAACTAGGCTTTCATTGATACAAGCCGTGAGGTGTTCTTATCGGTGACATAAGGTGTCCATTAATCGTTTTACTACTCATATTTTCTGTTAAAGTGTTTTAAAAAGCTTTATTAAATAATTTGTCAAATTAGCAAAGCAATTAGTAGTATTTTAAGAAGTATGTTTAATGTTAAAATCATTGAAGAATAATTTTTAGATTTAAAGGTTACTTTTTGACACTTTCGTATGTTTACGGTTAGTTTAAAGAGCATGGAACTAGGAATTACGACTACGTCTAATTAAAGAGTAATCTCTGGTTTGCCGTCTGAAAGTTTGATACGAAGTATAAAGTTTAAAAATCTGAAATCATAAAAATAGTTTGTTGTTTGGGTGGCATCAAACTCGCAGTTGTTATCATTGTTGGATTAATTAACGTAGTCGTAATAGGGTATTCGACTACTTTTAGAAAATCATCTTAAATTGTTAATAATGCTATGCTGAAGCTAACAAAAGGTATATTTCGGCATAATTTTCAGTATTTTTCATAAAAATCGAGAAATAAATTCAAAAAAATAAATTGCCGCCGAAACGTTCCATTTGCTCTCATGACGTCACAGTTCACATTTCAAACAATGACAATTCCACATCCCATAGGTGGTGTGGACTGTGACGTCATTCGAGATCACGGAACGTTTTCGATCACGTGACCATGGCCGGAATTATAGCAATTTTATTTAATGTTTTCTAATTAAATAAAACTTTATTTTTTAGTTTTGTCGTATGGAATAATGTTTTTAGATAATAATCTTTTAGGATGACACCAAATGAAACGATATTTTTAATATAGTCAAATACCCTATTCCTAGTTCCATGAACTAGCCGCATACGGTATGTACTTATAAAGGTATTACGTACGACATAAGGCACCTAAGTATTATTCAATAATAATTTGCGCCTGGGTAAATTCTGTCTGTGATGCGGGAATAAGTTTTTGTGTTTGTGTGTAAGAAGTACCATCCTACTTAAATAAATATTGCGTATATTATTTGCAGATATTAAATATTTAATTCAAGAGCAATTATTATTAGCTATGGCAATTATTAATTATTTCAATTGGTATAACGCAGTCAAATAAGGAAGACTGCTATACCCGTATAGATTGGTAGATTATCATAGATGTTCAAATTAGTCGGATTATACGTATGACCCACCACTATATTATCGATAGTCACGTGATAGTCACCTGATTGCGACCTATTGCTACACTCCTGAAAAAGCTTACGCGGTACCGGTTATAAGGACTGTAACGATAACGATCCTTAAGGATATTTTTGGATGTGAGATGTGAGACAATAGTTACGTGGTCGGCTGGCTGTAATTGTGTGTGTTGCGGAAATGTCAGTGTGGCTAAAGGAATAACTTTTTATGTTTTGCTCTAGCAATACTTGAGCGTAATGACATTAGACGTAGTAATTCCTAGTTCCATGCTCAAAACCTAGATCATACTGTTCGTGGTCTATGCCTAGAACTCAGAGTCGTAAAAAATAAAAATATGGTGGAAATTGGAAATTTCACCCTGTGGTCGTTATCACAGGTCGTTATTTTTTTAGTTTTTGTGACTGTGTATTGTGAAAATTGAATCAAACCTTGTTTTATTTTGGATATTGGACCTTAGTTGTGCGTTTGAGATTACTCGCCACAACGAAACGTGTTTTATTTTGGATATTGGACCTTAGTTGTGCGTTTGAGATTACTCGCCACAGCGAAACTTGTTTTATTTTGGATGTTGGACTTTAGTTGTGAGTTTGAGATTACTCGCCACAACGAAACGTGTTTTATTTTGGATATCGGACTTTAGTTGTGCGTTTGAGATTACTCGCCACAACGAAACGTGTTTTATTTTGGATATCGGACCTTAGTTGTGCGTTTGAGATTACTCGCCACAACGAAACGTGTTGTTTTATTATGGATATTGGACCTTAGTTGCTATATCTCAAAATGTCTACAGACAGTTATAGAAAGTGCGCTAAATGTGGAGCAAAGCCCACTCAGGATGGCATTGTGTCATTCCACCGATTCCCTAAACCTGGAAAAACTAATGTTGAACGGTATGTTGACTATGATAATTTTCATCTAAGTAATTTAACACATCAGCACTGACACTGACTAGCAGGCAATAATCATCATCAGCAATCTATCAACAACTCACTATTGAGAGCAGGTCCTACTCCACCATGCTAGCCCAATGCAAATTAACATATTTCACATACCTTTGGGAACATTATGAGGAACTCAGGTGTGCAGGTTTCAAGGATATTTTCCTTCATTGTTATAGCATATGATATTGATTTTGCACTTACCAGCATTGATTGTCGTCAAGTGCAAGCCTATCAAGTAATAAAATAATGCCAAAATAAATCAACTCCAAAAAGGTTTTAAAAGAATTAATTCGTACTAGTAGTACAGAAATCTTTTATGGGGTTGAATGTACGCTTCTATAATGTAATTCAGAAGAAATTATTAAATTTTGCATTACACAAATTTAAACAATGTGTATAAACATATTTATTAAGTCAAGGTTATTACAAAGTTAATGATTTTCTTAATGACAAAGTTACATCAGAACAATCGGCTTAGCATCCAGTTGCCAAAAAGATAGTGTAACTTATTAAATTCTAATATCTCCATAAAATTGCAATATTTGGGTTTGAAAAGAGCAGCAGAATCTGTTTTCCGAACCCATGGTAGTCTTAATGTGTCGAGCCACAGGTTGGCCTGAGTGAAATAAATAATTTCAAATTAAGAAAATTTTGTAGTCCTTAATACTTTGTTAATACTTAGATGTTAAATCAACTGATCATTTATTTTCATATCACTATAATTACCAATTATATAAACAAATATTATTAATAATTTCAGAGCAAGAGCTTGGGCAAAGTTTTGCTGGCCAGAACAAGACTGGTCATCAGTGGAGGCTTTAACTCAGCTTTTCAAAAGCAACAAAGTACTGTGCAAAAGGCATTTTCAAGATCATTGTTTTACTGATTCTGACAAAAAAACCTTGGGTAGATTCACAGTACCTACTGTAATAAGTGATGCAGTAAAAATTATGGAACCACTGCAGAATGAACAAGAGATTCAAGGGAGACACACAGTTACACCCAATATTGAAACAATTACTGTTTGTGAAGCAGGATCATCAACACAAATTGACTCAAATGATTCATTACCTCAGCCATCGAACTCAAGTATAAAAACTAAGAAAAAGGGTATTTTGAAGTCTTTTGATGTGAAAAAGATTAAGGATCTCACACCACGAGAGATAAAACTATACATGCTCTGCCGAAAAAGTATTAAAGAAATCAGCCGACTACAAAAGCAATTAAAACACAAGAAAAAAACTGACCAAATTGAAAAGCTTTTTCAAAATGAAAATGTAATAAAGTTACTTGATATGAATTTAAGTAAATCATTTATTATATTACTACAGAGCCAATTGCAAAACTGCAAAAAACCCAAAAAAGGAAGGCGATACAGTCTAGAACAAAAAATTATGTCATTGACATTATATAAAAAGTCTCCATCGTGCTATAGACTATTAAGAAGGATGATGGCACTACCATGCCAGACAACATTGAAAAAGTTACTTAATAGGATACCTTTAAAACCTGGTATAAACCATCATATATTTGACAGCTTAAAAAAAATGGCTGAGAAAAACATTGATGAGGAGAATCTGTGTATTCTATCTTTCGATGAGATGGCAATAAGAAAGCATTTGTACTACAATGAAAAACTAGATCTCATCGAAGGATTTCAGGATCATGGGAACCATGGGAGAACCCAACAAATTGCTAGTAATGCGTTGGTGTTCATGCTGTCAGGTGTGCGAAAAAATTGGAAACAGCCAATAGCATTTTACTTTTCTGGAAAATCAGTCACTGGAGACAGGCTTTCTGTTATCATTAAAGAGGTATGGACTTTTATATTATACTAGCTGATGCCCGCGACTTCGTCCGCATGGATTTAGTTTTTAAAAATCCCGCGGGAACTCTTTCATTATCCGAGATAAAAAGTAGCTTTCCCGGTCTGAGGAACCACTACTACATCCATTACTATACCCATGCAAAAAATCGCATCAATCCACTGTTCTGTTGCGACGTGATTGAAGGACAAACCAACAAACAAACACACTTTCGCATTTATAATATCAGTAATGCTTTATTATAACGCTTTTTATAATTGTCAAATCTTTTACCATACTTAACCAAAGACATAATTACGTTTAGCTGTCATTTATGTTTTGTTATTCCACTGTCATTTGCGTTTTGTTATTCCATGTTAGATGCGTTTTTGTTATACCACGTTTTATAGTGACTTGACGGAAACGCGGTCGAACGGGATAAAAAGTATCCTATGTCCGTCTCCTGGTTCTAAGCTACCTCTCCACCAATTTTCAGCCAAATTGGTTCATCCGTTCTTGAGTTATAAATAGTGTAACTAACACCACTTTCTTTTATATATATAGATACTTGGTCATTCTTTGATAGATATCAAAATCATTGCAGTGTCTCCAGATCCTCAACTATACCCATGCAAAAAATCACGTCGATCTGTAGTTCTGTTGCGGCGTGATTGAAGGACAAACCAACAAACACACTTGCATTTATAATATTAGTATGATTATGTATAGAAGATATTATAATTTTTGTGTTCCTACTATAGATTAATTGGTATCTTTAGCTTGACATTATCCCAATAAGGTACTATTATCTGCTACCTATTTTAACCTAACTTGCCTACTTCTCTTTACTTGCAACATGATTTCAATTCACATTTAGTTAAGTTGTTATTAGTAAAGTTAGAAGAAAGTAAGTTTGAGCAAGTACTAGCATTTTATGTATGAACATGAAATAAAAAGAATATCCCAATAGAATAGAATAGAAATATTTTTTATTCAAATAAACTTTTTAGAAGTGCTTTTGAATCGTCTGACTCTACCACTGGTGCTGGTACGAACCAGCAAGAAACTTGGCGGCTGCTTTTTTCAAAACAAGTTTACATTATAGTAAATACTATGCTATGTATGCAGTGTTTCCACAATGAGGGAAGTTCCAAAAATGCATACCTACTAAAAATGCAATATATCTTAAGATGGGCAGACACAAAGTAGCCCCATTCTCGCCAGTGGTACCCGTTCACGAGCTAGACGCATGACCCAGCCGTTGCTTCGCTCAACCATATTTAATAATATTGTTACTATATTATTGTCTTACAGATTTTACATGAATGCTGGAACACAGGATTGTCTGTGGTAGCTACGGTGTGCGATTTATCCAGAGTGAATATAAAGGCTCTGGATAACCTTGGTTCAACTAAGGACCAGCCGTACATAATACATGAGGGTCATGAAGTTGTCAATATACTTGACCCACCACATTTACTTAAATGTACGAGAAACCTTTTTATGAACCACAACATAGAATGTACAACAAATGTTCAAGTTGATGGTCAAGCAGTCAGAGGTACCTATTAAGAATTATTAAACTTAATTAAATAATATCATTTGTATTCTTTTCTAGGTTTATCACACATTCATTTGACACACATATTATGTATGTACATATGAAAAAACTAGAGATAAAAAGTAGCAATTCTCTTGTACTCAAACTATAAACTATACTATAGCCAAAGAATCTTTAATGAATAAACATTGACTCTTTGTAAACAAACCATAAATCTCTATTGAACTAGAGATTTTGTACAACTACAATGAATTAGCCAAATTATCCAGGTCCAGGATGCAAGCTATCTACAAAATTTCATCAGAATTACAGATACAGATAGACAGAAACACTTATGTATTCATAATATAATTAATTTCTATTTTATATTGCTTTACATATGCTGATAACATACTGGTTAAGAGTTAAGCTTACTATTCTGAAGGTCTGGAGTTTGATCCCAGAGCATGTACTTTTAACATTTTGAAGTTACATGTGTTTTGAGTTATTAAATATCAGCTTTAACAGTGAAGGAAATTATCACGAGAAAATCTTCATGCCTAACAGTGCTCCATAAATTCGCAAATGTGTGTGAAGTCTGCCAATCTGCCAGCATGGTGAACTATGGCATAAATCCTTCTCTACCTTCTCAGCTGCGGGCCAACAATAGTATGATGATAAAATATATTATATTTTGTCTTGTATTTATTGCCTATATTATAATTGCAGGTGTGGCAAAATGGAGTCATGTGCAGCAGTTTTATGACTTAGATAAAAACAACCCCAATTTTGTTTTTGCACCAGCATTAACAGAACAACACTTGAAACCAAATAGCAAACAAAAGATGAGAGTATGTCTGGCTGCTCAGGTGTTCAGCCATTCTGTTGCATCTGGACTATTGGGTAAAATTGGAAATAGTAAGTATTTAATTTTATGTAAAAAAAAAGTTTAAAACATTTCAACTGAATTATAATAACAGTCACTCTTTTTTTTTAGAAAAGATCAGTATCAGAACAAACACACTTTCGCATTTATAATTTATGTATGATTATAACAAAAGAATTCTTTTGAATTAAAATATTACTTGGGAATTTATAAACATCTATTTCTTTTCATCCAAAGGCTAAACAATGACTGATAAAGTTTGTGAAGTAATGTAATTGACCGAGCGAAGGGAGGTTTCTGAGTCTACTTGAGTGAATTTGCACTTGTCCATCCGTCTGTCCGTCCGTCCGTCCGTCCGTCCGTCTGTCAGAGCTTTATAACTTCTGAATTACTGAACGTAATTACTTCAAATTTGAACATAGTATGTAAACTGATGGCCTCCAGCTGAATATTGCTTAAAAAGTTATAAAAATATTTATTTGAGGGGGGCCCTCATAGAAGCAAATGCGAAGTAAAACATTTTTTATTTAATTACATAAGATTATGGTATATTTTATTTTAAAGATAATTTGGAACCGAGTATAAAAATATTTTTTAAATAAAATAAAATAAAATGGGGGGCTTTCAAAGTGGAGATTTAATATGCTCGCTTGAAGACGCTCTCTAGCAAAATCAGCTATGTATTTTCAAGCTGAACTTATTTTTTTATTTCACTTATATCCTGTACTTGAACAACAAATACTAAAATTATATGAATATTATAAAGAAACGAAATTTTTTAATTTATAATGGGTATCAATAATTTTCAACATAGCTATTATTGTTATAATGTTAATAGAATGTGTCCATGGAACTTGGAATTACGACTACGTCTGTCTATCCCAAAAAACAGTTTTGCGTCGACCATTATTATTTTGTATTACAAGTATTATTACAAGTACTAATAGGTACATATAATAACATATTATTCAATTAAAATTATTCTTTAGTTAAATATCAAACTTCAATAAACTATTAATTACTACATTTCTATTCGATTTGTATAGATGCCCCTTTCTGTCAACTTCGTTATCACGAACCTGTACGTACGGGGCACCTAAAAGGACATTGGGACGGATGTTAGGACTTAGGATTGTATTTAGGGTTACCTACGTAAAGAGACTCCTACTTAGGGGATGATTTAGGTATGTTTGGTGAAAACGGGCATAATAATAATGTCAGTTTTGGTCGTCATGTATCGATTGAATGAATAATTATGGGATACCGTTACCGCGAGTCTCAGTTCAGGGCGAACCACTAGTATACATAATATTAAGTAAAAATATCAGAATGCAGAATTTTTCGTCATCTCTTTGCAGTAGTATCTGTTTTCTGTACCAGTGATTGAGTTGTGACTTATCATTAGATCCACAATTCAGTCTATATGAAAAAAAGATGTTTGAATTTTAATTTCTTGATTTCAGATGAACTTCCAGCTGAAGCACAAGCCACAGCTACGCTCTTGGACAATTTTGACCAGTTATTCGATGCTCTAAATGCGAATACTCCAGATTTACGAAGAGGAAAGAAAACCTCCACAAATATAACAAATAATTCAGTCCACTTGGACTTTTTTTTTAAAATGAGAAAATTTATTTCTGAATTAAATTTTATAGGTTCGAATTCACCTCCACCATCTCAAATGGGGTGGATACGAACGATAAATGCCGTAGAAAGGCTATGGAAAAATTTGCAAAACTTAGGATTAAACTCTCTTTCCACACGACGCCTCAATCAGGATCCACTTGAAAACTGTTTTGGTTGCATTCGTTATCACTGTGGTTCTAATAATAACCCAACTATTGAACAATTTACTGCTGGCATTAAAACAGCCATCCTCAACAATTTGAGGTATACAAGCTCTAAACAAAATTGTGAAGAGGATACATCAATTCTCAATAACAATTTAAAAAACTTTTTGCTGTCCACAGAGCTGCCAGCAGTTGATATTTGTGACAGTGAAACAAATATTGATGTAGAACCACTGATTACGGATGCAACTGAAGCTATAGAGCAGGCATCTGCTGAGGCTCAAGCATGTGCCTATGTATGTGGTTTCATTTACAAAAAATTGAAAAGTGAATGCAATAATTGCAAACAAATTTTTTTAAATGAAACCACATCACATGAGCCCATACATCTGTTCACTACTTTTAAAGAATACGACACAATGCACAACAGCCTAAAATATGTAAATAATAATTTTGTGCATTGTGTCGAAGTTTGTGCTTCAATAGTGAACACAATTTTAAACAAAGAGGCTTGGAAAATAAATATTAAAAAAAACATATTGTCTGCTCTATTGCAAGTGGATTTTGATTTTTTAAGACATTGTCCAGGCCATTATGAAAATAATAAAAAACATATTATGATGTCCACATTTTACATATGCAGTAAAAGACACCTTGTGTTAAAAAATAGAGAATTTGGTGAGGAAGAGAGCGCAAAATCCTTGCAAAGGAAAATGACTATAATAAAAAATAAATAATTTATAAGCAAATTCTATTGTTTTATTTTCATATTACCAAATTTTTAGATCCCAAGCTTATAATTTCAAACAAAAAAGGTAAAATTTGCGATTTTAATGACGAAATTCTCATTTTGTCATAAAAATCGCTAAATTACTTTAAAACTATAATCCTGTTCCTTTGAAATTTAAAAAGAAATTAAATTAAGTTTAATTATTGTAATTAAACTTGATTTAATTTCTTTTTAAATTTCAAAGGAACTATGAATTGTACATAATATGAAGTACTAGATCTAAAATTAAAAGTCCCGCCACTGCTAGTACCATAATATTCTGTGCGGAAAAAATGGCGCTAGTAGTATCTGTGTATGTCGCAAAAATTTTGTATGGAGTTACGCTTCTTCTCGTAAGAGAGTAGTGTATTCTTTGCCACGAACACTAGGATAGCACAGATGCAAGTAAAGTAATTTAACTGGAGACAGATGACAGAACCAAAGAGGATTTAACAACATAGACCACGAAAGATCACAGTACCACTGAGTATTTATTTCATAGATTACCACAGATTAGGTGTGTCACATTCTTATTAATGGGAATAGGGTATTTGACTACTTTTAGAAAATCATCTTAAATTGTTAATAATGCTATGCTGAAGCTAACAAAACGTATATTTCGGCATAATTTTCAGTATTTTTCATAAAAATCGAGAAATAAATTCAAAAAAATAACTTGCCACCGAATCGTTCCATTTGCTCTCATGACGTCACAGTTCACATTTCAAACAATGACAATTCCACATCCCATACAGTCTATTTGGAGAGAGGTTACCATTATATGTAAACAAAACATACCGGACAGGACATTTCAGTTTTGCTAACACTATTTTCACTGTTCGCACTATAAATCACTCACAAACGTTTTATTTCCCGAAGCAAAACATTTTTAAGTTTATAATAAACACAAATGTAATTAAAACTATGCAGTTTACGATATTATTTTAGCATTAATCTAGTCACCATCGGAAAAAAAAACACAGACTAATAGCCTAGTTTGTGTTTGACATATGAAATAGAACAAATCCCTAGTGCTGGAAATAAAACGTGAACCATAGAGTGAATGATAAGAATGAGCTTAGTCGATTGTAAAATCGGAAGTCGTATTTATTACGCTCGTAGATCCGTGTATTAAGGCAAATGGCAACCGGTTAGCGATGCGTGACTGCGAATGATCTGACTATTCGAATAATTTACAACTACTAATGTACACATTTTCGAATTGAACATTAGTTTTATATTAATGCTCATAATCGAATGACGACTACTTATTAGTATTTTAATTACTCATCATGTTTCGACTGCGTTGTTCAGCGCGAAATGTCAGTTCAGGCTAGTCGAAATGCCTACATGCCTACTACATTATTCACGACTCGGATTCTCGGAAAAGAAGTGGAGACTTTAACTAATGGTTTCAATTGTACGATTGGAATGTTAACCTGATTCTTTAAGTTTATAAATCTATTTCGAAATTGTCAAGCAGTTTAAAGTAGTTACTAATCATGGTAAATCATTCGATCAGTTCGAATGATTTTTTCGAATGAATTTCGATCCCATAGACCTATGTAAAAAATAATAATTTTAATCCAATGCGCATGATCTATTTAAAGCGATTATCAAATATAGTTTCATAATTTTTGGCTTTGTGCCATCAATGGGGAAGAATACTGCCAATTGTTTCTGCCTAATAAATTTTAATTATAAATAAATAAATAAATAAATCTCTTTTTATTTCCAAACTTTTGTACATAGTAAACTAAGTATATTTAAAAATTTCTCTACCATTAGCATACTTAAAACATAAAATACTTAAAAGGTAAAAAATGTTATAAAAATAATCTAATATAAAAAATCTAATAATAAGGTAAATAAAGTCCATGTCAATATATATATATATTGTATATTAAAATGAATTATTATACCTATGTAAACCACAATTTCACTGTTACTTCATCATACAACTTAACCATATTTATGTCTATTCGTCAAAAAAAATATATAAACATTGAGCATATTTCAAGTTGTTAAATAATTTATAGTTAGTAATTTTTTACTTCTCTGTGCTAAACTATTCTTGTAAAATAAAAATATTGTCACTTCCTTTCTTATTATGAAAAAAAATTATGTTGTGAACACAATAATTTATGAACTGTAAGATTCTTACAATCATAATAGGAGAAGGATTGTAATAACAAATATAATAAAAATAATAGTATAATATAAATAATAATAAAAATAAAATATTGTAAGGAAAAACCATTTATAAATTTAATATGTAATAAATTAAAATTAATTCAAACATAATATTTTATGTAACATTTACAGTTAGCTACAAATTTGAATATTTAAAATTATAGTATCCGTATTGAAAGGTCTTAATAATATCGTTTCCAACATCACAATTCAGAAGAATATCATATTAAATAGTATTGGTAATCGATTTAAGAATGTATTCATTCAATCAATCGTTCATTCTCAACTTGTCTGCCAATGTTTCGCATCACTAGTACAGTGAAAATATAATCACGTGATCTGACGCCATAATAATTGTTTACGTATAATGGTAACCTCTCTCCAAATAGACTTGTAGGTGGTGTGGACTGTGACGTCATTCGAGATCACGGAACGTTTTCGATCACGTGACCATGGCCGGAATTATAGCAATTTTATTTAATGTTTTCTAATTAAATAAAACTTTATTTTTTAGTTTTGTCGTATGGAATAATGTTTTTAGATAATAATCTTTTAGGATGACACCAAATGAAACGATATTTTTAATATAGTCAAATACCCTATTACGACCAAGTGTTCGTGGTCTATGATTGCGACTACCTGGCAAACCATGGAACTAGGAATTACGACTACGTCTTGGCAATATCGGTGACCCCACCATTTGCAAGATGTGGTGGGTATTATTCTCAAAAGAAATTTACAAATTTGTTTGTAATTTGTGTTAGGCATTAGGTGTAATAGAGAGGAAGCCAGCACGTTTCAGACCTTCGTTATTTTATAAAAGCTGAAAATTCCTCTGCGTATGTCCCCAATAGAGATATGAACGATCCCCGACTATGAAGTTTGGATCTTGGTGGCTTTGGGAGATATCAGGTAGTAAAGGTGCATAAATTCTGAAGATACTTTCATCATAGTATAAAAGCTTAATTTTATTATGTTACTTAGGGACCTATCAGAAGATGTTTCCTCAGCAGTCAGACACTTCCGTTGGTTCCAACCCCGTGTCAGACACCCTTAAACTATAGTAAATTATGAGTATACTTTCGTTATAGTATAAAAGCTGAGTTTTATATATGTTACTTGGGGACCTATCAGAAGATGTTTCCTCAGCAGTCAGACACTTCCGTTGGTTCCAACCCCGTGTCAGACACCCTTAAACTATAGTAAATTATGAGTATACTTTCGTTATAGTATAAAAGCTGAGTTTTATATATGTTACTTGGGGACCTATCAGAAGATGTTTCCTCAGCAGTCAGACACTTCCGATGGTTCTCACACCCTATCAGACGCTTTAAAAATCTGCCGTAGGTAGGTAGGTAGGCGAACTTTGATGAAACCATCGACTTTTACGGGATATAATAGCATGCGTGTTAATCCAGGCTATAATCTATCTTCATTCCAAATTTCAGCCAAATCGGTTCATTAGTTGTGGCGTGAAGAAGCAATCAGTGAATTTCAGTCTTTCAAAATCCTGCGGGAACCATGGACTTTTACTACTAGAGGGGTTGTCAGTCTGTTTCTCGTTTGTTTTGACAATTTTACCAAAGACAACAGTGAATTATTAATATTTAGCTGATGCCCGCGACTTCGTCTGCGTGAATTTAGTTTTTAAAATATTTACCTCGGGAATTGTTTGATTTTGCGGTATAAAAAGTAGCCTTTCAGTCTCCAGGTACTCAGGTACTCAACTATAGGTACCCGTAAATCACGTCGATCCGTAGCTCTGTTGGGGCGTGATTGAAGGACAAACCAACACACGTTCGTATTTTTATAATATTTCACCTAATATAAAGTGCAAGTACATATTATAGTCGACGTGGTTTTTTACACAGGTAAAGTTGAGGACCTGGAAAGTAACACAGGCTATACTTTTTGACCCGGGAACATATACTTTTTAACGCCCGCGCCACTACAAAGTATTAAAGTAAAGTATTTATTGTTGATTTTCTAAAAACCGCCCGACTGATTTCGATAAAATTAAAATCAGACCACCTGGGAAGTATACCCTTTGAAACAAAAAAAAGAATTTTCCAAATCGGTTCAGGCGTCTTCGAGTAATCGGTGAACACTGAACATATATAAAAAAAAGATTCCGTCGAATTGAAAATCTCCTCCTTTTTTGAAGTCGGTTAAAATAATTATAAAAATTAGTTTAAAATTGACGGAGTTATAGAGTAAAACAGTCAAAATAGTTCAACCCCTCTCTCAGAGAACATACATACATCCATCCATCCATACATCCATCCGTATACTACATCCATCCTCACAAACTTTCGCATGAATAATATTAGTAGGATTAGTAGGATAGGATATATTTAATATAGTTATAGTTAGTAGGAGGAGGATACATACATACATACATACATACATACATACATACATACATGCATGCATGCGCACATACGTATGTATGTACATGTATATGTATGCATGCATACATACATACATAAAAAAAAACAAATAATAACACTTGTTACATTATTGTTTTATTATAGAAGAATGCACTCATATAGATACACAATATTAGGTATTTATTGTATCAAGTTAGTACTATTTTGTTTTAACAGTAAATGAATAATAATTAATAAAATTATACAGATAAATAAGTTTATTTGACAAACTATTAATACCTAACTTAATACGATTTTACACATTTACATATTCACTAACACAGATTTAGGATTGGTAGTCGCTAGATAGCTACCGAAATTCCTAAAAACAAAACGTCAAAATGAAAACGACAAACACTGGTACGCCAGTTCAGGCGCACTATGTATTGGCACAATTTACTAGAACGCCGACGGTATCTAGTAGGTGCGAAGCGACTACCAATCCTAAACCTAAGTATGTTCATAAAATGCTTACAAAATGGTAATATGCAAATGTCAATTTTTACCTTTTTAGCCCAACAGATAAAGGTGAGGATTTAAAGGTCGCAGGTTCGATCCTCACCCGAAACAATATAGTCGCACCTGCCTACTCCTAGCGCAAGAAGAGTACACTATTAGTCAAGTTCAGCTCGGTTAATACTCTTTAAAAACACAATAAATCAGGAAACTTGTTAAATATTTCATCAAAGCCTCTCTCATGCGTACGTTACCAAGGAAACATATGCTTGCTTGTATTCCCATTTATGCAGGGTGCGAGGGACACCCTAACGACAACTGAAGCCAGGGACTGGGTACATGACTCTAGGGCGCTCAGCGTTGGAATGTTTCATCGGTGTTTTCATGATTTTGACAATTCTTTTTCATTTTTTAATTAATTACAACAATCTTTTATGTAACCTACTTCAACTTGATTTTATTGAAAAACAAGAAAATACTCGCGCGATCAGCTGTTTATCAAAAGTTAAAGCACTCGGCCTAAGCACCTACAAACCGCCGCTTGCGACGCGCCGTACCTAGTGCAGGTGTAGGTATCGATGTCCGTTGTTTGCGATACATTGCGTACTCAAAAATTACAATATTGGTAACCAACATTTCCGAGATGAGTTGCATTTGTAATTGCGTTACAGGCCTTACGTCCTGAAATCCACAAAAGAACGCGCTGGCTTAGATGCCTATTAACATTTTTAATGTTAACTGATGTTTTCTTTGCTGGAGTAGAATGTTGAGTGTCTTGGAATGAATTCCTGGAACAACGAGCCCACTCTCGAAGGACGTGTCCGGTCACGCGTCACGAGTCACGACGCGTTGATGTCTCGACTGAACGTCTAGTGCTCCGAGGACGAGTAGAGGGCGCGAGGGCGCGCGGCAGATCGGCCGAGAGATGGACGGCCGAGTGCGGGCTGCGGCGGGTGTTGCCTTACATGAGTGCGCGAGGGAGGCAGGCGTTAGAGGGAGACGCGTAGTGCGACGCCGGGCCATAGCTGCCGCCGGAACAATGATATGGGCCCGACGTGTGTAGAACCAAAAAAAAAACGTAAAATGTGATCCGAACTTCTCATTGATGAGTGGACCATAATGAGTGCATGAGTGCGTCAGCCAAACCGGGAAGATACTAAAGACAATGTCATTACGTTGAAGTTCGCTTTTCAGAATTAGGATTTCTCTTGTCGCCAGTGTGAGTTCTCATGTGACTTATTAAATTACTCTTTTGTGAACATTTATACTGGCATATGGTGCCCTAGATATAGAAAGAGAAGTAAAGGTAGACAATATTGTAGATGGGAAGATGATATAAAAAAGGGAGCGGGAACGTGTTGGATGAGAAAAGCTAAGGATAGATCGTTGTGGAGAACACTTGGGGAGGCCTATGCTGGAAAGCAAGACAATCAAGAAACCGGTGTCTAATAAACCTTAGTAATTAGTAATATTTACATTTTCAACTAAATTTTCTATGTAGTATTAAGTAGCAATAAGATGAAATGTAACTTAAAGGATTGTTAATAAAGGCTATATTTATTTATTTATTTATACTGGCATAGCTCACAAGCATAAGGCTTGTCGCCAGTGTGAGTTCTCATGTGCTTTGTTAAACTACTCTTTTCTGAACATTTATACTTACATAGCTCACAAATATAAGGCTTGTCGCCAGTGTAAGTTCTCATGTGATTTATTAAACTACTCTTTTGTGAACATTTATACTTGCATAGCTTACAAATATAAGGCTTGTCGCCAGTGTGAGTTCTCATGTGACTTATTAAACTACTCTTTTGTGAACATTTATACTTGCATAGCTTACAAATATAAGGCTTGTCGCCAGTGTGAGTTCTCATGTGACTTATTAAATGACTCTTTTGTGAACATTTATACTTAGCTTACAAATATAACGACGGTCCCTACGTACATAAAGACATGTCAAAAACCGAGGTTTACAGGAGAGCGTAATTTATGTTCAAACTGCCCTAGAAATAATTCTATGTACAAATATAAATACTTTTTTCTATAATGTTTCACTAGCTTTAGGAACTTTATAATAGTATTTATACATATTTTTTTTTTTATATTTTCTTAGAAAAACTGGTAGATGACTGTTTCTACGCTGATATTAAAATAAAAGCATGTCAGACATGTCTATGATATCTTTATATACGCAGGAAAGAATAAAACCGTGTCTAAAATAAAATTACAAAAAATTGTTTTATGAAAATGTAGAATTATGTTAATGTTTTCTAACGGATACGTAAAACATCCTAAGATCGCCACCCATGGATATAAAATATACATCAATGAAGACATATCGCTTTATACGCGGCAAAATTCAATCGAGGTAGGACTATATTTCTTGTAATGTAAACAAAGACATGTCCTTAAATAAAATTATCAGGATTGTGTTTTATTAATTAAACAAGGTTTATAATCGAAAATTATTTATTGTTAAGTAACAATCTTCTTAGCATCTAAACTATAGGTACTTGTAGTTTCATTGCAGTAGGAATTAAACATTAAAATCACAGTTGTTTAAGTTTAATCATTATAAAATTTTTATTTAGACAAGTTTTATTTTTGTAATTGGTAATTTTTTTTTATTATTAAAATGTTACAAAAAAACTTACAGCTAAACTAATCTAATTACTATACAAATCATGCCCGCGTGGAATGGTGTCAAGAATACTGGCTGCATTTCCGCGCTGGACAGCCAGGCTGATCCTTTGCGCAAAAAATGAGCCAGCCCTTCTGTCACCAGATGAGGCAATTAACCGTGATGAAATGTCTCGTAAAAATTTTTTTGCACTTTGACTCCTTGGCCCGAGGGTCTCCACAGCAAACGGAACAAATATGTAACTCTCGATCCGAGAGGCATACTTACGCCGCTTACAGGATTCAGCCATTTCCCGCTTGCGGCATCAGATACAATAACAGTACTTTCGCTTAAATAGTTACATTCGTTTACAGTGTCCCCAAAGGACTTGCATGGACTTAGCATTGGTGATACCAAAGATTCTTCATTAATATCATTTTCAGATATTGGTTGTGGTGTTTCATTTTCACAAATGGGCGTGGTGAGATAGAAATTTTCAATTTCATCATTCGAAATTACCCCTACCGTATCAATTATATAATTTAAATCACTTTGCGATAGTATATTAGCTGATATAGTATGATTTTGTTCTCCATCACTATATGCTTCGGCAGCTTGTCTTTCGTCGATAGAAACATCCAAAGGCCGATCCTCAAGATCTATTGAAACATCTTTTTTGGTAAATACACGTGTATCTAAAAATAAAAATAAAAGTAATATGTATGTTTATTACACAGCAATAAACGTAAATGAAAACAAATTCTTAAATAAATGTACTAGTTACACGTATATACAAACATGTAGGACATGACTTTATATACTTCGATAACAATAAAAACTTTGTTTTCTTTGTAATAATTATTTAGGAAATCATATTTTAAAGAAGCATGCAACTTATTATAATTATTTGTGCAATAATGATATTTTAATGACCATATCATAGTATAAGCAGATATATCTGATTTGTCCGCTTTTACACTGCGATCGGTTAGAAAAGCAATAAAATATTGTTATAGTTTTTGTACATTATTGAGCGTTTAATTTTTACTTATTTTAATTACTACTTACCCTGATTAGCTCTCTCCAAGTGAATGACGTTAAGTCAGACAAGACCGCGCCCGCACCTAGTGGGGCGCATTTTTAAACACCGTACAAAACGATACGTATAGATACCTGCATCTACGACATTTATTCATTGTAATTATAATACTTGTTCTCTTATACGATTTGTAAATGAAGTTAAATACATAATATTTAAAAAAAAATCTTATATAGGTATGTGCATAAGGAAAATCTAAAGCCAATTATGCGATAAAAAAAAATGCCATTTTTGACATGACTTTATGTACGTAGGGACCGTCGATAAGGCTTGTCGCCAGTGTGAGTTCTCATGTGATTTATTAATATACTCTTGCGTGAACATTTATACTTGCATAGCTTACAAATATAAGGCTTGTCGCCAGTGTGAGTTCTCATGTGATTTATTAAACTACTCTTTTGTGAACATTTATACTTGCATAGCTTACAAATATAAGGCTTGTCGCCAGTGTGAGTTCTCATGTGACCTATTAAACTACTCTTTTGTGAACATTTATACTTGCATAGCTTACAAATATAAGGCTTGTCGCCAGTGTGAGTTCTCATGTGACTTATTAAATTATTTTTTTGTGAAAATTTATACTGGCATAGCTTACAAATATAAGGCTTGTCGCCAGTGTGAGTTCTCATGTGACTCACCAAATTATCCTTACGTGCACATTTATACTTGCATAGCTCACAAAGAAAAGGCTTGTCGCCAGTGTGAGTTCTCATGTGTCTTACTAAACCACTCTTTTTTGAACATTTATACCTGCATAGCTCACAAGCAAAAGGCTTGTGGCCAGTGTGAACGTGCATATGCCTCATCAAAGTACTTTCATATTTACATTTGTATTGGCAAATCTTGCAATTCAACTGCATCACTTCAGAATGAGTTTTTATGTGATTTATCAAGAAACGTTTTTGTTTGAACATTTTTGCGCAAACGTCACAGGAAAACAATTTCCTCTCAACATTCGCTGGTGAACTATTATACGGTACATTAACGTCATTATTTGAACAAATTATTTTACTTTGTAAACTTGATAAGTTAGGGTTATTCAGTGTTGTAGGAACTTTATTCTGACTAGTCGCCTGACAGCTGACATCGTCCGCGGCAATACCACTCGCAGGCACGTCTTGTTCGTCGTGTGAGTCGTCTTCTTCAGCTGCAGGCACTTTCGTTTCGTTATTCGTCGCACGGCTCGCGGGCAGAGCGACTGCAACGAAACATTATTTATATTTCTTGGTACTTATGGCTTTGCTTGATAACATGATAAATGAGGAGTTGGAAAGGAATGAAAGCAAATCTGGCTCGCATGAATGCAATTTTCTACAGCTTTTTATCAGATTTCACCAGACGGAAGGCAATTTTCTACAGAAGTAGGTAAAGTAAGCTGTAAGTAAATATATAAAAGGAAAGGTGACTGACTGCCTGATCTATCAACGCACAGCTCAAACCTCTGGACGGTCAAGACTTGTCCCCTTCATACAGAACTCTTCAGGCATTGGACTCGAAGCCCTTATAGTTTTTGAGTAAACCACACTGAAAGTTTTCACCGATAACAATCTTAGCACAACCCTAGGAAACATAACGCGTCGGTGTACCTACGACCGCGCGCCGCGCGCGTTGTGACCTGTTCAAGTTCAGTCATAGGGCAAGCGCATTGTATCAATTGAATAAGTTTGTATGAATAAAAAAATGTGCTTCTTTCTATTCAATATTTTTACAGATTATTCTTTATTAGCTACAATATTATGTGTAAGTGTGTAAGTCCGGATAATACTGAAGGGTACATAATTATTATGTGGTACCCTTCAGTATTATCTCGGCCCTTCTTTACAAGTTGTAATTTTATTTAAATGTGACTAATTTCGAGGATCGACCTATCCAATAAAAAAAAAATAATCAAAATCGAATGACTCTGTAAAAGTAATGCATGTTCATATTTGAAAAATGTATATACACAAATATACACCGGTGAAGGCGGGAGGGGCAGCCATCGGCGAACCTGCGCGCGACTTATACATATAGGTACATACGCGACGACTAATGGAGAACCACGTTCTTTTTTTCAGTTGAAATAGAATGTATATTCAGTGAAATTTGAAGGACTAACGGAGCTGTATCTCACCTGACGTGGGAGGCAAGTCAGCGGAAGGGCGAGGGTCGTCACTCAGCTGTTGAGGGTCGTCAGTCAGCTGTTGAGGGTCGTCACTCAGCTGTTGAGGGTCGTCAGCAGCGGCGCCGCTCTGCCGAATGAAAAGTAAGCTCATTATACTTCCGTCTTGAGCTAGCTTGAGCGAATCGGAGTACAGTCACAAAAAGGGTGATTTACACGATAGGCGAATGAGTAATCCAAACAGGCTCGAGATTCCTCTACTACGTCTCAAGAAAGTTCGAAAGTCGTTTGTGGGAATGGGCGTGACGTTCTGTATAATAGAAGTCTACGAGCATCAATAATTCTTTCAACTATGTGCTCCGCCCATTGCCCCTTCAGCTCGCAACTCGATGAGTTACGTCGCTAACTTTGTTCTCCTCAGATCCAGCCAGCTCATGGACTCAGCAAGTTGAAAAAAGTGCTTAAACGTTTGAGTTTGAAACAGAAACAGCAAATACATCAACATGTCTTACCTGAAGATGCGTGATCAAATGTTGCAAGTACGCATGTTCAAGAAGAAATTCCTTGAAACAATGTGTACATTGGTAGGGGGCACTTTCACACTTGAATATATCCTGTGTTACAGCCACTTGTGTAGAAACTGCTGCTGTTCTGTTTAGAGCTTTAAGAATAGCATCATCAAATAGTTGTGTTTCGAACTTTATACTACTATCTGATGAGTATTCTTCATTATGAGCAACAAACTCATCTTTGACACAGTCAGCATGACCATCTTCATGTATCACCTCCATGTCTTCATCAACCAACATTAACTCGTCGTTTGCTTCAGTTTTCACTACATCTTTGTCGATCATATCTGCTGATTCTCTCTGTATGTCTTCTAGTACGTGTAAATCACAATGATCAGGTGCTAACATTGTCACTGTCATGTTACTTTTTAATTGGTGTTTTGTGCAGTTTATCCTTTTGATATGGAGTCTTGTTATCTGTTGACAAACGAGTTTACTACTAAGCGAGGTCAAATTATCATAATCATCAACTAACCAACAATTCAAAGTTATTCAAAATTATTTATTTCACGTAAGCCAACTTGTGGCTCTTATGACACGTCATGACTTTACCACCAGTTCGGAAAGCGTATTCTGCTGAGAAAAGCAGGCAAGACACTCAGCAGTTGCTCTTTTCAAAATAATCATTTTACAATATTATTATGTAGCTATTACATTGTAATAAGTTTTTTATCTACTCCCATGCTTTAAATCTATAATATAATAAAACTGTAACAGGTCCAATTCTGTACATTGAAGATATTTTGAAAATTTTTGTTTGAGGGCAGTCTATAATCGATACTGAAGCCAAAACAATTTTTTTTTAATTTTTTGTCTGTCTGTCTGTCTGTCTGTATCTTGGCCGCGCATCACGCCGAAACTACTGGACGGATTGAAATGAAACTTGGCACGATTTAAAATAATACTACGAGGTATAATATAGGATACTTTTTATCCCGAAATTCAGCACGGTTCCCTTGGGAGAGGGGCTGAAAGTCCAAATGGGTATTTCGCTGTAATTCATTAAGGCGTATTCCGATTTAATCCATTCTTTTTTTGTTAGAAAGCAGGTTCTTTAGAGATTGTCCTGTAATTATTTCAAGGTCGTCAATTTCGTAGTTCAGAAATTATAGACATCACGATCTTCAGTATAAGGTCCAAATAACTTGAACCCCGGAATCTACAAGATACTTTGAATGTACGGCTCATCTTAAGCTGGCAAGCGTACTTTATCGTATATAGCCATCGTGGATAGCCCTATTTTGTCAAAGTCAAACTACTCCCAAAGGCGTCAGATTTTGCCAAACGATCATTATACCTACATACTCCATAGTAGGTATGGATGTAATACATCGTATGGACGTAATGTTACAGTGTTTTCCTATGCAATTTAATATTCTAATCATACTAATATTATAAATGCGAAAGTGTGTTTGTTTGTTGGTTTGTCCTTCAATCACGCCACAACAGAGCCACGGATCGACGTGATTTTTTGCATGGGTACTATAGTTGAGGACCTGAAGAGTGACATAGGCTACTTTTTATCCCGGAAAATCAGTGTTCACGAGGGATTTTAAAAACTAAATCCACGCGGACGAAGTCGCGGGCATCAGCTAGTCCTCTATAAAAGATTCTGAAACAGTTAGCTTATTGCCAACATTAAAACACCAAATGTCTTAATAACCATAATGTCATCCAAACGGATGATATAATGTTGTACTGAATTTCATAATAACACTCCTTTGTTTTTTTTTTTCGATCTCTTCTGAGCAAAGGTTTACCCCACAGACAGCCACATTCTTACTGTTCGATGCGTGGTATCTATGAATTAAAAAAAAAAACATTTGTATGAATTTCAAAAAAAGAACATTGTCATTCACGCGCGTTTCAGTACCGAACGCCGCGCGCCGTAAAAAAAATAGGTTATTCGAATCCCACCATTTTTCTTAATTTACAAAAAAATGAGCGATTCAAGTTTCGACAGCACACCGCCAGATATTTTAAACGCTGTAAAAGAAATTTCCAACAAATTACTCAGTAATGGATATTAATTAGGTTAGTTTAGAGAATATTCTTGCGTCACCAATGTGGGAATCTCTCTACTACTCCGTATGCAGCGCCGTGTTCTCTATCAAGGTTATAGGGCTTGTTAAATGAAGTTACTCCGTGACTTTAAATATTTAATCAATTGCACATTAATATTAAATTACAAAATTACTAAACCCTACAGTGGAACAGTGTGACGTGTGCGGCCGGTAAGGAGCAACTGAACTCGAAGCCAGTTCAAAGCGTTTTTATAAAACTCGATCAACAAAATGCTCGCGTAGCACATAAATCAAATGTCCGCTACATCACACCACCCCAAATTTTTATCTTGGTAAAAATTAACAAACAAAAATCTTAAACTAGGTACACAGTAATAAATTTATTCTAACAATTATACCAACTTTTATTTTTGACAACCCTATTAATGATCCAGATCCGCTTTAGCTAACAACTCTAATGTGACTCGACCCTTATAACGTTATTACATTGTTCGTTTCACTTTCAACGCACGGCACATACCCTATTGCATCACACTACTTTGGCTGACGTCACCACTACCTGGGCGGGAGGCGCCGGGGTTGCTACGGCAGGATTACGCTGCTCTGTCGCTAAGCCCGTGCCGTCCAACTGTCGTCGCACCCAACGTTTCGCATGTCGGTCACACTTGCTTAATAGCCAAACTATTATGATGAGCGTCAGAAGTGCTAAAATCCCAATAATAAAATTTACTTCTAACTTCTAATGAAAAATAAGGTTTGCGGATCGGGGTCATTTCGCAATAATTACTAATAAGCTTAATTGTTATACTTAGCATTCTACTTAAACCTAACTGGCATTTTGCTGACCCGACCACTGCGCGTCGTACGAGTTATAATTGGGGTCGGCAAAATGTCGTCACTGCTAAGTCGGCGCGTTTCCTTAACTACTGGTTCACCCGGCGCTTGTCGTGAATTTTTAACATCCAGGACAAACGCTGGTTTTAACCTATCAATGGAGACAAGTGCTTGCCTGTTGGGTAACTGTACCACATACCCTTTGTCCAACCGCTTTATGACATCATACGGCCCGTCATAAGGGGGTTGCAGACACTTCCTCATAACATCGTTTCTTACAAACACTTTCTCGCAGTCTTTTAAGGCTGGATGAACGAATATAGTCCGGGAGTCTCTTTGGGTATCAGGTTTAGGTCTTAGGCTACTAATTACCTGTTTCAACTGCCTTAGGTATTCCTCACCGTCCGTTATTCTGCCATCCGATGGTTCGAAGAATTCTCCAGGGAGCCTTAGAGTTCGCCCAAAGGTTAGCTCGGCGGGACTTACCCCTGTGTCGCTACGCGGTGCTGCACGCAGTCCCATCATCACGGTGTGCATTTCATCGACCCATGACCTATTATTCGTTAACCTCGCCATTAAGGCGGCCTTAAAACTACGATGCCAACGTTCTATCGCACCGTTACTTTGCGGATGGTACGGTGTCGTTCTTAACTTATGTACGCCTAGGTATTTCATCAGATGTCTAAAGAGATTACTTTCAAATTGCAAACCGCCATCGGAGCTTAACCTAGAAAATATTCCATATCTGACGATCCATCCCTCGTAAACGTGTTTAGCTACAGTTTTTGCGCAAATATCCTTAATGGGGAATGCTTCCGGCCATCCCGTTTGCCTATCAATCATCGTGAGGCAATATCTATATCCTTCCTCAGAAGTGTTAAAGGGACCGGTAATATCTATATGTACATGACACATCCTATCTACCTTTTCGAATTGTCCTAATGGTGACATAGTGTGTCTCTGAACCTTTGCTCTTTGGCACTCTATGCCTACCTAGCCCAAATACCTATATCCTTATTCATCCCAGGCCAAAAATAATTATTAGCTACCATCCTTCGCGTTGTTCTAATGCCTGGGTGGCTAAGATTATGAACTGCCTCGTATGCAGTACGCCTAAACTGCTCCGGTAGGTATGGTCTGGCCTTATCGCCTCGCAAGTTACAAACAATCGCCTGAGGTACGTTAGGTAAATCTATTTTTATTAGTTTCGTATTACCGTTTCCTGCTCCAAGCATTCCAGCGAGCTGTTTATCGTTCGCCTGGGCCCGTGCTACTTCAGCGAAATCGAGTACTGACGGGCACGAAATCGTTTCGACCCGCGATAACGTGTCCGCGGGCGCGTTTTCATCGCCTTTCAAATAACGAATATCCGTCGTAAACTCACTAATAAATAACAACTGACGGGTTCTCCTCGGCGTTTCCTTGCTACTCCCTAGCTTTTTGAAAGCGAACGTTAACGGTTTATGATCTGTATACAATATGAGATCTCTACCTTCGAACATGTTCCTGAAATATTGCACTGACAAATAAAGCGCAAGAAGCTCCCTATCGTAGGTACTATACTTCTGTTGCGTGTCAGTCAACTTCCTCGAAAAGTAACCTAACGGTACCCATTCGTTGTTCACTTTCTGTTGTAATGTTCCACCGACGCAACTATTTGATGCGTCTGCCATAATCGCAATCGCCTGACCTGAAATCGGATACGCTAACAATGCGGCGTTCTGTAAACCCAACTTACATTGTTCGAACGCTTGAACAGCATTTTCTGTCCACACTATACAACTTTTGTCACGTTTCTTTGCCCCGTGAAGATACTTATTTAATTCTGCCTGATATTGGGCTGCCTGGCGCAAATGACTTCTATAAAAATTTACCATGCCGAGAAATCTACGAAGTTCCTCGACCGTTTTTGGTCTGGGAAAGTCTACAATAGCTTGGACCTTGCTTGGCAGCGGCCTTAAGCCATTGGCTGAAACCTCATGACCCAAAAACTCGACTTTGTCTTGCGAAAACGCACACTTTGCTAAATTAATCGTTAAACCTACTTCCTGTAATCTTTCAAAAACGGCCTCTAAATGTTTTTCGTGCAGAGTTCTATTTTCACTAGCTATTATTATATCGTCTAAATACGAAAAAACGAATTCCGTTTTATACTTCGCGTATTCGGGGTTATTTTGCTGAAAATTTGCCTCTAAATCCTGTAAAACATAATTATTCATAAAACGTTGAAAAGTCTGCGCGGCGTTTCTAAGACCGAAAGACAAACAAGGCCATTCGTATAAACCGAAATTTGTGATAATCGCGGTTTTTTCTACGTCTTCCCTCGCTATCGGAATGTAGTGATACGCCCTATTGATATCGATACGGCTAAACACTTTCTTATCCGCTAAACTAAACGTAAAATCTCTTATGTGAGGAATTGGGTATCTATCAGGCTTTGTTATAGCGTTTAGCGCTCTGTAGTCTCCACACGGCCTTATATTTCCATCTTTTTTAGGTACTACGTGTAGGGGGCTCGCCCACGCGCTCTTCGACGGGCGGCAAATACCCATTTCCTGCATAAGGCGAAATTCTTCTCTTACCTTTTTATATCGGTCTGGTGGTAGTGGCCTTGGGCGCGCATGTACTGGTGGACCTGTAGTCTCGATGTGATGTCTCACGCTGTGACGTGGTGGTTCTTTGAACGTCGCTGGCTTAGTCAATTCAGGGAACCTACTTAGGAGAGAATAACAAGGATGAGACTCGGCTATAGTAAAAATCGAAGTATGGTCCGAGTTAATTATTGTAGAAACGACGTATAAATTAGTTTCTTGATCTAACAATCGTTTGTTCCTTAAATCTACTAACAAATTATACTTAGACAAAAATCCGCACCTAAAATAGGTTGCTTTACATCGGCTATCACAAAGGTCCATTTAAAAGCACGACGCAAGTTTAAATTTAACACTAAAGTTTTGGTACCGTATGTCTGTATTTCACTACCGTTCGCGGCGTAAAGTTTATATTTTTCGTTCACTGCACTGTTACGCACGGATCTATGAGCTTTAGGTAACACTGATATGTTTGCTCCTGTATCGATCAAATATCGCATACCATTGTCCTTGTCTGTGACGCATAAGCGGTGGTTTCCTAATTCGATGCAGGTACCCACCGGTTCTACCTGCATCTTCTCTAGTTTTCCTGACTCTTCTTCCAGCTGCATGGCTGCTCGCATCGTTTGGCCCTTCCTTTGTACCTATAGTGGTGCACACATAGCCAGTCCGGGCTATCCGGTGTCCGTCTCGACCTGCTGCTGTCTCTCTCGCGGGAACGTGGACGTCCGCGGAACCTTCCGCGACCTCGATTGCCTCGCCAACTTGACCTGGAACGGTCCATCTGGTCTATCCTCGCGCTGAGCTTAGCTATTTCTGCCGCCAACACCGACGTAGTGTTCGACACTGTGTCTGTTGTCACTACCTCGGCGACAGGTTGCGGCCTCATACTCTCCATAATTTTATCCGCTATTACTGCTAGACGGTCTAAGCTTTTGGCCTCGGTTGCGGCTAGAACTCCTCGGGCAGCTGCTGGTAATAATTTTTGCCATAGAACGCTTAACGTATCGTCACTTATCTTGCCTCTCGCGAGATCCTGCATCCTCCTGAGTAAGTGACTGGGCTTCTGGTCTCCTAGCTCCATCTCTCCTATCAGCTTCTGGATCTGCCTATTTTCGGATTCCTCGTAAATTTCCAGGAGTTTGTCCTTGAGTACCTTGTACTTCCGTTCCTCGGGCGGGTTGACCAGGATGTCTGTCACCTGCTGTATGACCTCTTTGCCTAACTTCGCTACCACCATATTGTACTTGGTGTCATCGCCAAGCTTCTGCGGTGCCAGTATCGCCTCCAGTTGAATGAACCAGACCCTGGGCTGGTCTGTCCAGAACTCCGGGATCTTGGATGCTAGCGATATGGATGCTAGTCCCGAATCTTCAATTTTCACTACGGTCTCTGGTTGCGTCATTTTTTAAAAGTCTTTCGCCGATTTACACTGAATTTAATTATAATTACTGTCTTTATTTAACTTAAAACACTGTCCACTTGAGTTGAGTTGCCCTTTCGTAGAACCGACCGCCTTAAAACGCAACGACGCAAATTTATTTACACGTGTAACCTTGATAGTCCGACGCGGTGGTCACCAGTTTAGAGAATATTCTTGCGTCACCAATGTGGGAATCTCTCTACTACTCCGTATGCAGCGCCGTGTTCTCTATCAAGGTTATAGGGCTTGTTAAATGAAGTTACTCCGTGACTTTAAATATTTAATCAATTGCACATTAATATTAAATTACAAAATTACTAAACCCTACAGTGGAACAGTGTGACGTGTGCGGCCGGTAAGGAGCAACTGAACTCGAAGCCAGTTCAAAGCGTTTTTATAAAACTCGATCAACAAAATGCTCGCGTAGCACATAAATCAAATGTCCGCTACAGTTAGGTACTAGGAATGACTGTTTTAATATTAGCAGTAAGCTAACTGTTTCAGAACATTTATAGAGGATTCATATTATGGGAGTCGATAAAGTCTTGTATGCAACTGTTGATAATTAGGTATTAAAACAATCATGTGATACTATTATCACACTTGGCTTCGCCTCGTGTGATAAACCCACCCATCAACACATTCGTGTTTTAATACCCCTTATTATACCGTTGCATAAATAACTATTATATTATCTTGTGGGCAGCTGGATGCCAAGCCGATTTAACCCATGCAACTTGAATAGAATATTTCCACAATGAGGGGAAGTTCCAAAAATGCGTGCTACTGTTAAGATGGGCAGACAGAAAGCAGCCCCATTCCCATCGGTGGAACCCGTTCACAAGCATGACGAGAGGGAACATAACAACCCACACCACACGACACCACCACAGAAATGTTTAAAGAGAGCGTGACATACTTAGGCTACCCATGTTAAGGCAGTGAATTGAATATTAATATTCAAATAATCATTTTAAGATGCAACTTTGTCATTAACTTTGTAATATCCACAACTCAGTAAGTGAGTTTTTACGCATTGTTTAAATTTGTGCAGTGGCAAATCTAACAGTTCCTTCTGAACCATATTATATAAGCGTACGCTCAACCCCACAAAGAATTTTTGCACTTTGCGGAAGCGACATGATGGTATTTCTAGTTTATAATGATTTCTAATAAGTTTTTAAGAGATTTCAATGGCTCACGTTGAGCGCAGGTCTCCTCTCAGAGAAGAGTTAAAGGCCGTGTGCTTTAATTAGGTACTTGATCCGTTCATCAGAATGTTTACCCATAGAGATTGACACTACATAATGAAAAAATTAATCTTGTGAAAACTTGACGAACAAAAAATCAATCTCATAGTCCTAGTTGACTTTCTCTATACCTACCTAAAAAAATATTGAATAGATTTGGTTAAGGCACATCACTATAAAGTATAACTTACAACTGTCACCTATAAAAATCATGATATGACCCCCTTTAAAAGGTTATTGAGACACTTTTCAAAAATAATAAAAACAAAAATGTGTTGCTGCAAATGAGAGATATGTACTTAGCACTCACTAATTCATGTTGTTGAACCAAGTCCATCATCAATGTTCGGGCTCTCAAGCTCTTGTCTCTAAATCTGCTAAAGTTGATCAACTTCTGAGCACAATGCACACAAAGTGTTTGTTTCAGGTTTCCCAGGTCACACGGCTGAAACAACAAGTAAATGAATAATTCAAACGTTGCTTAAATAATGTTTTGTCCCTGCACAGACCATCACAATCAGTTGACAGTTGAACTTAGCTAAGCCGTGCCGAGTTGAACTTTGCTATATTTGTTCATCTCAACTCATCGACGGCACACTATACCTCAGTCTTCAGTCTGCACCTTAACAGTTTTTGTTTATATCCGGATAATGCGTACACACAGTTTATCGCGTCACGTCGCGTCGCCATTCGCCTTACCATTGCGGCCGCGGCCTTAGACCTAACTCCACGTGGACAAAGTTGCAGGGCAAAAGATAGTTCATGATAAAATAGCAACTTACAGGATTTCCAGTTAAGTTTTGGTATGCTTCTTCCAATTTGTGTTTGCTCATTAGAAACAGCTTGTTGTCAGTGTCGAGGCATATCATGCAAACCTGAAAAAATATTCATCATTCATTCTACTAATTCATGATCATCAGCAACCCATCAACGGCTCACTACTGAGCACAGGTCTCCTCTCAGGGTTATAGGCCATAGTCCACCACGCTGGTCCACTGCGAATTGGCAGACTTCACACACCTTTGAGAACATTTTGGAGAACTCTCAGGAGTTCAAGATTCCTCTCGATGTTTTCCTTCACCATTGAAGCATTGCATTGTGCATTCTACATCTCCCAAAGATGCAAGCAAAACCATAAGAACACTACTTATTCTAACACATACTTTGGACTATGCACCTATTTCGATATACCTGTCCATTACCTACTGTGGTTTCTCAGCATATGGGAGAAACCATACAACTGTCACCCGTCTGAATAATTCTCACAACAATCTATATAAATAAAAATCAATGTATGTATGTTTGTCCTCTATGCGTTCCGAAAACATTGATCAGATTGTGATGAAACTTTGGTAGGGTGCTCTGGGGACGCCTGCGAGTGTTCCTGGCCCACAATATCTATAATATAATTTCTTTATCCTTTACGTGGTATTGCAATACATGCCGGGAACACAAATAAGAATAATGTTAAATAATAAAACCAAATGTTATTGTTTAATGCAATATTAAAAACACAAAAAAAAATTAAATGATATTTGTACAATATTCTAATAAATAATTTATCTGAACACTGAACAGACAATCCAAATGTCAGCAGTAAACATTACAGGAGCTTAAAGTGCCAATATTTGGGTAGCCCTTTGAGTATTAAACTTTATCGCTCAAAGAGTTTACATGTAGCAATCTGATAAAAAAATTCCAGCTCCCCTAAAACTTAACTATTTGCACAAATAATTTATTAAATTGTGAAAATTGTAATCCATAACAGTATTTTTTATATAAAAATACCCATACATCATAATCTTTTTTATGTACATCTTCTCAAGCAACTCAGTTTATTGAATATTTTCCTCTGTTCAATAAGTCAGTGGACATGGGTAAAATAGATTGTAACAAAATTGTGAGTCATAGTTTACATAAAAATAAATCTGATTTTAATTAAAAATTAACTATACACACATTAATGTGGAAGGTGGAATAAATGGAAAAACTCTTGACTCTCAAGACTCACTTATTGAACAGATTACAACATTAGGGAAGTTTCCCCTACAAGCAGTCAAAGTTACCTGCACTGTTGATGGGATCGCACCAGCACGAATTTGCCTTGAGCCACTTTCCGTTTCATACATGTCATCGCTCAGGAAATGCTGTGAGCAGACCACAGTAGGGTCTGGGAGGGGAGTGTCCTGTCTGCCGAGGGCTCTGAGCCAGGCAGCACGGAGATGCGAGTCACTGGGGAACCTGCAGATTACACCAGTTCAACATTGAGTTGTAATGATGAGAGTGAATGTGTGTGTGTGTGTGTAACACACATAAACAAAGATCTCTCATTTCTGCCCAGAGGGGACCTATCTACCTGTGGTTCTGAACCTTTGGTTCTGAATTGTGGGCTGTGGGTAAGAGTTCTAGGAATGGATACTAATTTTGAAGTAATTTCTTAATGATAATGTCCTCACGATAGCGGCTAGCTTCCAGAGAGACTAGCCATCTGAGCTGAAGATATTACAGTGCACAGGTGCACTCTGTATTTCTTCACTCTCATGGCCAGATGGGACGGCAATCCGACATGACCAGAGAGACATCTGGCACAGGACCGACGGCTTTACGTGCTCTCCGCAGCACGGGGTGACAAACCGCCAACTTCCTAACTCGGGCCTGACATACGCAGTTGAATATGTTAACATTGTTAACCATTCGACTGAAGTTAATTTGTAGTGCCCACGACGACATCATCAAGCTTGTGGGCAAGACAAGCGGTGGACGAAAGGGCTCGCATCTATTCAATGATACCTCTTTATAAACAACTAGCTGATGCCTGCGACTTTGTCCGCGTGGATTTAGTTTTTAAAGTCCCTCGGGAACTCCTTGATTTTCCGGGATAAAAAGTAGTCTAGATGTTGACCCGAGTAATAAGCTACCACGGTATAAAATTTTGTAGAAATCTGTGCGGTAGTTTTTACGTGAAAGAAGGACAAACAAACAGACAAAAATTAAATAAAAATCTGTTTTGGGCTCAGTATCGACAGTAAAGCATCCCCCAATTAAAATTTTCAAAATATATTAAATGTACAGAAATCTTCCAGTTACAGTTTTATTATAATATGTATAGATTTATATCACTGGGTCTACTAAGGTACTCACTCGTGGAGCGTGACCGCCGCGGAGCCCGAGACAGTCTCCGCAGTGGTTTTGCAGAAAGGCGCGTAGCATCGCATGTTGATTGTTTTAAAATTATTAATAAAATTAATAAAATCCAACAGAACACTGAATTTATATTTAATATTTTATTTTTATATAATCTAAAGTTCTACAGCACAGCAACATAGAGAACAAGAGAACCAATCACAGATTAGGTATTAGTTACGAACCAATAGAGAACCATAGACCACGAACACATGCTAAGTGATAAAGAGAATAATAGGGTATTTGACTACTATTAGAAAATCATCTTAAATTGTTAATAATGCTATGCTGAAGCTAACAAAACGTATATTTCGGCATAATTTTCAGTATTTTTCATAAAAATCGAGAAATAAATTCTTAAAAATAAATTGCCGCCGAAACGTTCCATTTGCTCTCATGACGTCACAGTTCACATTTCAAACAATGACAATTCCACATCCCATAGGTGGTGTGGAATGTGACGTCATTCGAGATCACGGAACGTTTTCGATCACGTGACCATGGCCGGAATTATAGCAATTTTATTTAATGTTCTCTAATTAAATAAAACTTCATTTTTTGGTTTTGTCGTATGGAATAATGTTTTTAGATAATAATCTTTTAGGATGACACCAAATGAAACGATATTTTTAATTAAGTCAAATACCCTATTCTCACTAGCGCCATCTATCGATGCCCACGAAATCAATTTGAAGGCGGGAGATTCAAATGTGGAAATAACTTTTAGTAATTACCATTGGTCTATGGGAACGTGTTTTGAAGTTAATTTTATTAATAAACTAGTTTCGTATTTTGACTCCAAAGAGAACTTGGTATTTTATAATGTCTACCAATTTCTTTTTCGAGTCATAATACCTCATCAATATGGATTTAGTGAGGTATATTAAAATTCAACGGTGAAGGAAAACATCGTGAGGAAACCTGAACACTTGAGAGTTCTGTGAATTCCGCCAATTCGCATTGGGCCAGTGTTGTGGACTATGGCCTATAACCCTTCTCTGTGAGGAGACCTGGCTAAGTAGTGAGCCGTTGATGGGTTGCTAATGATGAATGATATTAAAATAACAGGGTTATGTTCTTACATTGCGCATTTATTTTTTATTTATTTTTATTTGAACAGCTTTCAGACTTTAAAATCTCATTTCAGATATTTCAGACTTTAAAACAGCTTTCAGATTTTAAAATGTCACTGTCAATTTGTAGATATTTAAGTACTTTCATTCAGCTGGATCGCGCACTTCGATAAATAATTTTTGCAAGTTTATACTCTACTACAGAAATTTTATGATTGTTTTTTCTTTGACACTTAAGAAAATAAAAAACCGAGACAAGTGAGATCTAGCACAAAAGTAGGCGTTGTGTCTAGAGTGTTGCCAAAGCTAAATATAATCTTCTTTGGTACTGAATTAGTGATTGCTGGCTTATTATTATAATTAAAAACATTTGTATTATGAAAATGTACACTTTCGTTCATGATATGTAACTATAGATCACATTTATGACAATGAAACTTACTATCATGAAGGCATACGGAAATATTGGGAGTATTGTCGTTCTTATGCGGTCACATTATACAGAAATACTATTTTAGGCTGAGTTCTATGCTGGGTCAAAATGAGACACAAATGTTCTGATATAAATATGGCTTGTTTTAACTCAGTTTTGAGTCTGTGCTGAGAGAGAGTGCCATCTATAGATCTCACCCTTAGAGCCTCTCGCGCGGCTCGTTTATATCATTACAGTGAATCCTTACATGTATATGCTACGTATTACAATCCCACAAACTTAATCTGGCGGTGGCCAAAAGTAAAACTAATGAGTTTTGAATGAAATAACATTTATTGGCAACACGAAATGCGACAGTAGCGACGCTGTCACCGCCCAGCCACGTTTGTGGGCCTGGAGTCTGGACAATCATTTTATTTTCATAGCCAATTCCAACAATACATCGATATAGTCGATTTTACAATTTCAACATACAATCGAGTCAACACTATACAATTCTGTTTTTATATATACCTATAAAAATATCACAAGTGGCACTCGGGGACTGCCGCGGTAAAGCTATTGCATAGAATTTTTTATCAACGCAATTATAATATTTATGCAATATTTTTTTTTGCATAGTAAAAATTATGCAAAAAAATAATTAAAAAGCAAACAAACAAGAAAAACGCACTGTCACTACTTCGGGAGTGAGATTCGAACCTGTGACATCTAAAGAAAGCGGCCGCTCGCCCACTGCGCCAAACAGAGCTAAATGTTAACCTCTAAATTGTTGAACGCTTACTGAACGACGGTGGTAGGTTTTTTTTCGTTACGGAATTTCTTGATTCGGTCGCCGCGCTCAAACTGTTTGTACTAGTTCAAAGCCCGCGATAAAAGCTATGCAATAGCTTAAAAATCAACTGCTGTTCGTTAGTTTGACTAAACCTCAAAAACGTCCGCCGATTTGAATTTTTTTTTTGTTTTATTCGCTTTAATAAAACCACCCGTTTTAAAATAAAAGAAAAATAAACCCAAAAGAACAGCGAAAAAGTGGGAAAAAATCAATATTGGTAATTTTGTATGTTCGGAGTCGTTTTAAATAGATGACAAGAGCGAAGCCGCGGAATAAAAGCTAGTATAATATATTATACATTATACATGGTCATACACAGCCGTAAGGCAATTAAAGGCTAAATTAAAGGCTATCGAATGTAAAAATTGACCAAATTCAGTTCTGTGACTATTCAATTGCGACATCATACTGTCGTAAGAATTACGAAGGAGGCGGGGTTCTAATACTTCTGCAAAACAACATAGAATTTACTGAACGAAAGGACATCATAGACTTGACAATTGAATATATTATTGAAGTTTGCGCAGTAGAACTAATTTATTTAAATACTCTTGTAATATGTGTGTATTGTAATGGTAGAGAGACCGATATTATGTTAACCCAATTAAAAAAAATACTAGAATTAATTACTAAAAAATATGCTAAAAAACAAATTATATTCGGCGGCGATTTTAACATAAATGTCATGGAAAATTCAAATAAATCAAATACTTTAATTAACCTCATGTTAGAATACAACTTCGCCCAACACATTACCGAACCTACCCGTGTTACTAAAACTACTTCAACCTGCTTAGACCTCATATTTACAAACTTCAAAGACGATAACCAAAGTACCTATGTACACGACTACGGATTTTCAGACCACAAGGGAACAATATATAAAAAAAAAGGGTTAAAAAATAAAGAAACAAATAAATTAATTATAAAGAAAAGAATCTACTGCGAAAGAAACATAAACTATTTTAAATCAGAGCTAGCTAAAATTGATTGGAATAAAATAATAACAATTAATAAAACACTAAATGATAACTACAACTTATTTCATTCAATAATTACAGATCTCTTAAATCAGTGTATACCTATCAAAAAAATTAGAATAAATACGAAAAAGAAAACCTACTTAACAAAAGGTATAAAAATTTCGTGTAAAAATAAAAGACTATTAAAAATTCTCGTAGTAAGCTCTAAAAATAAAATTCTCAAAGATGACTATAAGAAATACACTAAGCTACTGAAACAAACAGTAATACAATCCAAAAAGATCGATAATATTAGGATAATGGCGCGGTCAAACAACATCTCAAAGTCTATGTGGCAAATAATAAGAAACAGTACAAATAAAAACACAATAAGGCCCCGGTCTAACATTACATTAAAGATCCACAATAAACTTACTTCGAAACCAAAGCAGATAGCAAACGCATTCAATACCTATTTTGCTTCCGTTGGAGGGGGCACATGCACCAGTTGCTCGACCAATCACTCGACCGGTCGTCCAATAAACAATCCAATCGAAAATAGTATGTTCTTGCGCCTAGTGGAGCCACACGAGTAACCGAACAGAGAGGAAGCTTCCTAACAAGGGCGAAGAAGTATACCTATTCTGCTAGGGTTGTCACCTGATGCATGTCAACAATTTAAGGAAAAAATAAAAATATTTTAAAGTTTGTATAATTATGTATAATTTCAGTTAAATCCTGAACTTGAACAACAAATACTTAAATTAACAAAAATATAAAGAAACGATTTTTTAATGAACATCAGTATTTTTGCCATAACTTCACAATTAATGTTAATAGATGGCATCGTCATTTACTATCGACTATTATTATTATTACAAGCTTTTATTTAACTTGCAATGTATGTATGTATACATGGGTATATGTATTAAACGTACATACATACATGTAAACATACATGTATCAAATCTTACAAGATGAGATAGAACCACTTTTCCGGTTGAGCTGAAATTTTGCGTGTATGTGTAAATCGGATGACTCTGCAATATTATTAGGATATGGAGCTGTTCTGATGATTGAGCTGTAAGATGGCTTTAGGAACTCTATAAAAAACTCGCTACCCTCATCAAATTTGGGCTCGTTTGATTCGTCTTGACAAGTACTCTGGCCTGAGATGACCTTCAGGATCTGATAATGAAGCTGGAAGGTGGTTTTGGCAACTTTAGTAATAAAACTTTATGTACTTTAGTAATATAACTTTATTATTAACAAGTTTGGGCTCGTTTGATTAATCTTGAAAAGCACTCTGGTCCTAGACCATGATATCCAGGTTCTGACGATTGAGCCTTAAAGTGGCTATAGGAACTCAGTAATTAAACGACGTAACCTCATCGAGTAAGGGCTCGTTTGATTCGTCTTTCTTTGGTCCTAAATGATGGTCCATGGGTAATGTAGCCAGCTACGAAAAGCTTGTCTTGTAAAAATATATTTTTTTTAAATTTAGGTACACTAGTTTTGTATGACAAATATTAATAATTATGTTATTCAATTATCAAATATCAATAAAACTATAATAACTATAATAACTATAATAACTTCACGTCGTTATTTTTGCAAAAGTTTATTCGTTACAATTTATAAATAATTGTGTTTGTGTCGATAGATGACGCTGTGCACAGATAATTAAATTTGAATTGGCGGGCCCTTTGTTAATGTTCCCAAAAATTATAAGTATGTATCGATATAATATGATAAAATATCAATATTAATACACTAACGCATACTGCACATGTGAGAAAACGGAGTTTGGATTATTATAAAAAAATCTATATTCATTATTAATTAATTATATTCATTTAAATTTGCTTTACATAGGTAACAGTTAATAACTAACAATATACTAATCCTGACGATAACATACTTAAAATAATATATAAAATATATCGCAACTACTGTAACAATTTTAATTAAGAAACTGAAACGTGTACAAGAAAGGAAATTATTACTAGATATCTTATCTTGTGTGCAAGAGTTTGGCATTTTTACACTATTACATACATATACACAAATAAATCTAAACTCACAACAAACAAACACTCACTCTTCGTCTATTTATTTCCACTAAACGCACGACCGTCAGCCCTTACGTCCAGACCCTGAGTTACCCTGAGCGGCGCGCCGCGGCGTGTCGGTGAATGTGTCGGTGAGAGCTCACGCACACAGCGTTGCGCTATGTATGGGTGAGCCCGCCGCGAGCCGTTTGTATGTAGCTTCCGCTCTGTTACTTTAATATACCTACTCTGTGGTGGAGCCGCGTGAAATGTACGATATTATACGCTCGCTAAAAAACAAAAACAGCTGCGGAATTGACGAAGTACCACCCTCTCTGCTAAGAAAATGTGCGAAAGAGCTGACACTACCATTATACCTACTTGTTAACCAATCTTTTACTGATGGCGTATTTCCAGACCTCCTTAAAAAATCCGTTATAAGGCCAATATACAAAAAAAAGGGAGAAAAAAGTGATCCAAGCAATTATCGCCCAATAGCCTTACTCCCTGCAGCGTCAAAAATCTTTGAAACAGCTATGTGTCGGCAATTAAATTCGTTTTGTGAAAAGTTTAAAATCTTTGATGAAAGCCAACACGGCTTTCGAAAAAATCGCAGTACAACATTGGCAGTATACAAATACATTCAAGAAGTATACAACATTCTAAATGACAAAAAATATGCAATTGGGATCATGTTAGACATGTCGAAGGCGTATGACAAAGTCCAATATGACATTCTATTAAATAAATTATACGGCATAGGCATACGAGGTACACCACACGAATGGTTCAAATCGTATTTAGGAAACCGCGAACAATATGTTGACATTGAAAATTGTGACCAAGAAACAGGACTAGTAAACTTTATCAGATCGGACGTAACAATCATAACTAACTCAATACCCCAAGGAAGTGTCCTTGGGTGTATTTTGTTTTTAATTTATATAAATGACCTACCAAAAATTTTTGACGAATATTGTATATTATTTGCGGATGACATTTCTTTATTATTTCCTCTATCAAATAATGATAACCTCCATGATACCATGACTCGACTGTTAAACAACATTACTGACTGGATGCATGACCATAAATTAGAAATAAATTACAATAAAACCAAAATAATCCAATTTCGACCTCACCAAAAAAAACAATTACATATTAAATATACTTATAATAAAACAGACATTGAATGCGCCGACAGCCTAACGTTTTTAGGCATTGAAATCGACACAAATTTAAATTGGAAGGACCATATCGAAAAAACAAAAACTAAATTAAGTAAATTTATTTATGGACTCAGACAATTAAAACGAACCACCAACTTAAAAACTGCACTAGCTGCGTATTATGCCTATGGGTACGCATTTTTGAAATATGCTGTTATTCTCTGGGGCAATAGCACCGATGCCCTGGACCTTTTCAGACAACAAAAAAAGTGCATACGCATATTAGCAAACATAAGAACTACAGACTCATGTCTACCTCATTTTAAAGAATTAAAAATTTTAACACTACCTTCCATCTATATCTATGAAATATGTAAATTTGTTAGAAAAAATCTACACTGTTATAAAAAAAAAGAAGACAAACCTCGTCGATTTCCCGAAAGACATGAAAATAAACTAACCCTACCACCATCAAAACTAAAACTTTACACCTCGAGTCCCTTCGTAATGTCCATAAAAATATATAATAATTTGCCAGACAGCATTCGAAACATAGAAAAAGATAACAAATTTTATAAAACATTAAAAAACTTTTTATTGGAAAAATGTTACTACAAAATAAATGATTATTTTGACGATACAAATAATATTAATAAATAAAATCGGTCTCTCTACTACGGTCGATTTCAGACCAAGTTGCTACACCCTAACGGGGTATGTGTAAACTATCTGCAACTAAAATGAATAAATAAATAAATAAATAAATAAATAAATAAAGTCATACATACAGAGTCATAATATAAAATATATAAACAAAGCTTTTCGCTAAGTACACAACGTTACTTTATCAGGTCTAAAAGTATAGCTGTCCTGTTCACAATGTTGCCTCCTGAAAAGGATAGCATGACTTACATTATCCCCGCCCCGCTCCGCTTCAGCGAGGTGTCGTGCGGAGCACTCTCCGGACCAACCACAATGTCGACTCGATCGGTCTTCTGAACACATACCCGCCCCGCTCCGCTTCAGCGAGTGGACAGTCTGTGTCGTGCGGAGCACTCTCCGGACCAACCACAATGTCGACTCGATCGGTCTTCTGAACACATCCCCGCCCCGCTCCGCTTCAGCGAGGTGTCGTGCGGAGCACTCTCCGGACCAACCACAATGTCGACTCGATCGGTCTTCTGAACACATCCCCGCCCCGCTCCGCTTCAGCGAGGTGTCGTGCGGAGCACTCTCCGGACTAACCACAATGTCGACTCGATCGGTCTTCTGAACACATCCCCGCCCGCTCCGCTTCAGCGAGTGGACAGTCTGTGTCGTGCGGAGCACTCTCCGGACCAACCACAATGTCGACTCGATCGGTCTTCTGAACACATCCCCGCCCCGCTCCGCTTCAGCGAGTGGACAGTCTGTGTCGTGCGGAGCACTCTCCGGACCAACCACAATGTCGACTCGATCGGTCTTCTGAACACATCCCCGCCCCGCTCCGCTTCAGCGAGTGGACAGTCTGTGTCGTGCGGAGCACTCTCCGGACCAACCACAATGTCGACTCGATCGGTCTTCTGAACACATCCCCGCCCCGCTCCGCTTCAGCGAGTGGACAGTCTGTGTCGTGCGGAGCACTCTCCGGACCAACCACAATGTCGACTCGATCGGTCTTCTGAACACATCCCCGCCCCGCTCCGCTTCAGCGAGTGGACAGTCCGTGTCGTGCGGAGCACTCTCCGGACCAACCACAATGTCGACTCGATCGGTCTGAACACATCCCCGCCCCGCTCCGCTTCAGCGAGTGGACAGGCTGTGTCGTGCGGAGCACTCTCCGGACCAACCACAATGTCGACTCGATCGGTCTGGACACATCCCCGCCCCGCTCCGCTTCAGCGAGTGGACAGTCTGTGTCGTGCGGAGCACTCTCCGGACCAACCACAATGTCGACTCGATCGGTCTGAACACATCCCCGCCCCGCTCCGCTTCAGCGAGTGGACAGTCTGTGTCGTGCGGAGCACTCTCCGGACCAACCACAATGTCGACTCGATCGGTCTTCTGAACACATCCCCGCCCCGCTCCGCTTCAGCGAGTGGACAGTCCGTGTCGTGCGGAGCACTCTCCGGATCAACCACAATGTCGACTCGATCGGTCTTCTGAACACATCCCCGCCCCGCTCCGCTTCAGCGAGTGGACAGTCTGTGTCGTGCGGAGCACTCTCCGGACCAACCACAATGTCGACTCGATTGGTCTGAACACATCCCCGCCCCGCTCCGCTTCAGCGAGTGGACAGTCTGTGTCGTGCGGAGCACTCTCCGGACCAACCACAATGTCGACTTGATTGAGAACAATATGAACTTGTACGTCGCCTGTCGAAGACTTGGATTCTAATGCCCTTCGGGGCCGATTAGCAAAAGGACCTGTTAATGGTCTTTTGCAGAAGCAGTAGTTGAACAGATCAATATAGGCACGTCTGAAGCATCTGTTAGTAATTCCATAATTATATAAACCACTAAATACTGATCGTAATAAGCCTATCCAGAGAGTTATATACTAGTGGTTCGCCCCGAACTGAGACCTCGCGGTAACGGTATCCCATGATTATTCATTCAATCGATACATGACGACCAAACCTGACATTATTTTTATGCCCGTTTTCACCAAACATACCTAAGTATATCATCCCCTAAGTAGGAGTCTCTTTACGTAGGTAGCTCCTAAATACAATCCTAAGTCCTAACATCCGTGATGCCAATGTCCTTTTAGGTGTCCCGTACAGGATCGTGATAAAGAAGTTGACAGAAATCATCACCTAACTCATCATAGCCCGTAAGGTTAGGCAACGTTAATGAAAACATTGAATAGGGAATATGCATAAAATTTAAATTTGTCTCAAATATTTTTTTCTAGATTCTTTATTGCCTTAATATTATACTTAAAAGGTATTTTTTTTATTTAGTTATTATTTAAACCCAGAAAATATTATATAGAAAGTGAAAAATAAAGGAGGGAAATTCAAACTTACAACACGCGTCGCCATTGGTCGAAACGAAATTTGACGTCATTTGATTTACGGTTGATTTACGGCGTCGATATTCATACAGTGTTTGTGAGAAAAATTGTTTAAAACTGTATTCCTGTGTGATTACTTGTGAATTTATATTTGTAGTCAATCTAGGTCGATGACTGAAACTGGTTTTGTCAAAGCACAATCGGATAATCTACCGAAAATGGATGCATTTATGATGTCAGCATATTTTGTATCAAATCTCGATTTTACGAGCGCAGAGATCAAAGGAGTGAAAGCTGCAATGTAATTATTATGTTACATGGTATATCATAGATTTTTATTCTTATATGTTTAAATAATACTTAAAACAAAACATAACCTTTAAATAACCATCTGTGTTCCTAAACTCCTAATTTACGTCTATATCATGATAATTTATACGTAATATTATGTTATTGAAGCTCACTCAAGTTTGATATGTTTATATACTTTTTGGTTCCGTACTCTAGTTGGGTTCCGTACTCTAGAAGTAAAAGTGAAAGGATAATATCAAATTAATTTGTTTTCGCTAACTAAGGGCCTCATAAGTAGGCTCAGGACCGCTCGGCGGGCGATGGAGAGAGCTATATGCTCGGAGTATCCCTGCGGGATCGAATCAGAAATGAGGAGATCCGTAGGAGAACCAGAGTCACCGACATAGCTCAGCGAGTCGCGATACTGAAGTGGAAATGGGCGGGGCACATAGTTCGAAGAGCTGATGGTCGTTGGGGTCCCAAGGTGTTGGAGTGGCGACCCCGCACTGCACCGGGAAGCGCAGTGTTAGCAGACCCCCCACCAGGTGGACCGACGACATCAAGCGAGTCGCAGGGAGCCGCTGGATTCAGGCGACGCAAGACCGAGACCTGTGGAAGTCCATGCAAGAGACCTTTGTCCAGCAGTGGACGTCTATCGCTTGATAAAGAAGAAGAAGAAGAAGATATACTTTTTGTAAATAAGTATTAGATAAATACGATATTCCGATTTACATGAACAATTTTCTTACACTTTTTTTTCGTACTTTCGCATCTCGTGGAATACGAAAAAACACTTTATCGGGTGTACTAATAATAGTGTTTTTGTACTTAGGTACCATACCATACCATATTATACTTGTAAGAAGGTAACTTCTTCCATGGTTTGTGTAGCAATTAAAACTGAAAATAAGTATGAAGTAACTGAAACGCTATAGTAAACAAACACGGGACATGTCGAATGACGTCATCAAAAGCGCGCGCTAATGGTGGCGTTTGAACGGCTCAAATTTATTCAATGTTTTAAATTTCACTTTTAAAAATTATTTGATTATTTTTAAACCTATTTATATTTTTTATATGTTATAAAGATGTAAATGATTAATTTAAGAAATTAAAAAAAAATCATGCATATTCCCTATTAATAAGTACTAACGAGTGAAAACGGGTTACGGGCATCTGTACAAATCGTTATCTATCGACGCGAATAGAAAATATACAAAATGCAGTAATTAATAGTTTATTGAAGTTTGATATTTAACTAAACAATAATTTTAATTGAATAATAAGTTATTGGAACATAGTTCCTTATCGCGCGGTACGGAAGGGGGCTAGACGGAAAAAATTAAGGAACCGACACTCGACCTCGACACATTTTTGAAACCGACACTTTATTGTTGAATGAGAATTTTGCATTGTATTCGGTATTTTCGCCTTAGAACACGGCGTCTGCATGGCCTAGTTGTTAGGACAGTCGCCTATAAATTCAACGTCGATGGTTCGAATCCCAGCTCGACAGACTGAATTTTCTATTTTCAATTTTATTTTAAATAATTTCTAAATGTGGAATTTTCCCCTAATTTTTTATATTGTATAAATTGGATAAAATGCTAACGCCATCTGTGAAAAAACAGTAACTCCACCACAGTAACTCTTTGTTTTACAAAAGTAACAGTGCAATAGAAATAAACAAAATAATATAATTGAGGAGCTGGCGAACAAAAAGGGGTAATTGCAAGATATTAAATTTTACAGTAGAGGCAAAAAACTAAAACACTAGGTTCTAGACCACCTATAGTGTTGTGATTTTAAGATTAATATGACTCTCAAATTACAAGTCTATATACGTTTTGGCTAAATTTCAGAACTCAAAATTTAACGAAATACAGACTAGACAAGTTTTCAATTAACCCATTTTGTTAGCCATCGGTTCACTTATTCCGTTTTGATTGAAGCAGAGGTGTAATTACCATATTTTGATTGAAAGAAATAAAAAAAGTCTGTTCTAGGATGAAAAACTATTTTAATCAACTTGCGAATTTCTTATTGTTACATTAGTAAGTAATTAAAAAAAATAGAGTTTTATGAAAAAAATATAAGTTTTTCTCTTACATATACTTCAACACATTCGCATCTTTCTCCACAAACTTCAATGTACTCATTATCGTCCCTTTTATCGCCGTTTTCTACTTCACCAACTGTAATCACCCAAAGCCTCGCGATACCATGTTAAGTCAGGGTTTTCAGACCACGTTTCGCCGAACTGCTTAGTGAGTAGTCTCTTTTTTTTAGGAGACATTTTAAAACTTTTTGAAGTGAAACTTCTTTAGGCGCGTTGAGCATTTTTGTGAGTGAGCAAAAAACATGGATTTCGCGTCATCGTCACCATCACCATCACCGTCGAGCTTCCCATGAGCTATATTTATACTGTGTCATGTACATAGATATACCTCCGTGTGTTATTGTATACAAACTTGTCTTGTATGAGGGATTCAAGTGCTGGTAAAAAACACGGTCATGTTTTGTTGCACAGGCACAGACACAGTTATAGGCACTGGCACAGGCACAGACACTGGCACAAGCACTGGCACAGGCACTGGCACAGGCACAGGCCCAGTTTTAAAGTTGGTTCACGTACTCATTACAAAGAAAGGCTTTAGGTGTGAGAAATTGATATTTTAATTCATCACAATTACTTAGTTTTCACGTCTATCGGCAGTCCCTATGACTGCCAATTTTTTTTTGGCGCGGAATCGACTTCAAAGATACACAAAATAACAAACTAAAATTTGCCTTAATTAAATCGGGGCTGCCAGAGTAAAATAAAAGGATTTCCCCATAAAATAATGTCAATTACTTCGTTTTGATTGAAATCCATGTTCTGTAATCTTAAATAATATGAAATTTAGCCCCTTTTGACCGGTATTCAAATAAATATTCGAAAGATGGGATTTTTATTTTACAATTACCACGTTTTGAACGCAATCGTCAACTTTGAGTGCTTTTTTATACCACTTTTAGGCCGTTTTGCCAGACTTTTTTGCACCTAATAGATGGAGAGGTATGATAAGAACACGATTTCATGAAAAAAGTTGTTTGAGAAAATCATGCAATTACCCCTTTTTGTTCGCCAGCTCCTCAATTCATCGTAGTTAATCAATTTAATACTAGATGACACCACTAGTTTATTACAATTCCTTCACTGAAATTAATCGAAAGGAGCTACGTTCCATCCGGGTGTCCTTTGACACCTCTCAAGTTTTTTATTTTATGTAACTAAATAATAATGTTTGACGCAAAACTGTTTTTGGGATAGTCGTAACTCCCTAGTTCCATGGAATAGTTAATGACTGCGCCATCTATTAGCATTATTGTGAAGCTATGTTGATGCTATATGAATTACTGATGCCCATTAAAAATTAAATAATCTCATTTCTTTAAAATATTCATATAATTTTAGTATTTTTTGTTCAAGTACAGGATACAACTGAAACAAAAAACTAAAATCTGCTTGAAAATACATAGTCAATTCTCCTAGAGAGCGTCTTCAAGACAGCGTATTAAATCTCCACTTTGAAAGCCCCCCATTTCGTCAATTTTAAGGGAAAAATTAAAAAAAATATATTTTTGTACTCGGTTCGAAATTATCTTTAACATGATATTTTACAACTTTATATAACGCGATAAATTTTTTTTTACTTCGCATTCACTTCTATGAGAGCCCCCCTGAAATAAAGGTTTTTATAATTTTTTATGCAATATTCGGCTGAAGGCCATCAGTTTACATATTATATCTAAATTTGAAGTAATTACGTTCAGTAATTCAAAAGTTATAAGGCTCTGACATACGAACGGACGGACGGACGGACAAGAGCAAATTCACCTAGTAGACTCAGAGACCTCGCTTCGCTCGGTCAAATATAAGCAATCGCTAGCCCTAGGGAATCCGTTCACGATGACCATGTACGGGATCCATGCGACGACAAACAGGACATATTATGCGGTTAAATGTTCGATGCGGTAGAAGAATAATAATTATTTCGACGATATAATCGAGATCGTCTGTATTGCCGTGAGCAATTTCTTACTCTCGACATGGTTACACTCAATAAAGTTAGAGTGAGAGTGATAGGAATTCTGAGGGTGATGTTACCGTAGTCGTAGTCTGAATGTAATGAAACCCCCAACAGCCGCGAGAATTAAACTTAGGATATAGACGAAAGCAGCTACGAGGGCGACTTGCAAAGAAAGGAAATTTCGGTACTCCGCTGATGTACGGCAGACCCGGCAGAAGTTTTCAGCGGCTACCAGCTGTTAAGGAAAACAAATGCATTAAAAATTAATACAAAATATAAATAATATATGCTAGCTTATCTTCTAGTCAGTCAGTCAGTCAGTCAGGACAGTACTTATAGTATAGATAAATCTATACTTATAAAAAGACTTGTCCTGACTGACTGACTGACTGATCTATCAACGCACAGCTTAAACCACTGAAGTTAGAAACTTGAAATTTTGACAGTAGGTTCTTTTTATGACGTAGGCGAGCACTAAGAAAGGATTTTCGAAACTCCATTCCCAAGGGGGTTAAATAGGGGGTTGAATGTTTGTATAAAAGTCCATAATTTTTCACGTTATATCGAGCAACGGATCTACGTGATTCTTTGATGCAGTATGGTTGCAGACCCATCAACGGCTCACTACTGAGCGCAGGTCTCCTCTCAGGGAAGGGTTGTAGGCCATAATGCACCACGCTGGCCCAATGTAAATTGGCAGACCTCACACATGTTTCAGAACATTTTGGACAACTCTCAGGAGTTTAAGATTCCTCACGATGTTTTCCTTTGCCATTGAAGCATTACATTGTGCATTCGACATCTCCCAAAGATGCAAGTAAAACCATAACAACACTAAGTACTTATTCTAACACATACTTTGGACTATGCACCTATTTCGATATACCTTTCCATTACCTACTGTGGTTTCTCAGCATATGGGAGAACCTGCCATAGTGTTGTCACCCCTCCAAATAATTTTCACAACAATCTATACAAATAAAAATCAATGTTTGTATGTTTGTCCTCTACGCGTTCCGAAAAGATTGATCAGATTGTGATGAAACTTTGGTAGGGTGGTCTGGGGGCGCCCGCGAGTGTTCCTGGCCCACAATATCTATAATATAATTTCTTTACACTTTACGTGGTATTGCAACACATGCCGGGTACAGCTAGTTACAAATAAGAATAATGTTCAATAATAAAACCAAATGTTACTGTTTAACGCAATATTGAAAAAACAAATAAAATGATATTTCTACAATATTCTAATAAATTATTTATCTGAACACTGAAAAGACAATCAAAATGTTTGTATTAAATATTCAACATCATCTGGGCCTGGGGCTTTATCGATTTTCTGACTATTAATAGCTTTTTTAATCTCGCTAATTAAAAATTCAAGCTCGTTGTTGGTTACTTGAGTCACCTGTTCGGGTCACTGCTCGGGCAGTTCTTTGATGAATAAAGCTCACTGTAAAAGTTTGTAGCTGCCTTAAATATTTCTCTTCTTATTCTTTCTTCTCTGTTTATTTTTATTTTTTGAGTAGGTAAGTATTAAACTTTAGCGCTCAAACAGTTTACATGTAGCAATCTGATAATTAGGTACAACATTAGGGCAGGTTCCCGACTAGCAGTCAAAGTTACCTGCACCGTTGATGGGATCGCACCAGCACGAATTTGCCTTGCGCCACTTTCCGTTTCATACATGTCATCGCTCAGGAAATGCTGCGAGCAGACCACAGCTGGGTCTGGGAGGGGAGTGTCTTGTCTGCCGAGGGCTCTGAGCCAGGCAGCACGGAGATGCGAGTCACTGGGGAACCTGCAGATTACACCAGTTCAAAATTGAGTTTAAATAGTTTGAGTGTGTTTGTGAGCGTGTGAGACATGTAAACAAAGATCTCTCATTTCTGCCCAGAAGGAACCTAACTACGAGTACCTGTTAACAATTTCGTTTCTGAACTGTGGCCCTGTGTGTAGGGATTCTAGTAATGGATACAAATATTGGAGTAAGTAATGTGGTCGGTGGGGGGGTCAGGGGGAAGGGGGGAAGAGTGTGACACACACACACCCCCCCCCTCCGTCCGAAATCCGTCGAATCGTAAAAGTTTTCGAAATTATTTTTTTTAAATATTGTAATTTTCTAGGTTCTTTAGGTGACGCAACGGAGGGGGGAGGGAGGAGGGGTCATGGGGAAGGGGGGAAGGGTGTAACGTCGAATCGTAATAGTTTTCGAATTTTTTTTTTAAATATTGTAATTTTTTAGGTACTTTAGTTTAGGTGACGCACGGAGGGGGGAGGGGGAGGGGTATGGGGGAAGGGGGGAAGGGTGTGACCCCCCCCTACAAGGGAAATCCGTCGAATCCTAATAATTTCGAAATATATTTCTTTTTAATGTTGTAATTTTTTAGGTTAGTCTTGCCGAAATTCGAAACTTTAGTTTAGGTGACGCAACGTAGGGGGGAGGGATGGGTGACGGGGGGAAGGGGGGGAGCGGGTGACCTCCCCTGAAACGGAAATCTGTCGAATCCTAATAGCTTTCGATATACAATATTTTTTTAATATTGTAATTTTTTAAGTTAGTCTTGCCGAAATTCGAAACTTTAATGGTTGTTTTTAGGGTTTCGTACCCAAAGGGTGCCAACAGGATCCTATTACTAAGCCTCCGCTGTCCGTCCGCCCGTCTGTCAGCGGCCTGTATCTCGTAAACCGTAATAGATAGACAGTTGAAACTTTCACATATTGTGTATTTCTATTGCCGCTATAACAACAAATAATAAAATTAAAATTAAATTAAAAAATAAAGGGGGCTCCCATACATGGAAAAGGAGTCAAAGTAAAATTGTATTGTTTTACCCTGGCATGTGTGGTATCATTGTCAAGAGCTCATTAAGTAGAGTTCAAATATGTATTTTTTAATTTTTTAGCTACAAAAATGAAGAAATGGGGGGCCGTCAAAGTTGTCGGTTTTAGACCAATTTTGTTAGGGGGCCTATCTCAAAAACTAAACTAGGTAGGAATTTGTTATTCTGGTATATTATATACTATGTAGTGTATTTAAACAACAAATACTGAAAACACCGATTTATAATGCGGCTTGTAAGTTGTGACCAAAACAAACGAGCATTTTTTCCCCATATGCTAATTTAGTGCTTTCTAAGAACTAAGTTATCTAAATATGTATTTAGTTTAAAAAAATGATTTGGTCATATGTACGGAACCCTAAAAAAGCGAAGCCCGACTCGCACTTGGCCGATTTTTTTTATAATCATCCAGATATACTTGCACTCCAAAATTCTTACTGTAGATTAGGTTAGGACTGGAGGCTGTGGCGGGAGCGGAGCGAAACTCTTCCACTTGAAAACAACGGTGCTTTACCTGTAGTAGACAAGAAAACCACCATACGATGGAAAATCTAAAGTTAGGTTAGGTTGGGTTAGAACATAAATATATCAACACACTTGGTTTTTCTAGCATTTAAAAGTAAATTATTTGCCGTAAAGCATTCAGAAACTTGAGATAATGCATTATTTACATCGTCAAAATTGTTTTTCATCCTATCAACTTTAAAAATCAAAGACGTATCATCAGCAAATGGAATAATATTGCAAGTATTTTGGACAAAATGTGGTAAATCATTTATGTAAATCAAAAACCTGAATGGACCTAGAATAGAATCCTGGGGTACACCCATTACTGAGGCTGATCCGGATGATTTTACGTCATTGACACATACTCTTTGAACACGATCACTGAGATAAGACGCAATGAGACTAAGTGCAAAACCTTTAATACCATAGTGGCTCAGTTTAAGCCAAAGGGTCTCGTGATCAACGCAATCAAATGCCTTTGATAAATCACAGAAAATACCAATGGCATTCTGTGAGTTCTTCCATGCATCGAATGTGTTGTAACAGCCTTGCGGCTGCATCGGTGGTTGATCGACCCTTAGTAAAACCATACTGCTCAGGGTGAAGAAGTCCATTTAAATTAAAGTGTAGAAGCAGTTGGTTGAGCATTATTTTTTCGAATATCTTGCTGAGGGTTGGCAAAATTGAAATTGGTCTGTAGTTATTCGGGTCAAATTTGCTTCCCGATTTAAAAAGAGGTAGGTATTAGTTTACTACATTTCATAAGGTCTGGAAAAGATCCAGAATCAACTGATTAAGGCAAGATATGGCGCAATAATATCAACTATACTGTAAATTATTTTAACTGAAATTCCCCATAGATCTCCCGTTTTTAGGGTTTCGTACCCAAAGGGTACCAACGGGACCCTATTACTAAGCCTACGCTGTCCGTCCGTCCGTCCGTCCGTCCGTCTGTCAGCGGGCTGTATCTCGTAAACCGTAATAGATAGACAGATGAAATTTTCACATATTATGTATTTCTATTGCCGCTATAACAACAAATAATAAAAATTAAATTAAATTAAAAAAATTAAATAAAAATATTTCCATGGGTACATGGAAATATTTTTATTTAATTTTTTTTAAACGGAACCCTAAAAGAGCGAGGCCCGACTCGCACTTGGCCGATTTTTAGCTTTAAATATTTTGATGATATCATATGGGGTAACGTGTTCAAACTTAAATAGTTTACTGCACTCGGAAACATTGCTCTTTAAAAGATTATAGGTTCCTGTTGGCGAGGAATTTAGAGAACTAGTTGTGGTAACTGTAATAGTTTTGAAAAAGTTCTCAAATGTATTTGCAATGTCTTTGTAAAATGCAATACAAAAATCAATACTTTTTAGGACCAACATAGTCAAAACGTCAATAGTTTGTGTTATAGTTCTATGGTTTATGGTGAAAGATTTATATAGTACTAGCTGATGCCCGCGACTTCGTCCGCATGGATTTAGTTTTTAAAAATCCCGCGGGAACTTTCATTATCCGAGATAAAAATTAGCTTTCCCGGTCTGAGGAACCACTACTACATCCTAATGGATGTAGTAGTGGTTCCTCAGACCGGTAATCCTCAGACGATAGTAATCTATACCCTTGCAAAAAATCGCATCAATCCGCTGTTCTGTTGCGACGTGATTGAAGGACAAACCAACAAACAAATACACTTTCGCATTTATAATATCAGTAATACTTTATTACAACACTTTTTATAATTGTCAAATTTTTTACCATACCTACTTAGCCAAAGACAAAATTACGTTTAGTTGTCATTTACGTTTTGTTATTCCACTGTCATTTGCGTTTTGTTATTCCATGTAAGATGCGTTTTTGTTATTGACTTGACGGAAACGCGGTCGAACGGGATAAAAAGTATCCTGTGTCCGTCTCCTGGTTCTAAGCTATCTCTCCACCAATTTTCAGCCAAATCGGTTCATCCGTTCTTGATTTATAAATAGTGTAACTAACACCACTTTTTTTTATTTGTGAATTTTCAAAATAATGTCATGATTTTATAAAAATGACGGTGTTAAATGAATTTTTCAAGTGGCAATTCTTTCAGTGTGGCAACACTTGTTTTATGTTGGTAATTTGTTAGTTGTTGGCAAACATGGTTGCGTTGGCCAATCAGGAATAAGCACGCGTAGCCCCGACAAAATGACGCAGAGTGGGAAAAATGGGGGGGAGAAAGCGAGGGCCGGATGGTCGAGAGCGGAGGACAGCAGTTAGTGACTTATCTTTGAATAGCTCGGTTAAAAATGGGCAAAGTATCGATATTTGTGACACCTTCAGAAGTGACAATATAAACCCAATGGTATGTAAGAAGTGATTACTTTGTATGAAATGTTATACCTTCAAAATAGTTGTGAATAATTATTTTTCGAATAGCTAAGATTATAGTATTTTATATGGAATTAATCGTGTTAATTTAGTAATTAGTTGTTGAAAGGCTTTGTCCTTTACAATAATTTTATTAAGACTACAGTGATTCTATAATATCACTTGGAACATTTGGCCAAGGCTACTCTTTGGTACTGTTTTCCTGTGATATTGTTAGCATTGCGACACCCATCATTAATTTCGGGTAGATCAATTTTCATATTGGATTATATCCCGTATGATCATGACGAAAAGCTATGTTGACATATCAGTTTGGATCATTTGGTCAAAGCGACTCTTTGATAATGTATCCTTGCTATATTCAACATTTGGAGAAATAGTCTTTCTTATGTTATGAGAACTCGATACATTTAGAAGATGTTAAAAGGTTGAAGGTATGACGTCAATCATGAATCATTTATATAGTACCCACATTATATAATTTTCATAGTTTAATTTTGCCGGTGTTAAGTTAAGGCAGATAATATTAATACAGTTGCGAACTCTATGAACAGTTTATAAACAGTGTGGGGTTGATAAGGATAGCGCTTGAATATAAATCTGTGAGATTTAACAAAGTTTATTCTATATTGGACTAAGTGTGAATGAATGAATGAATGAAATTTTATTCACAAAAATGCAGGTACAACATGATTGTAAGTGTGTTCATATGTATCCAGGTTACTATGATAGTGAAGTTATGTAAGTCCTTAATTTATTTATTTATTTTAAGTTTTAACCATGTGTGTTAATGCCATTCGTTTCAACTGACTAAAAATGTAATGTGCAATCAAATTCAAGATTTGTAATTTTCGTCATGTTTTATTTGGAGGGTAAAATGAAATAATGAGTTGAGTGAAAATGATAGTTTGTGGCAGCCAAAGTTTGATAGATATGTTTGATTCTAAGCCTTCTTACTTGAAAGGCATAGTTAGACTATGAGTTGAGTCAAAATGATAGTTTTAGTTTTAGACGGTAACTATGATGTTACCTACTGTATTAGACCATGTGTGTCTGTAGATGGTAACTATGTATGTTACCTACTGTATTGGACCAGTGCGTCTATAGGCGGTAAATAAGTATTTTACCTACTGTATTGGAACATGTGTGTCTGTTGATGGTAACTATGTATGTTACCTACTGTATTGGACCAGTGCGTCTATAGGCGGTAAATAAGTATTTTACCTACTGTATTGGACCATGTGTGTCTGTTGATGGTAACTATGTATGTTACCTACTGTATTGGACCAGTGCGTCCATAGACATTCGAACAGTGGCCAAGTGTGCCCGTGGGTTTCAAAGAAGTGATAAATTCTATTTGGCGGACTACGGTTGTCCTAAAGATAAGTGAGAGTGTCAAGTTATACATGAAATGAAATGAAATCGTTTAGTTGCTAAATGTGAGTAATAAAGCGATAGTAATATATTGTAATAATATTTTCTTTCATATTTTGCCATATTATGCATGGCGTGCAAAGTATCTGCATTCAATTGAAAAACAATAAAATATGTCATTGTCATACATAATATTTTGATAGTTAAACAAAATAGTTTATGATAGTTTTATATCCACTTGTGTAATTATTTATTATTTTGAGCCTCTGGGCTAATATTTTTCTCTGTTCACGATACTAGTGTGTAGTGTGATCATAGGAATATAAGTTTTATAATATCAAACATTACTACAATATGTTCTCTATTTGAGAAATTTAATTCGAAAAAGTTATTTGGTCCACTTTATTGACAGAATAAATTTATCTTGGCACATTGTAGGTATTAACAAAAAAAAACCTACTACTAATCATAGACCTTCAATATTTTTATATTTTTACAATATTTAAGGAAATATTGGTAAATTTAAGTATTGTGTACGTGATGCAAACTATGTCACACGTTTTCCGCCATGATTTCATTATCTTCCTAAGATTCAATTCTTAATTTGGATCTACCCGCCTAGTATAATAAAATCAGAACCAAGCCGAAATCGAGAATGATTATCATTATTGGACATGAGTGAATCTCTTTTAAAGGGTTCTGCTGTTTATTTTTTAACCAACTTCATTTAGTATATATTTTTTCCAAACTTTAAAATTACCGTAATTTTCCTAAATACCGTAATCAGCCTGAAAAAAAAATTGAATAAACCTAATTGGGATAAATAATAGTGATTTAGAGGTGGACCAAGTCTAACAGTGAATTATATCTTAAGTAATTTATTAGCAATCATTTAAATGATACGAAGGTAAGAAAGCCTGTGACACGATTTAGGGCAAAATGCCCAATGATACGAATTAGAGTAGACTACTCAAATTAGCAAGATTGTCCTTTGATGATAAACAGCTTAAGATCACCTGTATGATTGTAAATATTTGTCAATATAATAGTTGTTCTTAATTGGCCGCGAGGGCAAGAAGGGCTTAAACTTTAATCATAATATGAAAAGGCAAGACTGTCAAAAATCAGATGAAATTAAGAGTACTTTCTTCATTATTAGGTGGACGTGTAGCTTTTTGGTCAGCATTTACGGGTAGGATACGCGATTGGTTGACCTCTTGCATTTTATGTTGCGTTGTTTTGTAGGACATGCGAATATTTTTAAAATAAATAAATTAATATGAAGTTATTATTGAACGAAATAAATATACCTTCGGGTCGTTTAAGTTGGTAAATATATATAAAAAAAAAAGTTTGAAGAATCACGTCTATGTTATATACTTTGTTTTATAATAATGCGTTTGTAAGGATAATCGCGTAAGTAGGGTTAAAAAAAACGGACAAAAAGAGGGTTATTATTAAATTCTTTGCAATCGGGAATTTGACAGTTTATAATTGGTATGTACAAGATAAGTTATCTAAGTAAGATCAGTATGTTGAAGATAATTTTTTTGATGAATCTTTATTTACTTACTCACATTTTAGAAAATTTTATTGCGTACCTACCTGATTACAGAGTATGGTAGGTACATGCATTATTTTATTCATAAGAACTTTTGATGAACTGAGGAACGGAAAATCGCAATTAATACGTGGAGTGTTTTAAATAATAATACATATTATTATTATTTTGTATATAACTTCCGTAGCAAGCTTTGGTAGCAAATATATTAGTGACATATAGTGCTTTTGAGAATTACCTAGTATTATCATTATGAATATTTGAAGTTGATGAAAATGAACTTTTCTTTGATAATGAATATTATAATAAATATATTCTAATGAACTGTTACTTTGTGAGTTGATGAAACATTTGTGTTTTGAGGATATTCATTACGGGTACGATAGGCGGGATAGGGATATATTGACGAGGTTTTGATCATGAATTATTGATTATTTATTTATAATTCTTGTAAATCAAATTGGTGATCGATTTACCAATTTATTGAGATGAAAATTACGATTATTATTAGGGAAAATTAATTAACAGTTGTATCGTTTACTTACGTATAATGACAGATAGAAACTGAAGAAACATACGAGTAGGTTAAAATACACTTACGAAGGTAAACTGGAGAAAAATATTGTGCAATACTTGGAATTATATCTAATGTTGTTTTGCCTTATTCTTAAAATTATCTTGTTCTGATTTAGATCTACTCGTATTTAACTGTGCTAATGACATTAAAAAAAATACTTTATTAGTGGAATTCTTAAACCTTTCTTAGAGAAAGTTAATGTGTGTGTTTATGAACTATTTAATGTAAGTGCCCACAAGTTGACGCATATACAAACATTTTCCAGCATTGGTTCTACAAAGCAGCAAGCAGATTGAACGTCTACTTGCGCCTGTAGTAGAAATTTAAACGATAACATTTTAAAAATAAGCAGATTGAACGTCAACTTGCGCCTGTAGTAGAAATTTAAACGATAACATTTTAAAAATAAACTTCATGGAAGTTTTGAACGATGATATCATTAATTTTGTAAGTAATTTGAATTTGAATTGAATTTAAATTGGATTTGGATTGAATTCGAATTGAATTGGATTTGAATTGAATTTGAATATGTTTATGTTATTTTCATTATTTATGTATAAGAAAAAAAAATCTTTTAAAATCTAATATCAGATGAATTGGACAAAGGTGAAGCTTATCTCTATGTGAAGATTTCTTTCAGCATGCTCAAAAGCGAGAAGTGAAATTAAAAAGTGGTGCATGGGTATAAAAATTAAAATGTACATCAATATATAATTATATACTATAATAATATACTAACAAAAAGCTGAGCTTTGTGAGGGCTCGCGTAGTTTTTCTAACGAGTATTAAGTTCCGTTGCAGCGATGTTGACTCTTTGGTTTTCTAACAGATGTCCATAGTGGTGCAATAACATGCTATCCAATGAAGTTCATTTTTTTTTTAATTAAATTATCTAATAAACCATAAATACGCAAAAATACATAAATATTTTTATAAACATTTTTTATAAAAATATATAAAAATTCTATACAATACATTAAGAAAGATAGTGCTGCTTCACTCTAAATTTGAAAGTGTGTATTGACTGTCTTTAATATGCTTAGGTAGTGAGTTTCATAGGCAATAAATAATGCGGTGAACGAAAGATTTTTCTGAACATTTCCAATCTGATTTAGTTGTTGGTATGGTAAAAAGAGAGTTTCATTGACAACAAGCATAAAATTATAGAAATGAAGGATTTTGAGAGGTCGTCGTACATTACAATTCGATAGGGACGGATATAGTTCGATTATCTAGGTATTTTTAAAGGATCTTTGTTGATTAGTAGGTAGAGATTTTGAGATCACCTGCGAATGAAAAAAAATATATATTGCGACTGCTTGAAACAGAGATGAACATCATTAGTAATGTTAGGGATGGATTCTCAGAATTCGAACCGTTTACCATTAATGAACAAATTAATTGTTTTGATTGACGATTATTTAGTTATTTTAATACAAATTAGTGGTTGTTCATTTTAGATCTATATAGTGTATATTCTTGTTGACTATATTTTTTGGATGAATAATAAATTTTATATTATTGAAATTACTATTTAGATGACTGAATGTTTTTTTTTTTACAAAATATATGATGAATGTTTTATAAATAAGCGATTTCAAGATAAAAACATTGCTTAAAGAAATGAATAATATAATTAATTAGCAAGAAAAGGTTAGAATTATTTTGCTATAATCCGCCAACAGAAAAAATCTGTATAATTTTTACACTACTCTCGACGCACGTTTCGCCCCGACACCGGAGCATCCTCAGGAGATGTTGACTCTACAACGATGCATTGTCTAGTGACGCTCGTGTCAATTGCGCGGTATTATATACCGTATTCCTACCCCCACTACTGTTGCCCCGCCCACTACCCCCCCCTTCAAACAAACGAAGCAGTGGTGAACTTGAGACGTTCACTTGTTCATTAAGTAATTTTAACTGAGTATTATTGTTATGTTTTATTATTTCTAATTGTTCCAACATGCTCAGTCGAAGCCCTTTATCACAGGTGTGTAAGATTTTGTATGAATGATCGGATGATAATTTGTGTCCACTATCAAGGAGATGTTTCGCAAAGTGAGACTTTTGGGGTTGGTTGTTCCGAACCGCGGCCATATGTTCTTTGTAGCGTGTTTCAAATTTACGACCCGTTTGACCAATATAAGTGGCTTTACAGTCTGAACATTCGAGTTTATAGATGCCCGATTTTTGTTTGTTGTTTAATTTATCTTTACCGTTGCAAATATTTTTAAGTGTATTATTTGTCCTAAATGCAACATGTATATCATGTGCTTTAAGTCTCTTCGCGATACGCTCCGACACTATACTCCGACACGATGCTCCGATACGAACCAACCCCAAAAGTCTCACTTTGCGAAACATCTCCTTGATAGTGGACACAAATTATCATCCGATCATTCATACAAAATCTTACACACCTGTGATAAAGGGCTTCGACTGAGCATGTTGGAACAATTAGAAATAATAAAACATAACAATAATACTCAGTTAAAATTACTTAATGAACAAGTGAACGTCTCAAGTTCACCACTGCTTCGTTTGTTTGAAGGGGGGGGTAGTGGGCGGGGCAACAGTAGTGGGGGTAGGAATACGGTATATAATACCGCGCAATTGACACGAGCGTCACTAGACAATGCATCGTTGTAGAGTCAACATCTCCTGAGGATGCTCCGGTGTCGGGGCGAAACGTGCGTCGAGAGTAGTGTAAAAATTATACAGATTTTTTCTGTTGGCGGATTATAGCAAAATAATTCTAACCTTTTCTTGCTAATCATGGACTTCCGCAAAGTAACGCCTGCTTCTATCCAATATATAATTAATTATTATTTGATACAAGTTCGGGGTTGTAGCCAGTAGATCTGTCAGACAAAACATTTTTTGAAAAGACAAAATATTATGGCGTGATATTTTTATAAATTCGTAGTCTGCAATACTCGATAATACAGAACTGATGGCACCGCATTCACGAATGTGGTGGTGGGATAAACTACTTGTTTAGGATAAATAAGAGATAATTTGATATTATTGGAATTTGCTTAAAGTAGACCAAACTAAGGTGAATTAAGTTTGCTTTCGAAGTGAGCTAGTCACTTAATTGATTTCGGATTTCAACTTTCAAGATGGTATTTAAGTGAATAGTCAGTATACAATAATCAGTAACATGATTTAAAAGAAATAGCGTAAAAGTAATAAAAAAAATGACTTAATTAGTAAATATTTGTTGCGGTATTTTTACCGGTTCTTCCCGCTAGGTTGCGGTATTTCGAACCAGAACTTTTAATTTAAAACTTAAAATTTTAAGTACTTAATATTATTGTCTAATTGACTAGACAGAGATTATGAATGCAGAGTTTAGTTTGTAATTGACAGATAGTTAAAAGAAATTGCTAACTTTAACTAAAAATTATGTTGAGGTTAATAGAACGAATAAAGATATGAATGAAATGAAAAGGTTTAGGGTTGAATTTGTGAATAAATTAAAATTGAATTTTTATTTTTGAGATATTTAGTCTGAAGATTGGATTTTGAGTGAGATAATGATATTTTTATAATAAAATGATAAGGATTGAATGAGTAAGGTTAACCTCGCTCCTAAAATATCTTAGAGACTGTGCTGGCTAAGCTACGATGAGTAGTTGTTTCACGTAGCACGAGATAGTTCTTAGATAGGTCTAAACCTCTCGTTAGAGTTTATGTTCTGTGGGTCTAAAGTTTCTATAACTATAAGTGTAGTGTGTAATATGAAATTGGTGTTAATTGGTTAGTGCTAGAGTAATTCGTAATATTAAAATAATGATCAAGCTTAGTAAAGATAATTAGTTTCGAATCTGATTCACAATAAAATAGGTCCAGTGAGAATTACGACCGAATGTCATGATCAAAAATTAGGTTATACATATACAAAAGGATAATCAATTTAGTTGAAATGTAGTGTGGGTATATTAACAAAAAAATTATGGATATTATTTTATGTTGTTATTCTAATGCATGTTGATAATACAGTGTTGAAGTGCAACATTCCAGCAAAACGGATTATATTGTGTGTATGATATAGATATATAGATATATCTATATCTATGTATGTAAGGTATGCGGTTACCAGATTTTTAGTAGGGTACGTGCACCGGAGGCTGCACGATATCGGATGGCCGAATGTCATGATTTTATAAAAATGACGGTGTTAAATGAATTTTTCAAGTGGCAATTCTTTCAGTGTGGCAACACTTGTTTTATGTTGGTAATTTGTTAGTTGTTGGCAAACATGGTTGCGTTGGCCAATCAGGAATAAGCACGCGTAGCCCCGACAAAATGACGCAAAGAGTGGGAAAAATGGGGGGGAGAAAGCGAGGGCCGGATGGTCGAGAGCGGAGGACAGCAGTTAGTGACTTATCTTTGAATAGCTCGGTTAAAAATGGGCACGATATTTGTGACAATAATATCCTAGGTACTTATTTAATTGAATATTTTTGAAAAATTTTTGTGATTCGACAGAAAATATCTTATTAGAAAGTGTATTAAATCAAGACTTTTGTGTAAAAACTAAAATGAAGTGCTAAATCTGCGTCACCTAATCTAAAGTTGGGCCACATGCTATGCTAGCAAAGAATGTTTCAGCATGTAGGCAGCTAGAGGTACCCATTACTCACTCGTGGAACGTGACTCCCTCGGATCGCGACGCTGTCTCCACAGTGACGTGACAGTGACTCTGCAGAAGGGCGCACAGCACCGCATCTTGATTGTGAATTATAATGTTTACATCAAAATTAAAACACTATCAAAAAATAAAATCGAAAGATATAGATAGCTATTTAGTTTACAATTTGGATTATAGAAAAGAAAGAAGAATTTCGGTTTCCCAATTTAGGTATTGATTTATTACAAGCCTGAAGCCATAGACTATCCTAGTGTTCGTAGTCTATGCCATAGACCACGAACACTAGCCATAGAAATACAATGCCACAGATACCAGATACTATAAAAAGCACAGTTAATATTAAATCAAAATCTGTGATACAAAGCCATACAAAGCGATCACAATGGCGACATAGGGTGGAACCACCCTGGCGATCGCGTAACTTTTATCGCTGTCCTTAAAGGACTATTTCAATGTCAAAGCATGGTTTTGACCAACTATGAGAAGCCCAAAATCATATTTTGACATTGATGCAGTCCTTTAAGGACTGGGAAAAAGTTACGCGATAGACCCGCACATTTGTGAGGATCGTTTCGGATTTCGCCCATACAAAACTGTCAAATTCCATAGAAACGTGTACGGATCAAATCGGCTTTTCGATGCGTAGGTACACGAATGTATGGAAAATGACAGTTTTGTATAGGCAAAATCCGAATCGATCCTCACAAATGTGGTTCCACCCATAGACAAAGAAAAACATAGACCACGAACACGACCAATTACATTCTCTTTGGCAACGCCCACAGAATACCGAATGACAACTTCTAAAAAAGGGATAGTTTTTCTATACTCTAGGGGGATAGTTTTCAATAGCGCCATCTACATTCATCCCATGACATCTCTTTGAAGGCGGGAGATTCAAATGTGCCAATAATAATCTATTATATTATTAAAAAGGACTACGCAAAAAAATTGTAGGGGCACTGTCCCCATTAACACACTGTGCCAGACGTGGCACTTTATTGAATATTATTGTGACGTAAAACTTATACTTAACCATTTTCAATTAGAAAATAAAAAGGTTTTTCTTATAAATACAAAAAATGTACGCACAATGAAGTAAGCGCCGCATGCAAAGGCGAAGAAAGGGCGGGAGGTGGTACGGCGTTCCCACGAGGCGAATTTTGTTGAATGGCAATTGGCACCCTAGCCATCTCTGTCTCCTGTATTAAGTACAAGAGATACTTCTCGAACTTCCATCGACGGTGTTCCCGCATAATTACAACATGAGGTTGTTCAAGGGAAAAGCTAGGAACAGACTAGTTATAAAGAAAAAAAACAGTTGATAGGTACATGCATTCTCCCATGCATAACAGAATATGGATGGTCACTAACTTCACATCATAGAGATAAGCTGGCGAAATGTCAGCGCGCAATGGAACGAAGTAAGTATGCTGGGAGGACAAAATTATTCTGAATTGCGATATATGAGCAAGAACCAGGGTCACAGACGTATTGACCAGCAGAAGTGGAGATGGACTGGACACATGTTAAGAGGGAAGGTAGAAAAGTGAAGCAACCTGGTGACACATTGGTACCCCAGAGATAGTAAAAGGAAAAAAGGTCCCCAAGCTAGACGCTGGGAGGATGACCTCAGACTAACTCTGGGGCCACATTGGACCAGGGTGGCACTGGACAGACGACAGTGGCGAGGGTAGGAGGAGGCCTATGTCCACTTTAAGGGACATTATATAAGAGAAAAAAAGAATAGTCTCAAACAAAAATTTACTTTTTATTTTATTTCACAAGGAAAACTTACAGCTAATTAAACAGAAGAAAATTATAGCTAATTACAAGTTTTCACAGATATAATAATTCACATAATAATTAAGGAGAGAAAATAATGTACATAAATAAGGTTTAAATTCACAAAATGTTAATATTATTATTATTCAAGGGGCGGACCAACAATTCCTGAAAACCCGGCAACGCATTGGTGGTGCCCCTGGTGCTACAGATGTTCATGGGCGGCGATAATCACTTAACACCAGGTGGCCCGCTTGCTCTTTTGCTATTCATATAAAAAAAGGTGAAACGGCTATGGCTATATATGGCATAAAAGGATAAATACAGAATGAATTATATCATAAATAGGTAAAGTAGGTACCTACACGTGCAGACAGCACGCAAGCACAGAACATAGCTAACACGGAGTGGTTATAATATTCTCTTTGATAGGTAGCTAGTACGTATTAAAAATAATTTTCGATTTTTTTTATTCCAATGATGTCGGACCACTATTTTATGCAACTATTCCATGTCGATAGCTTTAATAGTAAAAAATAAAATAATCGACTGTGACAGACAGACGGACGGAGAAAGTAGCACCATATAGGTTCGATTTTTACCATTTAGATACGGAGCCCTAACAAAACACACGAGTCTTGTCTCCATGAAACAAGTCAATATCGCAAATTTACGAATAGCTCTAGACTTTAAAATATGGATTTTCAATAATTGCAAAATAGGTAGGTATATTAAAACTTAATTAATCTGCTCAGACATAGTTGACCCCGCTGGCAACGCACAGACATGTGGCAGGTATACCTACTCCTGTATGTAATGTTAAGGATAGCAAGTCCTTGAAGAAAGTCCTCCAAGAAACCTGAAACCAGGGATTCAGTTCGATCTGTACTCTCGTCCGTAACAGGGGGACAGATCGAACTTGGTATTCCTATCCGTTCCCCCGAGGGGCCGGGCCAGGGGGACAGACAGAAGCCCATGATACTGAGTTGAGTTTCAGCGTTGGAACTTGGCAGTTTTCATCGACCTTATCATGACTTTGGCAATTATTTTTTTTATTAATTACAACATGGAATCGATTACGTACCTAATCTATTTAAATTGAAAAACGACAATTGGCGATATTTCAAACAGCAATGTATTATATTCAAACTTCCATAAACGCGCGATGAGCTGCTTATATCACAAGTTCAAAGCACTCGTGACTCGGTCAAAGCACAAACCGCCGCTCACAGAGGCATCAGTGTCACAGATCGCAGAGCGCTGTGACCGCATTGTGCGCGATACATTGCGTGCTCTAAACTACAACATCGGTGACACACCATTTCAAGATTAGTGGTATTTGTTTGTAATTTCGTTAGGCATAAATGTAATAGCTTTACAAAGTTCTCGCTAGCAGGTCCCTTACACGTCTCCTTCATTTCGCGGTAGGCCTGAACATGTATCGACTAAGTACCTGCTGCTGTTTCGTGGAGGAAAACAAAATTAAATAATAAACACTTTTGTTAATATATTATTGTGTTTAATATAGAATTATATACTCTTAACAATACTTTTACACAATATTAGGTATTTATTGTATCAACTTAGTTAATATTTTAGTAGTCAAAATGTTGATATTCGTTATTTATTACAGAAAATGTAACATGTAAGAATAACATATTCTGTAAAAACAGAAAATAAATCGATCCAAAAACAAATAAGTTATAGAGGTTTAAAGTTTCCTGTTAGACAGAGAGAGCGCTACTGAAGTGTGATGTCACAATTCACCAGCTCCATAGAAAAGGAGAATGGGCACCTTTGTATGAGTTGCGTCCCCAGACTGTATCAAGTTGTGATATATGTCATTTTAAAGGTCATGATAATAGCTTCATTTTATTATATGACACCAAGTATGAGACACGTGCAGGAAAAGAACTAGAAATCATTTAAATTTTTTAAGCCCGTGAAAGTCTAAGACAGTGTTTTTTAGATTATACGGTTTTTTCATTCCTTATGTCGACCAAGCGGCATATATTCAGCTAGCTGATGCCCGTGACTTCGTGCACGTGGATTCAGTTTTAAAATCTCGCGGGAATTCTTTGATTTTCCGGGATAAAAAGTAGCCTATGTCACTCTCCAGGTCCTCAACTATACCCATGCAAAAAATCACGTCGATACGTAGCTCTGTTGCGGCGTGATTGAAGAACAAACACACTTTCGCATTTATAATATTAGTATGATGATGTCCCTGTGATCAATAGGGTGAAAACCGGGAGCAATCACCGGATGGTAAGAGGCACGTTGAATTTTAATGTAAAGCTGGAAAGGGAAGTCAGCTCTCCGACCTTCTCGTGCTCATATCCAAAACCCCGAAACCTTCCAACTCGAACTGCAGAACCGATTCTATTGCCTAGCAGACTGCGTTTCTGGGGCCCATCTAATAAACAACAGGGTGATGGAAACTGTCCATAATCTGGGTCTAATTCTTTAAGACCCATCGGAGGAAAACAACCGAAAAGTTCTCTGAGCATATTCTCAAGCTCATGGAGGAGAGACAAGAGAAAAGGCTGCAGTCATCGGCAGACGCGGCTGCTTACCAGAGGATTAAAAGGCAGATCTCTACGGTAAAAACTCGTGACCTTCGTGTCTTTAATACCAAGTGTATTAAAGATACCATCGAGCGAAACAGAGGCTAAGTGTTCGCGAGAGATCAGTTTATCGGACAGTCTTCTCGTCTCTTCTTGACCTGAGATCTTGGGAGAGGTTGAGAGGTTCTATGAACAGATATATACTATGAAACAAAACCCTGTTGAAGATTTGGCCAAAGATCCCAGGAGCCAAACTGATCCGACACAATACCGAAAATATCCCGGACGTCAGCGTATATGAGATTAGTATGGAACTCCTGAAAACGGGTAGAAACCCAGTACAAGATTTTAAGCGATTGTTCAATTCCGTTATTCACGAGAGCATAACGGTTCTTCAAAAAAGTGATAAAACCTTGTTGAAGAATTATAGACCCATCTCGTTGCTGAGTCAGGTTTATAAGTTGTTCTTGAGAGTCATTACGAATCGCCTTGCTCGTAGGTTTGAAGACTTCCAGCCTCCCGAACAAGCCGGATTACGAAAAGGCTTTGGCATAATAGATCACATTCATACGCTGCGGTAGGTTATTTAACTATATAAAAGACGGAAGAGCATAACCAACCACTTTGCTTAGCGTTTGTGGACTAATAGTCCACTTTCTAGGCTTTCTCATAGACTATGAGAAAGCCTTCGATTCAGTGGAAACTTGTGCTGTATTGAGGTCACTGCAGAGATGCCGGATTGACTGCCGGTATATCCAAGTGTTGAAGTGCTTGTATGAAAACGCAACTGTGTCATTACGTATACAGGACCAGACTACGAGGCCAATCCACTCACAGCGTGGAGCGCGACAGAGAAAAGTGATCTCCCCGAAGCTTTTTACCGCTGCGTTGGAGGACGTCTTTAAGATTCTGGATTGAAACGGACTTGACATCAACATAAACGGCGATTACATCACTCACCTGCGATTTGCCGATGACATAGTAGTCATAACAGAGAGAGGTACTGAGAGACCTCAATACAATGCTCAATGATCTCAGCAGGGTTTTACAACAGGTGGGCCTGAAAATGAACATGATCAAGACGAAAATCATGTCCAATGCTCATGCTCCACTCCACCCAGTATTCGTTGAGAATTCTGCAATCGAAATTGTGGACGAGTGTATATACCTGGGACACAGTCCAGCTAGGTAGGTCCAATTCCGAAAAAGAGATCAACTGCCGAATCCAATTCGGCTGGGCAGCGTTGGGGAAGCTCCGAGATATCTTCTAGTTCAAAATCCCTGAGTGCCCTAATACTAAAGTCTTCGAACATTACGTGTTGCCAGTGATGACTTACGGATCAGAGACATGGTCGCTAACTGTGGCCTTCATAAGAAGGCTCAGGGTCACTCAGCGGGTGATGGAGAGAGCTATGATCGGAGTATCCTCGCTAGATCAAATCAGAAATGAGGAGATCCATAGGAGAACCAAAGTCACCGACATATCACAGCGAGTCGCGAAACTGTAGTGGAAATGGATGGAGCACATAGTCCGAAGAGCTGATGGTCGTTGGGGTCCCAAGGGGCTGGAGTGGCGACCCCGCACCGGGAAGTGCAGTGTGGGCAGATCCCATCAATTAGTCGTAGAGAGCCGCTGGATTCAGGCGGTGCTAGACCGAGGAGGCCTGTGAAAGTCCATGCAAGAGACCTTTGTCCAGCAGTGGACGTCTATCGGTTGATAAAGAAGAAGATAATAAAAAATTAAAAAGTAACATAGTTCTTTCCCTGCACGAGTCTCACAGTTGGTGTCATACAATAAAATGAAGCTATTATCATGACCTTTCAAATGACATATATCACAACTTGATACACCACTGGGGACGAAACCGCCCATTCTCCTTTCATTTTAGAAAGCGACAGATACAGTCACAAAAACAGCTTATAATACAAAGACTAGTAAAGATATTTAAAAAAGAGAAATAGTGTTACAATATTTAAAAACGTTATTTTAAATAAATAAAAAAATATCAGTAAAATACCTAATTACTTAAATTATACAGATAGATAAGCTTATTTGACACCCTAATAATACCTACTTAATACGATTTCACACATTGACATATTCACTAACACAGATTTAGGATTGGTAGTCGCTAGATACATACCGCCCTTCCTGAACACAAAGCGGCAAAATGACAATGACTAACAATTTGGAGGGTACGCCCATGGTACGCCAGTTCAGGCGTACTATGTATTGCCACAATTTACTAGAACGCCGACGGTATCTAGTAGGTGCGAAGCGACTACCAATCCTAAACCTAAGTATGTTCACAAAATGCTTACAAAATGGTAATATGCAAATGTCAATTTTCACCTTTTTAGCCCAACAGATAAAGGTGAGGATTGAAAGGCCGCAGGATCGGTCCTCACCCGAAACAATATAGTCGCACCTGCCTATTCCTAGCGCAAGAAGAGGACACTATTAGTCAAGTTCAGCTCGGTTAATACTCTTTTTAACAAAACAATAAATCAGGAAACTTGTTAAATATTTCATCAAAGCCTCTCTCATGCATACCTTAGATACCAAGGAAAAGTATGCTTGCTTGTATTCCCATTTATGCAGGGTGCGAGGGACACCCTAACGACAACTGAAGCCAGGGACTGGGTACCTGACTCTGGGGCGCTCAGCTTTGGAATGATTCATGGGTGTTTTCATGATTTTGACAATTCTTTTTCATTTTTTTAATTAATTACAACAATCTTTTATGTAACCTACTTTAACTTGATTTTATTGAAAAACAAGAAATGCTAATGTTTAACACACAACAGCGATGCAATACTCGCGCGATCAGCTGTTTATCAAAAGTTCAAAGCACTCGGCCTAAGTACCCACAAACCGCCGCTTACGACGCGCCGTACCTAATGCGGGTGTAGGTATCGTTGCCCGTTTTTTGCGATACATTGCGTGCTCAAAAATGACAATATTGGTAACCAACATTTCCGAGGTGAGTTGCATTTGAAATTGCGTTACAGGCCTTACGTCCTGAAATCCACAAAAGAACGCGCTGGCTTAGATGCCTATTAACATTTTTTAATGCTAACTGATGCAATACTTTGCTGGAGAAGAATGTTGAGTGTCTTGGAATGAATTCCGGAGCACCGAGCCCACTCTCGAAGGACGTGTCCGGTCACGCGTCACGACGCGTCGATGTCTCGACTGAACGTCTAGTGCTCCGAGGACGAGTAGAGGGCGCGAAGGCGCGCGGCAGATCGGCCGAGAGATGGACGGCCGAGTGCGGGCTGCGGCGGGTGAGGGAGACGCGCAGTGCGACGCCGCCGGGCCATAGCTGCCGCCGGAACAATGATATGGGCCCGACGTGTGTAGAACAAAGAAAACGTAAAATGTGATCCGAACTTCTCATTGATGAGTGGACCATAATGAGTGCATGAGTGCGTCAGCCAAACCGGGAAGATACTAAAGACAATGTCATTACGTTGAAGTTCGCTGTTTAGAGTTAGGATTTCTCTTGTCGCCAGTGTGAGTTCTCATGTGACTTATTAAACTACTCTTTTGTGAACATTTATACTTACATAGCTCACAAGCATAAGGCTTGTCGCCAGTGTGAGTTGTCATGTGACTTATTAAATGACTCTTACGTGAACATTTATACTTGCATAGCTTACAAATATAAGGCTTTTCGCCAGTGTGAGTTCTCATGTGCCTTACTAAATCACTCTTTTGTGAACATTTATACTTACATAGCTCACAAGCAAAAGGCTTTTCGCCAGTGTGAGTTCTCATGTGCCTTACTAAATCACTCTTTTGTGAACATTTAAACTTGCATAGCTCACAAGGAAAAGGATTTTCGCCAGTGTGAGCTCTCATGTGCCTTATTAAACTACTCTTTTGTGAACATATATACTTACATAGCTCACAAGCATAGGGCTTGTCGCCAGTGTGAGTTTTCATGTGTCTTAATAACTTACCCTTTTGTGAACATTTATACTTACATAGTTCACAAGCATAAGGCTGGTCGCCCGTATGAGTTCTCATGTGACTTTTTAAACTACTCTTTTGTGAACATTTATACTTGCATAGCTTACAAATAAAAGGCTTGTCTCCAGTGTGAGTTGTCATGTGACTTATTAAATGACTCTTACGTGAACATTTATACTTGCATAGCTTACAAATATAAGGCTTTTCGCCAGTGTGAGTTCTCATGTGCCTTACTAAATCACTCTTTTGTGAACATTTATACTTGCATAGCTTACAAATAAAAGGCTTGTCTCCAGTGTGAGTTCTCATATGTCTTACTAAATGATCCTTACGTGAACATTTATATTTACATAGCTCACAATCATAAGGCTTGTCGCCAGTGTGAGTTCTCATGTGACTTATTAAACTACTCTTTTGTGAACATATATACTTACATAGCTCACAAGCATAGGGCTTGTCGCCAGTGTGAGTTTTCATGTGTCTTAATAACTTACCCTTTTGTGAACATTTATACTTACATAGTTCACAAGCATAAGGCTTGTCGCCAGTGTGAACGTGCATATGCCTCATCAAAGCATTTTCATTTTTACATTTGTATTGGCTAACCTTGCAATTCAACTGCATCACTTCAGAATGAGTTTTTATGTGATATATCAAGAAACGTTTTTGTTTGAACATTTTCGGGCAAACGTCACAGGAAAACAATTTCCTCTCAACATTCGCTGGTGAACTATTATACGGTACATTAACGTCATTACTTGAACAAAATGTTTTACTTTGTAAACTTGAAAAGTTAGGGTTATTCAGTGTCGTAGGAACTTTATTCTGACTAGTCGCCTGACAGCTGACATCGCCCGCGGCAATACCACTCGCAGGCACGTCTTGTTCGTCGTGTGAGTCGTCTTCTTCAGCTGGAGGCACTTTCGTTTCGTTATTCGTCGCACGGCTCGCGGGCAGAGCGACTGAAGTACAGCCCTTGTCACCTGGACCAGAACAACGAATCGATTGACATCATCAAAATCGGCTCAGTAGTTTAGGCGGCTCGGTGGAACATTCGTGAATACATACATACATAGACTGCTAAAATCACAACCCTTCCTTTTGCCTTTGCAGCAGTCGCCCGTCCGCGACTACCCTTAGAGGTGTTTATTTATCACATTTAAATGGGACCAACTTCGAGGGAGACCCTATCCAGTATAAAAAGAATCATCAAAACCGGAAAAAGTAATGCGTAATCATATTTAAAAAATATAATATACAAACATATATGGTGGAAAAAAAATTATGGGCCAGGGGAACTACTACTTGTACTTCATACAATATCTTAAAATAGCGGGTGTTTATTTTTGAACTTTCAACTGGTTCAACTCCCACGTGAAACAAGCTATTTTTCGAAAATCTTTGAATGCAGTTTTGTTTCTTTTTAGGGTTCCGTACCCAAAGGGTACCAACGGGACCCTATTACTAAGCCTACGCTGTCCGTCCGTCCGTCCGTCCGTCCGTCCGTCCGTCCGTCCGTCCGTCCGTCTGTCAGCGGGCTGTATCTCGTAAACCGTAATAGATAGACAGATGAAATTTTCACATATTATGTATTTCTATTGCCGCTATAACAACAAATAATAAAAATTAAATTAAATTAAAAAAATTAAATTAAAATGGGTAGGTGGGTAGATGGAAATTTTTTAATTTAATTTTTTTAACGGAACCCTAAAAGAGCGAGGCCCGACTCGCACTTGGCCGATTTTTTAAAATAAGAGCATAATATTTCCTTTAAGTAAAATTATCTAACTCAACGATTTAAGGTAGTTCCCCTCCAGGGCCCATAATTTTTTTCCATCCTGTCTATATAATTTAAAGCTTATAAAAATATAAAATATATATTATAAAGCTGAAGAGTTTGTTTGTTTGTCTGAACGCGCTAATCTCAGGAACTACTGGTCCAGTTTGAAAAATTCTTTCAGTGTTAGATAGCCCATTTATCGAGGAAGGCTATAGGCTATATATCATCACGCTAAGACCAATAGAAACACAGCACCAATGAAGAATGTTTCAAAATCGGGGGGTTTTTTCCGTTTCGAGAGCTTCCGCTACGTGCGCTGCGTAAACGGTTAGTTTCGCAAAAATCATGTATGACAGAATTGTTCCCCGTTAAAAGTTCTAAAAAAAGTCCGTGACAACATAGGTCTATCTTTTTAGGTTGGCTCACAATAACCTTTTTTAGGGTTCCGTACCCAAAGGGTACCAACGGGACCCTATTACTAAGCCTACGCTGTCCGTCCGTCCGTCTGTCAGCGGGCTGTATCTCGTAAACCGTAATAGATAGACAGATGAAATTTTCACATATTATGTATTTCTATGATGGTAGACTCATTGACGATTCAAAAGTACTTGTAAAAGTTTATTTGAATAAAAAACATTTCTATGCTATTCTATTCTATTGCCGCTATAACGACAAATAATAAAAATTAAATTAAATTAAAAAAATCAAATTAAAATATTTCAATGGGTACATGGAAATATTTTAATTTAATTTTTTTAACGGAACCCTAAAAGAGCGAGGCCCGACTCGCACTTGGCCGATTTTTATGCTAACCAAATTTGTTCTAATTTGTTGTATTTTTATAAACATGATATTAATCCTTATCCAAATAAATACGTTATTCATCACAAGTATTTCATTTAAAACAAAATAGCCCTTTACATCATTCGATTTCAATGAATATCTTCCCAGTTTAAAATAACATCGCAGCAAAATAATGATCATTCTTGCAGCGGGAAAATTTATCTTTTAATAAACTCATAGAAAATCTACGCGGACGAAGTCGCCGGCGACCGCTAGTAATTATATAAATACCCATACGCGATAACTTGAGAGACGCCTTGTTTGGAGACGACTAACGGAGCTGTATCTCACCTGATGTGGGAGGCAAGAGTCCGGAAGGGCGAGGGTCGTCACTCAGCTCCTGAGGGTCGTCACTCCGCCGTCGAGCGGCCGGCCTGTGGAACACGACAGAATGTATCGAGAGTGCGCCGGGCAGCCACCAGAAGCTAAGCAAAACACTTAACAGGGCAGTTACAGAAGTTCCACTCCGCAAACACGTTCTAACACTGACCTCTGTAATTAGTGTATGATGGACACTGGCCTGGCTGCCCCTATACAGGTGACGGCTTCATTGTGGTGATACCTGAAGCGCCACGGTTGACGTACGAGTGGCTCCGGAACTGATAATATTGCGAATGGCGCCCCGACCTCCATAATTAATCTAAGAAATCATAAATTAATTTAAGAGATCGGTGCGTCATTTGCAATATTATTAGTTCCAGAGACACACGCACCTGCTTACAGCGCCAACATGGCGTCGATCAAGTACCTCCAAAAAATATGACGGCAGCCTCTCAAGTGTTAGTCACAGAACAATTATAGAGCTCACTGCGCTCACACAACAGGCGCGATGAGCGATTTAGAGAAACTGTTGGACGATGTTCGGAAGTATCTACTATTTCGAAGAATTATCTTATTTCAGCAAAAAGAAAGGTAAAAATGCCATTTTAATTTTCAAGTTTTAAAATTCACGCGACAACGCTCGACGGTGTCATGGCGTCGTTGTGACGTCACCTCTATGTTTTTCATAGTTGTTTGTCAAAGTTTGAAGATAGATGTGACGTCTCGCTCTGATTGGTGTTCAATCCAATATGGCGGAATTGCTGTATTTTTTTTTAGGTTTTATTTATATTAAAGTAAATATCAATCTCGCACGAAATAGAAACTAAATACATTTTTTATAGAACCACGAATCCTATTTCATTGCATAAAGTCACAATTGGATTGATCGTTGGCGACTGCCACCATGCCTATCAACAACACAGGCAGGTATACTGACCTGCACAGGGACGCGCCACACTCGCCAGCAGCGGCGCCGATCTGCCGAATGCGAAACAAGTTCATTATACTTCCGTCTTCAGAAGGCTTCAGAGGGTCGGAGTTCAGGCGCAGAATACACAACAGTACAGGCGCAGAAGATTCACTCCGCGAAATCATTTAAACAAACTACAAGCTATAATTTTAGAAAAATTCAACAATTTTTAATATAATACCGAAATAAAGAATAACTGAAAAGGGAAAAGTGTCCATATCTTCAAATTTTGAAACGATTTTGATGAAACCTTTACTGTGCCTTAGTTGAAGTAAATTAAGAAGAATTAAGAATTTCTTTATTGGTACAGAAAAATTTTTACAACAAAACAAGTAGTCCCTACCCTCTGCGCTAGGAAAACCTGTATTGCAGAAGATAGTTCCTTCCAAGGATACAACATTCTGATTTTATATTACTAAAACTTAATTAGGCTAACATTATGTGTAAGTGTGTGTGCGTGCGTTTGAGTGTATGTGTGCGTGTGAGTGTGTGTGTGTGTGTGAGCGTATGTTAAGTGCTTGCTGGAATAGGTACTGTTTGTTTCTGTCTTGTTTGTGCGCGCAAGGATTACTTTAATATTTTTAAAATATCCTCAGTTTGACCATACCCCTTGGACAACAGCCAAGCCCTAAGTTGTTTAATTAAATTTGACCTATTTAGTCTGATAATGTCTCTGTCATACCTAAGGAATTTATTATAAATGTATGATGAGTAAAATTCAAATTGTAATTTGGCAAATCTAGTGCTTGATAAAGGAATAGGGAACTTGAGTACTCTTTTGCTGTTATCTATAGTACCAGGGTCAATTTTTGAGTGGAAGTCTAAGATTATTGAAAATAAATATAGTTGTCGAACATTGAGAACATTGCATTCATCATATAATTTGTCAGTGGGATATCTAAATGGTTTTTTAAAAATAGTTTTAAGTAAAGTTCTGTTTGCTCGCTCTAATCGCAGTAAAAATGTCTTCCCAGCTCCACCCCAGTCCCCATGCACTAATACAGTAGGTCAAGATTGGAAGACATAAGGATTTATAAACCATTATTGAAGTTTCAACAGCGGCGATATCTCTAAGGTTCCGAAATAAGGGAATGAGTTTCTTTATCTTATTAGAGGTGTTAAGAATATGAGATGTCCAATTTAGATGTTCATCTAATGTAATGCCAAGATATTTTATGTTTGTTTCTTTAGATAAAATAGTACAACTGCAAGCGTCTTGGACACTTTTACGGTTACAAGGATAAGTGTGAATTGGAAGTTTAAAAAGTTTATCAGGGTTACTCTTACGAGATATACTGAAACACACATATTTCGTTTTGGCAGTGTTGATAGTAAGTAAGTTATCCTCTAGCCAAGATGTTATTTGTTTAAGCCCTTCTTCAGCACGCGACTTTGCTTCCTCCCAATTATCCCCCTCAAATAAAACAACAGTATCATCTGCAAAGCAAAATATACGTCCTGATTTTAGGGAAAAATTACAGAGCGGATTTATATAAGTAAGGAATAGAGTAGGGCCCAAAACGCTCCCTTGAGGGACTCCGTAAGAAATGTTAGAAAAATCGCTTATAGCATTGCCAATTTTAGTACACTGCTGTCTACCCTTGAGGTAGTTTTTAAACCAGTCTAAAGTAATGCCTCTAACACCCATACTGCAGAGTCTATCAAGCAAGATAGGGATTGACACAGTATCAAAAGCTTTTTGCAAGTCAAGGAAAATGCCGATACATTTCCTTCTCCTATCGAGACATTTTGTAACATGATTAGTCACTTCTAATACTGCGCCCAAGGTAGATCTATTTGCTCTAAAGCCAAATTGGTTAGATGCAAGGAGATCCGCCTGCTCAAGGAATTTTACCAATCTAGAGTTGGCAACTTTTTCCACTATCTTACTTAATACACTCAGCAGTGATATAGGTCTGTAATTTGAAACAGCCTTTTTATCTCCACTTTTATGGACAGGAATTACGACTGCTTTTTTTAATATATCTGGAAAAACACCAGTAGATAAACTTAAATTCACAAGGTGGACGAAAGGTTCCAAAAGCAAATTTTTAAATCTTTTAACAAAAAATGTACTAATTTTATCATGCCCTGAAGCACTACTAGACTTTAGTTTTAAGATAATTTTGTCTACTTCATAGATGTCGGTGGGATAGAACATGAGCGAGTTAAGAGGAGGGTTAGATACAATATCGAGATTTTTCTTGTTTTGTCCTCCTAATTTGTTTATGATTTTAGTAGCGAGATCTTGCCCTATACTTGTGAAATATTTATTTACATGTGCTAAGGAGTGTTCTTTATATTTAATAAATCATAGAGGGTTCATTAGATGTAGGTAAATTACAAATTTCTTTAATTGTATTCCATGTGCCTTTAGAATTACCCGCATTTTGTTTCAGCTTTCCACGTAAGTAATGCCGTTTCAGTGACTTCAGTAAGGAGTTGCAAACATTTCTATATTGAGTATATGTTATCTTATTTAAATCTGTTGGAGATCTCTTAAAAATCCTGTCTCATGCATTTAACAATACTACAGTTAATCCAAGGTTTTAGGGGCTATAGCTTTTTAGGAAATGTTGAGACATTCATATTAATTAAAATTATTTCTTTTATACTACTGACAAGGAAACTTGCTGCGAAATTTGCGTCTGTGGAGTTATAGAAATTTTGCCAATTTATTTGTTTTAAGTTTATTTCCATAGCTTCGTAATTGTAAGTAAATCTAGTTATATTGTTAGCCATGGAGTCTTTAATTTTATTGTTTAGTTTTAGGTTTAGGAAAATAGGAGAATGATCTGTAATAATAGGCTCAAAGACAAAAGTACGTGGGTCATTTATATTTTTGACAGCAAAATGATCAAGGTAACGCAATACTCTCGTAGGAATATTAATAGCAGGTATAAGACCATTTAATGCTAGCATATTCTGGTATTCCTGACTATAAGAGCAGTGACTGTCAGGTAGGAGGTCCATATTTAGGTCTCCAGTTAAAATAATTCGTCTGTACCTTACATTTTCCAGAAACGCACTAAGAGAATCTAAAAACATTTGAGGATTACGAAAACCTGCAGGGCGGTAAATAGCTATGATATGAATGTCTTTAACAGTAATAATGAGACAGTTGGCTTCTGACATTGAGACTTCACAGGACGAGACATGTAAATCGGTTTTTGTATAGACGATAACTCCATCGTTTTGATTGTGATTAGTTTTTGTGTGAAAACTCGAATAACCATCAACTTGTGGGGGTTTCGTTATATACAGAGTCCAACATTCGGTTAGAACGAGTATATCAGGTTTTATTTGTAGTCTTGTTATGAAAACAAGAAAATCGTCCAAGTTCTTATTTATACTCCTAATAAAATGAAAACAAATAGAAAAAAGAATGATCACAATCCCATTAATAGTTTCGGAAAATATGTGGACATACATACATACATACACCTATAAAATTTTATATATTAATTGTTTGGAAGCCCTAATAGATTTATCATAGGTGAATATTAGCATCAATTGTTTGAACTATGCGCCCCGCCCGTTGTCACTTCGGCTTCGCAACTCAATGAACTATGTCGATAACTTTGTGCTCCTCCAGATCCAACCAGCTCATGGACTTGGCGAGTTGACTGAAGTCCACATGTCTTACCTGAAGATGCGTGTTCAAATGTTGCAAGTACGCATGCTCAACAACAAATTCCTCCAAACAAAGTGTACATTGGTAGGGGGCACTTTCGCACTTGAACATATCCTGTGTTACAGCCACTTGTGTACAAACTGCTGCTTTTCTGTTTAGAGCTTTGAGAATAGCATCATCCAATAGTTGTGTTTCTAACTTTATACTACTATCCGATAAGTATTCCTCATTACGAGCATCATCTTCATGTATCACCTCCACATCCTCATCTACCAACACTGACTCGTCGTTTGCTTCAGTTTTCACTACATCTGTGTCAATGTCGTCTTCTGATTCACTCTGCATGTCTTCTAGTATGTGTAAATCACAATGAAAAGGTCCCAATGTTGTCGCTACCAAATCATTTTTTAATTGGTGTCTTGTGCGGTTTATCTGTTTGATGTGAAGTCTTGTTATCTGTGGACAAATAAGTTGACTATTGAGCAAGTTCAATTATAAATTATAATCATCATCATCATCAATCTACCCATCAATGGCTCACTGGTCAGAGAGAGTTATAGGCCATGGTCAACCACCCTGGCCTGTTTGGCTATGTCGTCATGCCGCTGTCGTTATGCCGCTATGTCGTCATGCCTCTATGTCGTCACACCATCAACGTCCGAACGCCACGTCGTGTGCAGTGTGTAGTGTGTGTCGTGACCGCTAGTCGTGTCGTGTCGTGGCTCGTGCACAAACGATGTTACTGTCAATTATTTACTTAAAACTGTCGTCCATATCATGGTATCTCGAAAATACATATTGATATCAATATTAAAAGCAAGAAAAGGAGAAAAAACAATATTATAGGGTAATTTGCTGCAATCGTGTTTTATTTCGCAAAAGTTTAACAAGCAATTAACTAAAGAACTTCCTAAAGAATTACCTAAAGATATAGTTAAAGAACAAGAATTAAGAAGATTTTAATTAGCAATGTATGGGAAAACAAAAATTGAAAGCTTTGACACTTGACACAAAAAAAGATACATTTATTTTTTTATATAAAACAGTGTAGCAGCACAGTATATATGTATTAAGCACTCACTAGTTCACGTTGTTGAACCAAGTCCATTAGCAGCCCTCGGGCTCTCAAGCCCTTGTCTCTAAATCTGCTAAAGTTTCTCAAGCTCTGAGCGCAATGCACACAAAGTGTCTGTTTCAGATTTCCCAGGTCACACGGCTGAAACAACATATTGTATAAATAATTGGGTATTCAAATGTTGTGAAAATGTTGATATTCATTAATTATTATCGAAAATGCAACATGCAAGGATAACAGGTATAAAAATAGAAAATTAATTGATCCAAAACAAATAAGTTATAGGCTGTTTTACTGCGACTGTATCTGTCTCTTTCTAAAACGAAATTTTCTATGAGCAGTGTATGGAGCTATTGCGGTGTGACGTCATACCTCAGTAGCACTCTCTTTGTCTAACAGGAAACTTTAAAGCTCTATATTTCTGAGACTAGAAAAGATATTCAAATCAAATCAAATCAAATTTATTTATTCTCCAATTTACATACTTCAAGATTAGATCTATTACATAGACATATAAGGTGACAATAGTAATACGACGTATTAGTACTGAGATCAACGGTAGCTGCCCTTTCTAGATTTTTTACGATCTGTGTTAAGGGCAGCTAACCCTCTCCCTCGTTCACAGATTTCGTTACTAGTAAATTAGTTCGTTTTTTTTTAAAGTATATAACAATCCAAAAATTATACATAATTTGAGCGTGCGTGCGTGTGTGTGTGTGTGTGTGTGTGTGTGTGTGTGTGTGTGTGTGTGTGTGTGTGTGCGTGCGTGCGTGTGTGTGTGTGTGTGTGTGCGTGCGTGTGTGTGTGTGTGCGTGGGTGCTCATTAGAAGTGTTTAAATGCTTGTATTAGTGACTAATGCATTAATAGGGTTATGTTAATTTAATTTTGAATTTTTAAGAATCCCTCTATTTCGTCGTATGTTTTGTCCATAAGAAATGAAGTAACTTTTTGTTTGCACTGGGTATATGACAAATTGAATATGGGTAATGTAAAATTGATTTTATTGTATAGGTATGTCCCTAGGAAGTAACTAAATCGTTTCGTGAAGGCAAATTTAGTTGCACGCATGGTACAAATTTTGTTTTTGCGTCGGCCTTCAATGTTGCGGTATGGAGTTAATTTATGTTGATTTAGAATTATGTTTAAGATAAAAAGTTTAATAACACTGAGGACTCCACAATCTTTGTATAACAGTGTGGTTGGGTAAAGGATAGGCCGAAAAGTTGCCACCTTCAAAACAGCCCGTTGCGCGACTTCAAGGGGCTTGAGTGTGGTTTTTGCTGTGCCTCCCCAACAAGTGATGCAGTATTGGATTGTAGATTGGCATAAGGCAAAATACACCTTGCGGATCACTTGAGAATTTGCAACATAACGAAGGTTTTTAAAAATAAAGATCAATTTGCGAACTCTAGCTGTAATCAAATCAACATGATCTTTAAAGTTTAAATGTTTATCTAAAAGAATGCCGAGGTATTTGATGTTATCAGTGGAAGCTATGGAGGGACATTGGCAGGTTGTACTATACTTATCGTAACAAGAGTGAACTTTAAGCGTTAATGGGGTCAAAGGCTGCGAAATTGAGCTGATCGAATAGGCTATGAGCTTGGTTTTGGAGATGTTCAGTGTTAAAGAATGTGAAAGTAGCCAATCACAGACAGTGTCAAACCCTCGTTGGGCAGTTTTTTGAAGTTCAGGCCATGATTTGCTATAAAAAGTTATGGCAGTATCATCAGCAAATGATACTATTTGGGCGTTAGGTATAAGAAGGTTACAGAGATCATTAATAAAAACTAGAAAAAGAGTCGGGCCTAGAATACTGCCTTGTGGAACACCATAAGATATTGGTAGCTCATCGCTCAAATGATTTCCAATTTTAGTCATTTGAGTCCGCCCAGTGAGGTAGCTGCGGAAAAAGTCTATCTGGTTTCCACGAATACCCATTCCTTCAAGCTTTATTAGGAGAATTGGGACTGGTACTGTGTCAAACGCCTTGGCAAGGTCTAAAAAAATTGTCATAACTTTGTTTCCAGTATAAATATTAAAAAAAGAAAAACAGGAATTGCATTAAAATACATAAAAACTTTATTTTAGATAATTATTTATAAAATATCAGTCGCCCAGTTGGGTATTTGATGTTTGTTCTCCAATCACGCAGCAATGGAGCAACATATTAATGCAAGTTTCTTCATAGATCTAGGTTTCTTTTAAAAATGAGAATAAGAACTAAACTAACATTCCCCTCTCCCCTCCACATAAGCGGCAAGCTTGTGTTAGGAGTGCGTGTGACAATAGTGCAACAGGTGGGGATTGAACTGGCAACCTTTCAGTGTTCAGTCTGCACATTTAACTGTTGGGCCATTAAGGCCTAAGTTGAAGTTCTGAATCCTGCACAGGTGTTCCTTTTAAAGACTACCTTGACTACCTCCCCGGCGCAGTGGTCTGGGGTTCGATTCCCAGCTGTGACAATTTGAGAAATGATAATTTCTGGATTGTCTCGGGTCTGGCCTGGTGGGAAGCTTTGGTCGTGGCTAGTTACCACACTACTGTCAAGCACATGCCGCCAAGCGATTTAGCATTCCAGCACAATGTGTAGAAACAGATTGGGGTTGAATGTACACTTGTCATACCCCTTCCAAGTTAGCCCGATACCATCTTTGACACTGAACATCAGGTGAGATCACAGTCAAGAACTATCTTGTGATTGAATTATAAAAAAAGCTTACAGGATTTCCAGTTAAGTGTTGATATGCTTCTTCCAAGTTGTGTTTGCTCATTAGATAGAGCTTGCCTTCAGTCTCCAGGCAGATCATGCAGACCTGTAAAGATAATATATTCTACTAATTCATCATCATCAGCATCCCATCAACAGCCAACAACTGAGCGCAGGCCTCCTCTCCGAGAAGGGTTATAGGCCAAAGTCCACAACCCTAGACTAATAACCTAACACCTTTAATAACCCTACAAAAATACTGTTCAGGATTGGCTAAAAATGAATAAAATAAAGCATATGTTTACTGTATATTAACAATAATGCATATAATTAAATTGCAACTTAAACCCTAGCAAAGTTACCTGCACTGTTGAGGGAATCGCACCAGCACAAATTTGCCTTGAGCCACTTTCCGTTTCATACATGTCATCGCTCAGGAAATGCTGCGAGCAGACCACAGCAGGGTCTGGGAGGGGAGTGTCTTGTCTGCCGAGGGCTCTGAGCCAGGCAGCACGGAGATGCGAGTCACTGGGGAACCTGCAGATTACACCAGTTCAACATTGAGTTGTAATGATGAGAGTGAATGTGTGCATGTGTGTGATACACATAAACAAAGATCTCACATTTCTGCCCAGAGGGGACCTATCTACAACACTTTTGTTTCTGAATTGTGGCCTGCGGGTAAGAGTTCTAGGAATGGATACTAATTTTGAAGTAATTAATGATGTCCTCACGACTGTGGCTAGCTCCAAGAGACAAGCTATCTGAGCTGAAGATATTAGTTCTATACATACACACACATACACACACATATAGTGCATTGTAGATAGTACATTTACTTCTTTGACGTTTTTCTCTCCAGACAAGGGTTGCCTGGAAGAGAATGCTTTTGCAATAAGGCCTTTGCGCCTTGTATTTATTTCCTCTTTCTTGTGTATCAACCTTTAGAGGTAGGGTCATGACGTGTCAAAGGACTCATAGGAGCCACAGGTTTGAATTTTGAATTTGAATTTATTTCTTGTTAACAATTTTCTAGGGTAAAGTATAGATATACTGGTACTCGCGTACGAGGTTGGGGGTGGGGGAGGGGGGGGTGGGGGGAGGGGGGAAGCCCTCCCCACCTTTCCCCTTTAGCGGAAATGTATAGTTTTTGAGTAATGATTTTTTTTATAAATCATAACCTCACTTCTTTTACACAGGAATATTGACCTATATATTAATTATCCTGTGTTAAATATACTGTTAAAACATAATATCCCTTAGCACGAGGGGGGATGGAGGTGGGAGGGGGTGATAGAACTCAATGCTCAAGTTTTTCTAGGCGGTAGAAAATAATAAACACGAAGGCTGTGGCGTGAGTTGCGTTTTGTTCAAGCTACAAATCAAATGGGCTACGCCAGAAGACTCGCTCCGTCGCCCCTTCATTCAGCTTCACCTACTCAACCTTCGTTTCGCTACGTTGGTCGCCGGCTCGCTTCGCTCGCCACCTCCCCCCTTCGCTCCACTCGGCCTCGTAGGCTCGCTTCATTCAGGACCTCCTTCGCGAGCTTCTGGCTTCGCACTTCATAAAAACACTCTAGGGGTAGGACAGACAAGACTACGTGGAGTCGGGGTTGGCCAATTCGGTTCTGTCACACTGTTCGACCTATATCAGTCCATGTCTGTCATTCTTTATATTTTATTACAAACACGAAGGCTGCGGCGTGAGTTGCGTTTTGTTCAAGCTACAAATCAAATGGGCTACGCCAGAAGACTCGCTCCGTCGCCCCTTCATTCAGCTTCACCTACTCGACCTTCGTTTCGCTACGGAGGTCGCCGGCTCGCTTCGCTCGCCACCTCCCCCCTTCGCTCCACTCGGCCTCGTACGCTCGCTTCATTCAGGACCTCCTTCGCAAGCTTCTGGCTTCGCGCTTCATAAAAACACTCTAGGGGTAGGACAGACAAGACTACGTGGAGTCGGGGTTGGCTAATTCGGTTCTGTCACACTGTTCGACCTATATCAGTCCATGTCTGTCATTCTTTATATTTTATAAGCATGAGCTCCCATCTACTCTACTCCTTTTCCCCTCCTTATGTTCTAACCCAACCTAACTAAGCTGAATGAAGGGGCCGACGGAGCGAGTCTTCTGGCGTAGCCCATTTGATTTGTAGCTTGAACAAAACGCAACTCACGCCACAGCCTTCATGTTTATTCTTTTCTACCGCCTAGAAAAACTTGAGCATTGAGTTCTATCACCCCCTCCCCTCCCTCCACCTCCATCCCCCCTCGTGCTAAGGGATATTATGTTTTAACAGTATATTTAACACAGGATAATTAATATATAGGACAATATTCCTGTGTAAAAGAAGTGAGGTTATGATTTATAAAAAAAATCATTACTCAAAAACTATTAATTTCCGCCAAAGGGGAAAGGTGGGGGGGCTTCCCCCCTCCTCCCCTCTCGCCCTCCCCCACCCCCAACCTCGTACGCGAGTACCAGTATATCTATACCCAACCCATTTTCTATTCTATTCTATCCTACAGTGCACAGGTGTCTGCGTGGTGCACACAGGTGCACTCTCTGTTTCCTGACTCTCATGGCCAGACGGAACGCCGATCCGACATGACCAGAGACATCAGGCGCAGCGGCTTTACGTGCTCTCCGCAGCACGGGGTGACGAACCGCCAATTTCCCAACTCCGGCCTGACATACGCAGTTGAATATGTTGACATTGTTAACCATTCGACTGAAGTTAGTAGTGCCTACGACGACATCGTCAAGCTTGTGGGCAAGACAAGCAGTGGACCGAAATGAAAGGGCTTGCATGTATACAATGATCCTCTTTTTATACAATTATAAATCTTTAGGGTCTACTAAAACTCACTCGTGGAGCGTGACCGCCGCGGATCCCGAGACTGTCTCCGCAGTGATTTTGCAAAAGGGCGCGTAGCACCGCATGTTGATAGTTTTTTAATTATTATGAAAATTAATAAAATCCAAGAGAACACTTTGGATTATTAGTTATAACTTATAAAATAATGTAAACATCTAATTCTAGTGGATCCAAAGCACAGAACGCAGAGTACATTATAATTTATAATAATATACTGACACCATAGACCACGAACACTAGGACACTGACACTGACACACAGAAGGATACATTGTCTTTGGAAGGATACTACATCCAAAGACTACAATCACAAAGTACATTTAAGGGTGGAACCACATTTGTGAGGATTGATTCGGATTTTGCCTATACAAAACTGTCATTTTCCATACATTCGTGTACGCATCGAAAAGCCGATTTGATCCGTACACGTTTCTATGGAATTTGACAGTTTTGTATGGGCGAAATCCGAAACGATCCTCACAAATGTGGTTCCACCCTTACTGACCAAACTACCACAGAACACAATATACTCTCAGGGAGGTTCCATGACAGGGATAGTTTTCACTAGCGCCATCTACGATCGTCCCATGACATCTCTTTGGAGGCGGGAGATTCAAACGTGGCATTAATCTACTTATTAAGCAAACTATAATAGGACTACGCAAGCACTGTCCCCAACACACTGTGCCTACCTAGCACATATAGGTAATAATACTTACGATACTTACGCTGACGTCATCCGCAGCTCACCATTTCCCGCCAAAAATACCTTTTGTATATACCATACCTTTTCCAAATACCTATTTACCTATTACCTATTTATTTACCTTTTTTACAAATACCAGGACAGTTACCATGTTACCGATCCCCATTAATATTACCGGGGATCTACCTCAATTACCGGGAGCAAGGAAAGGAATAAGAGAGAAATAAGTACACAAGGAATTCACTTTATTAAAGGAGAGAAATAAAACACAGATTGTATGTAAATAACTTTTTATCGACATCGCTTGTTTCTATACGAACACCATGGATATGGAAGGTGTGAGGTTGCCCTGAAAAAGACAAGAGCTCACGTGGTGAACGTAAAGAAGATGTCGTTTCTTCGTGAACAGGAGCAAGCAGAGTTCATTTCGGAAAAAGGAAAATTTAGCCTCGAAAAAGGCTCCTCAATGAACCAATCTGCACATTTGTGTGATCAACGACGACACTGAAAGAAAACTCACCTGAGAAGAAGTCACCAGGAAAAATTCTTCAAGTTGGCGCCATCTTTCGAAAAAAACATCGCGGGAATTTTCACTTCGAACGAGCGGAGCGGCGAGGTGCGCGCGCGCTGCTGGTAGCGGTCGGAACTGGACTAACGAGTGACGCGCCGGCCGCCGATAGCAACTGGCGTACGCGCCGGCGTCGCCTCCCCGCGCGTCGCGCCCCCTCGCGCGCCGAGTTATGTAGGATTACGTCATGGCTAAGGAATGCAAGTTCAACGAAACAAGATTTGTGTCTAAAAATAGATTTTCCTGGAAGCGCGAACGCCCTAATTGATTTTAAGTAAGCGTTCTGATTGGTGGACGAAAATTGTAAATATTTTAATCTTGTTTTTTATTGGTGATTAGTTTTAAGCCTGTTTGTATAAATTGAGAGTGCATTTCCATTAAATTATTATTCGACTCTTCGACATGAAGCAATAAGTGGTTTCTTTACCAACCTGCTCGCAGTACACCGTTACAACACTGTGCCAGACGTGGGTGGCACTATATTGAATACTACCTGATGCCCGCGACTTCGTCCGCGTGGATTGAATTTTTAACATCCCGCGGTGACTCTTTGTCACCCTCCAGGTTCTCAACTATACCTATCCAAAAAGTCACGTCAATCCATAGCTTTGTTGCAGCGTGATTGAAGGACGAACCAACAAACTAACACATTTTCGCATTTATAATATGTATTATTAACGAAGAATTAATACTACGATAATTATTAAAGGCAATATAATTAAATTTTAGAACACAAAAGTTACTATTGTACTATTACTTAAATAATATGATAGTTAGATATAACCCTCGGGGACTTTTTGTAGAAAATAATGAGTACTTTAATCATGTAGTACATCATTTTTATGTATCATCAATAGTTTTCTAAGCACACGCTAAATAATGCATTTTATAGGCAAAATGTTGCTACTTTGGGTTATATACTGCAATTTTCTTAAATGTCTCTAATTTTTTTGAAAATAAATTATAGCCTACTAGCTGATGCCCGCGACTTCGTCCGCTTGGATTTAGTCTTTAAAGTCCCTCGAGAACTCTTTGATTTTCCGGGATGAAAAGTAAATTAAGTCACTCTCCAGGTGCTCAACTAATAATATAATATTAAAGCTTACTTTTTAATAAATAAATAAAAAAAAAAGCCTATGCCATTTTAAAACATTTTGTGAATTTAAATTTAATTATGTACATTATTTTATCTCCTTAATTATTATTAACTCATAATCCTTTTAATTTTTAAATCCTTAATTATAACTTGTAATTAGCTGTAATTTTCTTTTGTTTACTTAGTTGTAAGTTCACCTTGTGAAATAAAATGAGAGTAAATTTTTGTTTAAAAATATTTTTTTTTTTATAAAATGTCCCTTAAAATGGAGTGCCTGTTGGCATAGGCCTCCTCCAACTCTCTCCACTGTTGTCTGTCCAGTGCCACCCTGGTCCAATGTGGCCCCAGAGTTAGTCTGAGGTCATCCTCCCAGCCTCTAGCTTGTCAACCTTTTCTCCTTTTAGTATCTCTGGGATACCAATGTGTCACTAGCTTGCTCCACTTTTCTACCTTCCCTCTTAACATGTGACCAGTCCATCTCCACTTCTGCTGGTCAATTCGTGTCAATATGTCTGTGACCCTGGTTCTTGCTCTTATATCGCAGTTCAGAATTTTGTCCTTTGACTTCACACCCAGCATACTTCGTTCCATTGCGCGTTGACATTTCGCCAGCTTATCTCTATGATGAGAAGTTAGTGACCAGGTCTCACATCCATATGTTATGCATGGGAGAATGCATCTATCAAATGTTTTTTTCTTTATTCGTGTTCCTAACTCTCTACTCTTCATTAATACTCTCAGAGACCAATATTTACCCCATCCATATGCTATTCTCTTGTCTACTTCTTTGGTCATTTGATCTCTGGGGGATACAATTTGACCCAAGTACACATATTCATCTACAAACTAAAAACTGATACCATCTATTTTTCATGTCCACCTTTTCTGAGTTGGTCATCAATTTTGTCTTATTAGCATTCATCTCCAGTCCCACAAGTCTGTCTACCCTTTAAATTTTGAATCATCAATTGGAGTTTTTTGTTTTTTCTTCTTCCAATAAAACTAGGTCATCTGCGAATGCGGTTATGGAGACGTTTGCCGTTAGGTAATATTAAGCCCGTACTCTTCCCAATCCATTTTTCGGATAACTGACTCGAGTACAGCTGCAAGAGTTTAGGAGATATCGCCCTGTCTCACTCCCCTCTCTATGGAGTCTATGGGGAATGAAATGCCTGTACTTTCTAACTTTATGCTTGTCTTACTTTTTTGTATATATATATTTCGGAAGATGTTGATGTAAACCTCGTTAACACCTTGCTAATTTAAAGCTCCGCCATATGTGTTTGTAGTATAAACTGTCGAAGGCTTTAGAATAGTCAATGAACGCCATGTATAATGATTGGTTTTTGGAATTCGTTGTACTTCTCCACTAGTTGCTTGATTGTGTGGATATGATCAATCGTGCTGAAATTTTTCCTAAAACCTGCTAGCTCAATTGGTTGGTTCTCCTCTAGGACAGTTGACACTCTATCCAATATTATTTTTGCAAACACCTTGTAAATATTAGACATCAGACTTATCGGCCTGTAGTTTCCTGTGTCATCCATTGCCCCTTTTAACCTACTCCTGTAGGTAATGTTAAGGACTTGCTAACGAAAACTGAAACCAGGGATTCAGAAGTTCGATCTGTACCCTCGTCGGTAACAGGGGGACAGATCGAACTTGTTATTCCTATCCGTTCCCCCGAGGGGCCGGGCCAGGGGCACAGACAGAATCCCATGATACTGAGTTGAGTTCCAGCGTTGTAACTTGGCAGATTTCATCGACCTTATCATGACTTTTTTATTAATTACGACATGGAATCGACTATGTAATCTATTTCAATTTTATTTAAATTCAAAAACAACAAATGGCGATATTTCAAACAGCAATATAAGTATATTCAAACTTCTATAAACGCGCGATTTACAAACCGCCGCTCGCAGAGGCATCAGTGTCACAGATCGCGGAGCGCTGTGACCGCATTGTGCGCGATACATTGCGTGCTCTAAACTACAATATCGGTGACACACCATTTTCAAGATTAGTGGTATTTGTTTGTAATTTCGTTAGGCATAAATGTAATAGCTTTACAAACTTCTCGCTAGCAGGTCCCTTACACGTCTCCTTCATTTCGCGGTAGGCCTGAACATTGTATCGACTGAGTACCTGCTGCTGTTTCGTGGAGGAAAACAAATAATAAACACTTTTGTTAATATATTATTGTGTTTAATATAGAATTATATACTCTTAACAATACTTTTACACAATATTAGGTATTTATTGTATCAACTTAGTTAATATTTTAGTAGTCAAAATGTTGATATTCGTTATTTATTACAGAAAATGTAACATGTAAGAATAACATATTCTGTAAAAACAGAAAATAAATCGATTAAAAAACAAATAAGTAATAGAGGTTTAAAGTTTCCTGATAGACAGAGAGAGCGCTACTGAAGTGCGATGTCACAATTCACCAGCTCCATAGACGCTCCATAGAAAATTTCATTAGAAAGAGACAGATACAGTCACAAAAAACACCTTATAATACCAAGACTAGTAAAAATATTTAAAAAAGAGAAATAGTGTTACAATATTTAAAAACGTTATTTTAAATAAATAAAAAAATATCAGTCAAATACCTAATTACTTAAATTATACAGATAATGTATTGCCACAATTTACTAGAACGCCGACGGTATCTAGTAGGTGCGAAGCGACTACCAATCCTAAACCTAAGTATGTTCACAAAATGCTTACAAAATGGTAATATGCAAATGTCAATTTTCACCTTTTTAGCCCAACAGATAAAGGTGAGGATTGAAAGGTCGCAGGTTCGGTCCTCACCCGAAACAATATAGTCGCACCTGCCTACTCCTAGCGCAAGAGGACACTATTAGTCAAGTTATGCTCGGTTAATTCTCTTTTTAACAAAACAATAAATCAGGAAACTTGTTAAATATTTCATCAAAGCCTCTCTCATGCATACCTTAGATACCAAGGAAAAGTATGCTTGCTTGTATTCCCATTTATGCAGGGTGCGAGGCACACCCTAACGACAACTGAAGCCAGGGACTGGGTACATGACTCTGGGGCGCTCAGCGTTGGAATGTTTCATCGGTGTTTTCATGATTTTGACAATTCCTTTAATTTTTTTAATTAATTACAACAATCTTTTATGTAACCTACTTCAACTTGATTTTATTGAAAAAACAAGAAATGCTAATATTTAACACCAAACAGCGATGCAATACTCGCGCGATCAGCTGTTTATCAACAGTTCAAAGCACTCGGCCTAAAAACCCACAAACCGCCGCTTGCGACGCGCCGTACCTAATGCGGGTGTAGGTATCGGTGCCCGTTGTTCGCGATACATTGCGTGCTCAAAAATTACAATATTGGTAACCAACATTTCCGAGATGGTTGCATTTGTAATTGCGTTACAGGCCTTACGTCCTGAAATCCACAAAAGAACGCGCTGGCTTAGATGGCTATTAACATTTTTAATGTTAACTGATGTAATACTTTGCTGGAGAAGAATGTTGAGTGTCTTGGAATGAATTCCGGACCAACGAGCCCACTCTCGAAGGACGTGTCCGGTCACGCGTCACGACGCGTTGATGTCTCGACTGAACGTCTAGTGCTCCGAGGACGAGTAGAGGGCGCGAGGGCGCGCGGCAGATCGGCCGAGAGATGGACGGCCGAGTGCGGGCTGCGGCGGGTGTTGCCTTACATGAGTGCGCGAGGGAGGCAGCGTTAGAGGGAGACGCGCAGTGCGCGACACCGGGCCATAGCTGCCGCCGGAACAATGATATGGGCCCCGACGTGTGTAGAACCAAAAATAAACGTGAAATGTGATCCGAATTTCTCATTGATGCGTGAACCATAATGAGTGCATGAGTGCGTCAGCCAAACCGGGAAGATACTAAAGACAATGTCATTAAGTTGAAGTTCGCTTTTTAGAGTTAGGATTTCTCTTGTCGCCAGTGTGAGTTCTCATGTGACTTGTTAAAGTACTTTTTTGTGAAAATTTATAATTGCATAGCTCACAAGCATAAGGCTTGTCGCCAGTGTGAGTTCTCATGTGTTTTACTAAATCACTCTTTTGTGAACATTTATACTTACATAGCTCACAAGCAAAAGGCTTTTCGCCAGTGTGAGTTCTCATGTGACTCACCAAATTATCCTTACGTGAACATTTATACTTACATAGTTTACAAATATAAGGCTTGTCGCCAGTGTGAGTTTTCATGTGTCTTAATAAATAATCCTTACGTGAACATTTATACTTGCATAGCTTACAAATATAAGGCTTGTCGCCAGTGTGAGTTCTCATGTGACTCACCAAATTATTCTTACGCGAACATTTATACTTGCATAGCTCACAAATAAAAGGCTTTTCGCCAGTGTGAGTTCTCATGTGTTTTACTAAATCACTCTTTTGTGAACATTTATACTTACATAGCTCACAAGCAAAAGGCTTTTCGCCAGTGTGAGTTCTCATGTGACTCACCAAATTATCCTTACGTGAACATTTATACTTACATAGCTCACAAGCAAAAGGCTTTTCTCCAGTGTGAACGTGCATATGCCTCAACAAAGCATTTTCATTTTTACATTTGTATTGGCAAACCTTGCAATTCAACTGCATTAATTCAGTATGAGTTTTTATGTGATTTATCAAGAAACGTTTTTGTTTGAACATTTTTGGGCAAACGTCACAGGAAAACAATTTCCTCTCAACATTCGCTGGTGAACTATTATACCGTACATTAACGTCATTACTTGAAGAAAATGTTATACTTTGTAAACTTGATAAGTTAGGGTTATTCAGTGTCGTAGGAACTTTATTCTGACTAGTCGCCTGACAGCTGACATCGTCCGCGGCAATACCACTCGCAGGCACGTCTTGTTCGTCGTGTGAGTCGTCTTCTTCAGCTGGAGGCACTTTCGTTTCGTTATTCGTCGCACGGCTCGCGGGCAGAGCGACTGAAGTACAGCCTATGTCACCTGGACCAGAACAACGAATCGATTGACATCTTCAAAATCGGCTCAGTTCTTTAGGCGGCTCGGTGGAACATTCGTGAATACATACATACATAGACTGCTAACATCACAACCCTTCCTTTTGTCTTTGCAGCAGTCGCCCGTCCGCGACTACCCTTAGAGGTGTTTATTTATCACATTTAAATGGGACCAACTTCGAGGGAGACCCTATCCAGTATAAAAAGAATCATCAAAACCGGACGATTCCGTAAAAAGTAATGCGTAATCATATTTAAAAAATTATAATATACATACATAATATGGTGGAAAAAAATTATGGGCCAGGGGAACAACTACTTGTACTTCATACAATATCTTCAAATAGCTGGTGTTTATTTTTGAATTTTTTAACTGGTTCAACTCCCACGTGAGACAAGCGATTTTTCGAAAATATTTGAATGCAGTTTTGTTTCTTTAATATTAATATATATATAGCTGCTAGGGCTGATTCACTGACTGACTCACTCATTGATCACCTCTCCTGTAAAATTTTGTATGAAAACTTTTATTTTCACCGATGGTTTCGTATAGAGGACAAAAATTCATTCGGAGGAAAAATATGGAGAGAGCTGATGATTGAGGATTTCGGAGACGGGTGAAGAGCACGGCCAGGGTATTGAAGATAGGTGGGGTGTGCTCGAACAAATATCACTCGAAACCGCATCCAATTCGCAGTGAGCTGAAAATAAATTCAAAATGGCGGAAAAAATATGGCCGCCATACAAATTTCGTCGGTGTCTATCTCGGGGAGTATAAAAGATGGAAGAGTGGTTTCTTGACAAAAGATGATCAGGACCCAAAGGTCTATTTGATGAATGGAAAAAAATCCAAGATGGCGGAATTTTTTTTCTTCATACAAAATATATGGCGAATATTGAAGAGACTAGAAGCCGGGAATCATGTAAGACTTTGATACGCTTCCTTTTCAAGATTTGTTTTTATTGAAGAATTTTCATTATGACAATTGATGACATATGATGATCGAGGGTTTGGAAGGTGGGTGAGGAGCTCGGCCATGGTACTGAAGATAGGTGGGGGTGCTTGAACAAAAGTCACTCGAAACTTCATCCAATTGGCAGCGAGCTGAAAAAAATATCCAAAATGGCGGATTCAAGATGGCGGCCATACAAACTTCAACGGTGTCTATCTCGGAGAGTATAAAAGATGGAAGAGTGGTTTTTTGATAGAAAATGTTCAAGACCTAAGTCTACTTGCCGAGTAGAAAACCCGCGGTCCGCTTGCGGGCCGCGCACTCACGCGCCCTACTACTTAATATATATATATATATAGCTGCTCGTGCTGATTCACTGATTCACTGACTGATTGATCACCTCTCCTGTAAAATTTTGTATGAAAATTTTTTTTTCCACCGATGGTTTCGTATAGAGGACAAAAATTCATTCGGAGGAAAATTATGGAGAGAGCTGATGATTGAGGATTTCGGAGACGGATGAGGAGCACGGCCAGGGTATTGAAGATAGGTGGGGGGTGCTCGAACAAATGTCACTCGAAACCTCATCCAATTCGCAGTGAGCTGAAAAAAAATTCAAAATGGCGGAAAAAAGATGGCGGCCATACAAATTTCGTCGGTGTCTATCTCGGAGAGTATAAAAGATAGAAGAGTGGTTTCCTGGCAAAAGCTGATCAAGACCCTAAGGTCTACTTGACGAACAGAAAAAAAATTCAAGATGGCGGAATTTTTTTTTTCTTCATACAAAAATATATGGCGAATATTGAAGAGACTAGAAGCCGGGAATCATGCACGACTTTGATACAATTCCTTTTCAAGATTTTTTTTTATTGAAGAATTTTCATTATGACAAATGATGACATATGATGATCGAGGGTTTGGAAGGTGGGTGAGGAGCACGGCCATGGTAATGTAGATAGGTGGGGGTGCTCGAACAAAAGTCACTCGAAATCTCATCCAATTGGCAGTGAGCTGAAAAAAATCCAAAATGGCGGATTCAAGATGGCGGCCATACAAACTTCAACGGTGTCTATCTCGGAGAGTATAAAAGATGGAAGAGTGGTTTTGTGATAGAAAATGATCAGGAGCTGAAAGTCTACTAGACGAGTAGAAAAACCGCGGTCCGCTTGCGGGCCGCGCACCCACGCGCCCTACTAGTAATATATATATAGCTGCTGGGGCTGATTGACTGACTGATTCACTCACTCATTGATCACCTCTCCTGTAAATTTTTGTATGAAAATTTTTTTTTCACTGATGGTTTCGTATAGAGGAAAAAAATTCATTCGGAGGAAAAATATGGAGAGAGCTGATGATTGAGGATTTCGGAGACGGGTGAAGAGCACGGCCAGGGTATCGAAGATAGGTGGGGGATGCTCGAACAAATGTCACTCGAAACCTCATCCAATTTGCAGTGAGCTGAAAAAAATTCAAAATGGCGGAAAAGAGATGGCCGCCATACAAATTTCGTCGGTGTCTATCTCGGGGAGTATAAAAGATGGAAGAGTGGTTTCTTGGCAAAAGATGATCAGGACCCAAAGGTCTATTTGATGAATAGAAAAAAATCCAAGACGGCGGAATGTTTTTTCTCCATACAAAATATATTATGGCGAATATTGAAGAGACTAGAAGCTGAGAACTATGCAAGACTTTGATACGGTTCCTTTTCAAAAGTTGTTTTTATGAAAGAATTCTCATTCTGACAAATGATGAGATATGATGATCGAGGGTTTGGAAGGTGGGTGAGGAGCACGGTTAGGGTATTGAAGATAGGTGGGAGGTGCTTAAAAAAAATAAATACTCGAAACCTCATCCAATTGGCAATGAGCTGAAAAAAAAAATTCAAAATGGCGGATTCAAGATGGCGGCCATACCAATTTCATAGGCATCTATCTCGGAGAGTATAAAAGATGGAAGAGTGGTTATTTGATAAAAAATGATCAGGACCTGAAAGTCCACTTGCCGAGTAGAAAACCCGCGGTCCGCTTGCGGGCCGCGCACTCACGCGCCCTACTAGTTAATATATATATAGCTGCTGGGGCTGATTGACTGACTGATTCACTCACTCATTGATCACCTCTCCTGTAAATTTTTGTATGAAAATTTTTTTTTTCACTGATGGTTTCGTATAGAGGAAAAAAATTCATTCGGAGGAAAAATATGGAGAGAGCTGATGATTGAGGATTTCGGAGACGGGTGAAGAGCACGGCCAGGGTATCGAAGATAGGTGGGGGGTGCTCGAACAAATGTCACTCGAAACCTCATCCAATTTGCAGTGAGCTGAAAAAAAATTCATAATAGCGGAAAAAAGATGGCCGCCATACAAATATCGTCGGTGTCTATCTCGGGGAGTATAAAAGATGGAAGAGTGGTTTCTTAGCAAAAGATGATCAGGACCCGAAGGTCTATTTGATGAATAGAAAAAAATCCAAGATGGCGGAATGTTTTTTCTCCATACAAAATATATGGCGAATATTGAAGAGACTAGAAGTTGGGAACTAAGCAAGAATTTGATACGGTTCCTTTTGAAAATTTGTTTTTATAGAAGAATTCTCATTCTGACCAATGATGAGATATGATGATCGAGGGTTTGGAAGGTAGGTGAGGAGCACTGCCCCCTGGCAGTGAAGATAGGTCAGAGATGCTCAAACAAAAAATACTCGAAATCTCATCCAATTTGCAGTGAGCTGAAAAAAATTCCAAATGGCGAATTCAAGATGGCGGCCAGCGGCCATACAAACTTTGTCGGTGTCTAAATATGGAGAAAGCTGATGATCGAGGGTTTGGAAGGTGGGTGAGGAGCACGGCCAGGGTATTGAAGATAGGTGGGAGGTGCTCAAACAAAAAATACTCGAAACCTCATCCAATTGGCAGTGAAATGAAAAAATTCACAATGGCGGATTCAAGATGGCGGCTATACAAATTTCAAAGGTGTCTTTCTCAGAGAATATAAAAGAAGGAAGAGTGGTTTTTTGATAGAAATGATCAGGACCTGAAAGTCTACTTGACGAGTAGAAAATACGCGGTCCGCTTGCGGGCCGCGCACCCACGCGCCCTACTAGTTTTAAAATAAGAGCATATTTCCTTTAAGTAAAATTATCTAACTCAACGATTTAAGGTAGTTCCCTTCCAGGGCCCATAATTTTTTTCCATCCTGTCTATATAATTTAAAGCTTATAAAAATATATATATTATAAAGCTGAAGAGTTTGTTTGTTTGTCTGAACGCGCTAGTCTCAGGAACTACTGGTCCAGTTTGAAAAATTCTTTCAGTGTTAGATAGCCCATTTATCGAGGAAGGCTATAGGCTCACTATAACCTTTTTTATGCTAACCAAATTTGTTCTAATTTGTTGTATTTTTATAAACATGATATTAATCCTTATCCAAATAAATACGTTATTCATCACAAGTATTTCATTTAAAACAAAATAGTCCTTTACATCATTCGATTTCAATGAATATCTTCGCAGTTTTAAAATAACATCGCAGCAAAATAATGATCATTCTTGCAGCGGGAAAATTTATCTTTTAATAAACTCATAGAAAATCTACGCGGACGAAGTCGCCGGCGACCGCTAGTAATTATATAAATACCCATACGCGATAACTTGAGAGACGCCTTGTTTGGAGACGACTAACGGAGCTGTATCTCACCTGATGTGGGAGGCAAGAGTCCGGAAGGGCGAGGGTCGTCACTCAGCTCCTGAGGGTCGTCACTCCGCCGTCGAGCGGCCGGCCTGTGGAACACGACAGAATGTATCGAGAGTGCGCCGAGCAGCGACCAGAAGCTAAGCAATACACTTAACAGGGCAGTTACAGAAGTTCCACTCCGCAAACACGTTCTAACACTGACCTCTGTAATTAGTGTATGATGGACACTGGCCTGGCTGCCCCTATACAGGTGACGGCTTCATTGTGGTGATACCTGAAGCGCCACGGTTGACGTACGAGTGGCTCCGGAACTGATAATATTGCGAATGGCGCCCCGACCTCCATAATTAATCTATGAAATCATAAATTAATTTAAGAGATCGGTGCGTCATTTGCAATATTATTAGTTCCAGAGACACACGGACCTGCTTACAGCGCCAACATGGCGTCGATCAAGTACCTCCAAAAAATATGACGGCAGCCTCTCAAGTGTTAATCACAGAACAATTATAGAGCTCACTGCGCTCACACAACAGGCGCGATGAGCGATTTAGAGAAACTGTTGGACGATGTTCGGAAGTATCTACTATTTCGAAGAATTATCTTATTTCAGCAAAAAGAAAGGTAAAAATGCCATTTTAATTTTCAAGTTTTAAAATTCACGCGACAACGCTCGACGGTGTCAAGGCGTCGTTGTGACGTCACCTCTATGTTTTTCACAGTAGTTTGTCACAGTTTGAAGATAGATGTGACGTCTCGCTCTGATTGGTGTTCAATCCAATATGGCGGAATTGCTGTATTTTTTTAGGTTTTATTTACAGTCTATTTGGGGAGAAGTTACCATTATACGTAAACAATTATGGCGTCAGATCACGTGATTATATTTTCACTGTACTAGTGATGCGAAACATTGGCAGACAAGTTGAGAATGAACGATTGATTGAATGAATACATTCTTAAATCGATTATCAATACTATTTAATATGATATTCTTCTGAATTGTGATGTTGGAAACGATATTATTAAGACCTTTCAATACGGATCCTATAATTTTAAATATTCAAATTTGTAGCTAACTGTAAATGTTACATAAAATATTATGTTTGAATTAATTTTAATTTATTACATATTAAATTTATAAATGGTTTGTCCTTACAATATTTTATTTTTATTATTATTTATATTATACTATTATTTTTATTATATTTGTTATTACAATCCTTCTCCTATTATGATTGTCGAATTATTCGACTTTATAAATCATTCGAACTGATCGAATGATTTACCATGATTAGTAACTACTTTAAACTACTTGACAATTTTGAAATAGATTTATAAACTTAAAGAATCAGGCTAACATTCCAATCGTACAATTGAAACCATTAGTTAAAGTCTCCACTTCTTTTCCGAGAATCCGAGTCGTGAATAATGTAGTAGGCATGTAGGCATTTCGACTAGCCTGAACTGACATTTCGCGCTGAACAACTTTTTTTTTTTTATTCGATGACAAGCTAGTCCTTGACTGCGATCTAACCTGATGGTACGATGCAGTCTAAGATGGTAGCAGGCTAACTTGGAAGGGGTATGGCAGTGAACATTTAACCCATACCCCTAATTGGTTTCTACACGCCATCATGCCGTCGAAATCATCATCATTCGAAAATGTGTACATTAGTAGTTGTAAATTATTCGAATAGTCAGATCATTCGCAGTCACGCATCGCTAACCGGCAGCCCGACCACGTAACTATTGTCTCACATCTCACATCCAAAAATATCCTTAAGGATCGTTATCGTTACAGTCCTTATAACCGGTACCGCGTAAGCTTTTTCAGGAGTGTAGCAATAGGTCGCAATCAGGTGACTATCACGTGACTATCGATACTATAGTGGTGGGTCATACGTATAATCCGACTAATTTGAACATCTATGATAATCTAGCAATCTATACGGCTATAGCAGTCTTCTTTATTTGACTGCGTTATACCAATTGAAATAATTAATAATTGCCATAGCTAATAATAATTGCTCTTGAATTAAATATTTAATATCTGCAAATAATATACGCAATATTTATTTAAGTAGGATGGTACTTCTTACAGACAAACACCTATAAAACTTATTCCCGCATCACAGACAGAATTTACCCAGGCGCAAATTATTAATGAATAATATTTATGTGCCGTATGTCGTACGTAATACCTATGTAGGTACATACCCCATGCGGCTAGTTCATGGAACTAGGAATTACGACTACGTTAATTAATCCAACAATGATAACAACTGCGAGTTTGATGCCACCCAAACACCAAACTATTTTTATGATTTCAGATTTTTAAACTTTATACTTCGTATCAAACTTTCAGACGGCAAACCAGAGATTACTCTTTACTTAGGCGTAGTCGTAATTCCTAGTTCCATGCTCTTTAAACTATCCGTAAACATACGAAAATGTCAAAAAGTAACCTATAGATCTAAAAATTATTCTTCAATGATTTTAACATTAAACATACTTCTTAAAATACTACTAATTGCTTTGCTAATTTGACAAATTATTTAATAAAGCTTTTTAAAACACTTTAACAGAAAATATGAGTAGTAAAACGATTAGTGGACACCTTATGTCACCGATAAGAACACCTCACGCCTTGTATCAATGAAAGCCGAGTTTGACGTAACTTTTGTCGTAGTCCTTAACGACATCTTACTTCAAAAGTCTTACGTGGAACCAATTTTCAGCAATGTTCATACGAAAATTGTATCGATAGTGTACTGCATCAATGTCAAAACATTTTTTTGTCCTCAACGATCCTTTAAGGACTATATCAATGATACGTGGAGCCAAAACCATGTTTTGACATTGATGCTGTCCTTTAATGATTGATATATTTCTTAGCCGGTCGCCCTGCGGTTGCCATTTGCCTTAATACACGGATCTACGAGCGTAATAAATACGACTTCCGATATTTTACAATCGACTAAGCTCGTTCTTATCATTCACTCTATGGTTCACGTTTTATTTCCAGCACTAGGGATTTGTTCTATTTCATATGTCAAACACAAACTAGGCTATTAGTCTGTGTTTTTTTTTTCCGATGGTGACTAGATTAATGCTAAAATAATATCGTAAACTGCATAGTTTGAAGTACATTTGTGTTTAATATAAACTTAAAAATGTTTTGCTTCGGGAAATAAAACGTTTGTGAGTGATTTATAGCGCGAACAGTGAAAATAGTGTTAGCAAAACTGAAATGTCCTGTCCGGTATGTTTTGTTTACATATAATGGTAACCTCTCTCCAAATAGACTGTATACTAAAGTAAATATCAATCTCGCACGAAATAGAAACTAAATACATTTTTTATAGAACCACGAATCCTATTTCATTGCATAAAGTTGATCGTTGGCGACTGCTACCATGCCTATCAACAACACAGGCAGGTATACTGACCTGCACAGGGACGCGCCACACTCGCCAGCAGCGGCGCCGATCTGCCGAATGCGAAACAAGCTCATTATACTTCCGTCTTCAGAACGCTTCAGAGGGTCGGAGTTCAGGCGCAGAATACACAACAGTACAGGCGCAGAAGATTCACTCCGCGAAATCATTTAAACAAGCTACAAGCTATAATTTTAGAAAAATTCAACAATTTTTAATATAATACCGAAATAAAGAATAACTGAAAAGGGAAAAGTGTCCATATCTTCAAATTTTGAAATGATTTTGATGAAACCTTTACTGTGCCCTAGTTGAAGTAAATTAAGAAGAATTAAGAATTTCTTTATTGGTACAGAAATTTTTTTACAACAAAACAAGTAGTCCCTACCCTCTGCGCTAGGAAAACCTGTATTGCAGAAGATAGTTCCTTCCAAGGATACAACATTCTGATTTTATATAACTAAAACTTAATTAGGCTAACATTATGTGTGTGCGTGCGTTTGAGTGTATGTGTGCGTGTGAGTGTGTGTGTGTGTGTGAGCGTATGTTAAGTGCTTGCTGCAATAGGTACTGTTTGTTTCTGTCTTGTTTGTGCGCGCAAGGATTACTTTAATATTTTTAAAATATCCTCAGTTTGACCATACCCCTTGGACAACAGCCAAGCCCTAAGTTGTTTAATTAAATTTGACCTATTTAGTCTGATAATGTCTCTGTCATACCTAAGGAATTTATTATAAATGTATGATGAGTTAAATTCAAATTGTAATTTGGCAAATCTAGTGCTTGATAAAGGAATAGGGAACTTGAGTACTCTTTTGCTGTTATCTATAGTACCAGGGTCAATTTTTGAGTGGAAGTCTAAGATTATTGAAAATAAATATAGTTGTCGAACATTGAGAACATTGCATTCATCATATAATTTGTCAGTGGGATATCTAAATGGTTTTTTAAAAATAGTTTTAAGTAAAGTTCTGTTTGCTCGCTCTAATCGCAGTAAAAATGTCTTCCCAGCTCCACCCCAGTCCCCATGCACTAATACAGTAGGTCAAGATTGGAAGACATAAGGATTTATAAACCATTATTGAAGTTTCAAATCTCTAAGGTTCCGAAATAAGGGAATGAGTTTCTTTATCTTATTAGAGGTGTTAAGAATATGAGATGTCCAATTTAGATGTTCATCTAATGTGATGCCAAGATATTTTATGTTTGTTTCTTTAGATAAAATAGCACAACTGCAAGCGTCTTGGACACTTTTACGGTTACAAGGATAAGTGTGAATTGGAAGTTTAAAAAGTTTATCAGGGTTACTCTTACGAGATATACTGAAACACACATATTTCGTTTTGGCAGTGTTGATAGTAAGTAAGTTATCCTCTAGCCAAGATGTTATTTGTTTAAGCCCTTCTTCAGCACGCGACTTTGCTTCCTCCCAATTATCCCCCTCAAATAAAACAACAGTATCATCTGCAAAGCAAAATATACGTCCTGATTTTAGGGAAAAATTACAGAGCGGATTTATATAAGTAAGGAATAGAGTAGGGCCCAAAACGCTCCCTTGAGGGACTCCGTAAGAAATGTTAGAAAAATCGCTTATAGCATTGCCAATTTTAGTACAGTACGATTCAAACTAAATGCGTCTGCGTGAAGTTAGCTTTGCGATCTTGCGCATGGTAAACTCGAGAACTAAATCACTTAACGGGCGGTACGTTCCACCTCAGCTTAAGCAAGCCGAGGTAGTACCCTATCGCCCGAATTACGCATTTATTAAATAGTACTTAGTATTATTTACAAAATGATCACGAAATATGATGAAATAAAACTTTATTTATATTCAAATTATTTATTCATTGAAACAAAAAATTAAAGTTCAGCAGTTAAAAAGCATTGATTATACAAATAAAATGAATGATTAAACTAGGGGCGATATTCCTGTTATGACATCCATTCCATCTCGGCTTGTGCTTGCCATTGGGCTTGTGGTATCAGAATCAGAAGAATCATCCATTTCGAAATCAGAGTCATCTTCTGAACTTGATTTTTCTGTTTCTGGATCTGAATCATCTTAGCCACGAATAATAAATTTTTCTGTTAACGCATCTATTGCTGGATCTCTTTTTTTGTATTCATTTTCATTTTTAATGAGTTTCTGACACATCTTAGCCACGAATAATAAATTTTTCTGTTAACGCATCTATTGCTGGATCTCTTTTTTTGTATTCATTTTCATTTTTAATGAGTTTCTGACACATATTACCATTCTTGGGAACCTATCATATCAACTTTCTCCTTTACTAAATTCATAATATCATTAATGTTCCAGTGAACATTTTTTTCCCCACATATCCTTTTACCGCAGCCCATGCCAACTCAATAGGATTAAGGTCAGGGTGATAAGGTGGCAATCTTAGGACAGTGTGACCGTGGTCATTTAATAATTTATCTATTGAGAAAGATTTTGATCTATCTTTATGAAGTGCAATCAATTTATATTGTTGTGGCTTAAGGTACCCTGGATTGAAGTCAATTTTTTTCTCAATCAGCCAAGCAACCATTTCGGCTTTTCGAGAATTCGAAGTTGGTGCCCGCTCAATCTGTTTATTGTGATAAGGGGCATTATCGATTACGATAACAGAGTTAGGTTCTAAATTTGGAATCAATTTTTCTGTTACCCATTTTTTATAGTTTTCGTGATTCATGTCATCATGAAAGTCTCCAGTTTTAGTTCCTGATTTAAACATAAGGAGACAGTTAGGGACGAAACCTTTTTCGGACCCTGCATGGACAATAATAATGCGCTGTCCTTTACTTAAGGGTCGCTTAAGACCAGCGTTTGAAGTATCAGTCCATGCCTTTGACTGCGTGTGAGTTGAGTGGACATATGATTCGTCTGTATAGACAATGGGTCTGCCTTCTTCCCGGTAATTTGAAATTTTTTCTAAATATTCTATACGTTTTAAACGAATTTCAGTATGTTCAATTAGAATTTTGCGATTACTTTCCATTTTTTTCCATCCAAACCCAAGATTTTTTATTATGCGTCGTAAGCTTGACATAGATCCATTAAAGTTAATATCGGATCGCAGTTTAATTAACAGACTGCGTAACGTGGGCAACTCTTTATTTGTCTCGTGGAATCGATGTATGCATCTCTTAATAACGCCTTGATCAAAGTCGTCGATCTCCGTTACTCTTTTTAAACCTCTACGTTTTTTTCCAGGTGTGCTAAAAACAGTCATTAGATCGTTTTCTTGTGAACATTTGATTATATTTTGAAGGCTACGCTTTGATATGCCAGTAGCATTAGCAGTGCGCTTTTGAACGGATTTTAAATTTTGCACTCCATGTTCACTCTCATTTTTCATAAATTTATATACGTTATAAATAGTTTTTCGGGTCTGACTACGCAGTACTTTTGCCTTTGGCATTTTAAACAGTTAACACGTTTAACCGGCTTAGTAGTAGTTAAAAAACATCAATAAATAACAACCAGTAACAAAAATTTAACAAACAATAACTATAATAAAACAAAGTAACTTTTCAGCTCGACTGTACAAATAAACAAGACACGTGTAGCGAGAGAGAGACGCATCAAGGAACTGTAGGAGCACGGAGTGATTACATTCTCTTGGTCTAGGAGCGAGACGTGCGCGGTTACCCTCCCCGCTACCTCGGGCGACCGCGGACACCCAAAATGTGTGTTCTGCGCAACGTCGTGCGCAAACTTCAGGGGCGCATTTACGTTTGAATCGTACTGCACACTGCTGTCTACCCTTGAGGTGTTTTTAAACCAGTCTAAAGTAATGCCTCTAACACCCATACTGCAGAGTCTATCAAGCAAGATAGGGATTGACACAGTATCAAAAGCTTTTTGCAAGTCAAGGAAAATGCCCACACATTACATTTCCTTCTCGTATCGAGACATTTTGTAACATGATTAGTCACTTCTAATACTGCGCCCAAGGTAGATCTATTTGTTCTAAAGCCAAATTGGTTAGATGCAAGGAGATCCGCCTGCTCAAGGAATTTTACCAATCTAGAGTTGGCAACTTTTTCCACTATCTTACTTAATACACTCAGCAGTGATATAGGTCTGTAATTTGAAACAGCCTTTTTATCTCCACTTTTATGGACAGGAATTCCGACTGCTTTTTTTAATATATCTGGAAAAACACCAGTAGATAAACTTAAATTCACAAGGTGGACGAAAGGTTCCAAAAGTAAATTTTTAAATCTTTTAACAAAAAATGTACTAATTTTATCATGCCCTGAAGCACTACTAGAATTTAGTTTTAAGATAATTTTGTCTACTTCATAGATGTCGGTGGGATAGAACATGAGCGAGTTAAGAGGAGGGTTAGATACAATATCGAGATTTTTCTTGTTTTGTCCTCCTAATTTGTTTATGATTTTAGTAGCGAGATCTTGCCCTATACTTGTGAAATATTTATTTACATGTGCTAACGACTCTTCAGGAGTGTTCTTTATATTTAATAAATCTATAGAGGGTTCATTAGATGTAGGTAAATTACAAATTTCTTTAATTGTATTCCATGTGCCTTTAGAATTACCCGCATTTTGTTTCAGCTTTCCACGCAAGTAATGCCGTTTCAGTGACTTCAGTAAGGAGTTGCAAACATTTCTATATTGAGTATATGTTATCTTATTTAAATCTGTTGGAGATCTCTTATAAATCCTGTGTAGGCGATCTCTTTTCCTCATGCATTTAACAATACTACAGTTAATCCAAGGTTTTAGGGGCTTTAGCTTTTTAGGAAATGTTGAGACATTCATATTAATTAAAATGATTTCTTTTATACTATTGACAAGGAAACTTGCTGCGAAATTTGCGTCTGTGGAGTTAAAGAAATTTTGCCAATTTATTTGTTTTAAGTTTATTTCCATAGCTTCGTAATTGTAAGTAAATCTAGTTATATTGTTAGCCATGGAGTCTTTAATTTTATTGTTTAGTTTTAGGTTTAGTAAAATAGGAGAATGATCTGTAATAATAGGCTCAAAGACAAAAGTACGTGGGTCATTTATATTTTTGACAGCAAAATGATCAAGGTAACGCAATACTCTCGTAGGAATATTAATAGCAGGTATAAGACCATTTAATGCTAGCATATTCTGGTATTCCTGACTATAAGAGCAGTGACTGTCAGGTAGGAGGTCCATATTTAGGTCTCCAGTTAAAATAATTCGTCTGTACCTTACATTTTCCAGAAACGCACTAAGAGAATCTAAAAACATTTGTGGATTACGAAAACCTGCAGGGCGGTAAATAGCTATGATATGAATGTCTTTAACAGTAATAATGAGACAGTTGGCTTCTGACATTGAGACTTCACAGGACGAGACATGTAAATCAGTTTTTGTATAGACGATAACTCCATCGTTTTGATTGTGATTAGTTTTTGTGTGAAAACTCGAATAACCATCAACTTGTGGGGGTTTTGTTATATACTGAGTCCAACATTCGGTTAGAACAAGTATATCAGGTTTTATTTGTAGTCTTGTTATGAAAACATTATTGACATAAATGACGTTATTGATAACATACTCACTTTTTCACAAGATTCCGGTAAGGGTAGTTTTCTTGCGTTGTTGGACTTTTCACGAGCGTTTGACTCAATTAATATAAAACTAATGCTAGCCAAACTATCGTACTACGGATTTTCCTCAAGTACTGTTAAATGGTTCGCTAGCTACCTTATGGACAGAACGCAACAAGTGGTTATCCGGAAAAATGATGGAAATGACTTGGTATCTTCACTGAAAGCTGTCAATAGAGGGGTCCCACAGGGTTCCATTTTGGGACCACTATTATTTATATTATATTCTGCCGACATAATCAACTGCATAGAAAACTGTCAGTATCATTTATATGCTGACGACCTTCAAGTATATGTACCTGCTGATCACGAAGACGTTAGTTCTGCAATTAACCAGATGAACAAGGTTCTAAACAACATCTCACGATGGTGTCAACAAAATGCTCTTATCCTTAATCCCCTTAAGTCTAAATTTATGGTCATAGGTACTAAGAAACAAGTCAGTAAAATACTAGTCCAGCAACCAAAACTCTGCATTGACGGAGTAAACATTGAACATGTACATGAAGCACGTAATCTTGGACTGCGAATGGATGAAAACTTACGCTTCGAAGAACACGTAATTGATCTTGCCCGGAACTGTTTTTATAGACTTAAAGTTCTGTATAAGATTAGGCCTTACATTAGTATTAACCTCAGAATTAAACTTTGTGACACACTAATTTTGTCAAAATTAAATTATTGTTTAACAGTTTATGGACCATGCTTGTTAAGTAAATCGTGGCGATTACTTCAGCGCGTACAAAATGCTTGCGCTCGTTTTTGTTTTCCTATTCCGCCAAGATCACACGTTACTCCTTTTTTAAATGAACACAATATGCTAAAAATGAAAAACAGATATAATTTACTTTTAGGCACTCTATTGTTCGGTGTTGTTAAATCCCAAAAACCTGAATATCTGTATTCGAAATTGAAATGGCGCGAGCCAAGCTTTGGGCTTAGGGCGATGGTGCCACTTTTATCAATGCCACGCCACCGGTCGGCAGCATTTCGTGGCAGCTTTAAATATCTTGCCACGAAATGCTGGAATGACATCCCTCCACCTTTTCGCAATGCAAGCTCTAAATTTGTTTTCAAAAAACTTTTCAGAGAACAGTTATTAATGACACAAAAAAACGAATAATCATATTAAAATACATAGTAAGATAGCCGTGGTAGTAAATTTACAAATAATAAATTAAAAAAAAAAAGGAAAGGACATTATCGATTCAATTTTATAATACAATTTTTATTTTACCTAATAAGTTATTTTCATATGTATAATATTTATTTATTTTAAATGACTACCCTCTTATTCGGGCCCTAGCAGAATATCAGCGCTGTGGTTACATATGTATCCACAGCATTTAGCTGAGCTAGAACCCTTTCATTGGCATGACACATAGTAGACACTAGTTAAGTTAGATTGTAATTACTTTCTGTTTTTCCATTTTCATGTGTATTTCCATTTTGTTTCTTATATTTTGTTTTCATGTCAATGAATAAATAATATTCTATTCTATTCTATTCTAAAACAAGAAAATCGTCCAAGTTCTTATTTATACTCCTAATAAAATGAAAACAAATAGAAAAAAGAATGATCACAATCCCATTAATAGTTTCGGAAAATATGTGGACATACATACATACATACACCTATAAAATTTTATATATTAATTGTTTGGAAGCCCTAATAGATTATCATAGGTGAATATTAGCATCAATTGTTTGAACTATGCGCCCCGCCCGTTGTCACTTCGGCTTCGCAACTCAATGAACTATGTCGGTAACTTTGTGCTCCTCCAGATCCAACCAGCTCATGGACTTGGCGAGTTGACTGAAGTCCACATGTCTTACCTGAAGATGCGTGTTCAAATGTTGCAAGTACGCATGCTCAACAACAAATTCCTCCAAACAAAGTGTACATTGGTAGGGGGCACTTTCGCACTTGAACATATCCTGAGAAGCTAGAGCTTTGAGAATAGCATCATCCAATAGTTGTGTTTCTAGCTTTATACTACTATCCGATAAGTATTCCTCATTAAGAGCATCATCTTCATGTATCACCTCCACATCCTCATCTACCAACACTGACTCGTCGTTTGCTTCAGTTTTCACTACATCTGTGTCGATGTCGTCTTCTGATTCACTCTGCATGTCTTCTAGTATGTGTAAATCACAATGATCAGGTCCCAATGTTGTCGCTACCAAATCATTTTTTAATTGGTGTCTTGTAAGGTTTATCTGTTTGATGTGAAGTCTTGTTATCTGTGGACAAATAAGTTGACTATTGAGCAAGTTCAATTATAAATTATAATCATCATCATCATCAATCTACCCATCAATGGCTCACTGGTCAGAGAGAGTTATAGGCCATGGTCAACCACCCTGGCCTGTTTGGCTATGTCGTCATGCCGCTGTCGTTATGCCGCTATGTCGTCATGCCTCTATGTCGTCATGCCTCTATGTCGTCATGCCTCTATGTCGTCACACCGTCCACGACCGAACACCACTTCGTGTGCAGTGTGTAGTGTGTCTCGTGACCGCTAGTCGTGTCGTGTCGTGGCTCATGCACAAACGATGTTACTGTCAATTATTTACTTAAAACTGTCGTCCATATCATGGTATCTCGAAAATACATATTGATATCAATATTAAAAGCAAGAAAAGAAAAAACAATATTATAGGGTCATTTGCTGCAATCGTGTTTTATTTCGCAAAAGTTTAACAAGCAATTAACTAAAGAACTTCCTAAAGAATTACCTAAAGATATAGTTAAAGAACAAGAATTAAGAAGATTTGAATAAGCAATGTATGGGAAAACAAAAATTGAAAGCTTTGACACTTTTTGAAAAAAAAAAAGATACATTTATTTTTTTATATAAAACAGTGTAGCAGCACAGTATATATGTATTAAGCACTCACTAGTTCACATTGTTGAACCAAGTCCATTAGCAGCCCTCGGGCTCTCAAGCCCTTGTCTCTAAATCTGCTAAAGTTTCTCAAGCTCTGAGCGCAATGCACACAAAGTGTCTGTTTCAGATTTTCCAGGTCACACGGCTGAAACAACATATTGTATAAATAATTGGGTATTCAAATGTTGTGAAAATGTTGATATTCATTAATTATTATCGAAAATGCAACATGCAAGGATAACAGGTATAAAAATAGAAAATTAATTGACCCAAAACAAATAAGTTATAGGCTGTTTTACTGCGACTGTATCTGTCTCTTTCTAAAACGAAATTTTCTATGAGCAGTGTAATGGAGCTATTGCGGTGTGACGTCATACCTCAGTAGCACTCTCTTTGTCTAACAGGAAACTTTAAAGCTCTATATTTCTGAGACTAGAAAAGATATTAAAAAAAGAAAAACAGGAATTGCATTAAAATACATAAAAACTTTATTTTAGATAATCTATATAAATAAAAATGAATGTTGGTAAGCGCATAACTCAAGAATGGATGGACCAATTCGGTTAATTTTTTTTTTGTATGTTCCTTAAGTTCCACGGAAGGTTTTAATACAAAAAAAAAAAACAAAAAACTAAATTCACGCGGACGAAGTCGCGGGCATCAGCTAGTTATTTATAAAATATCAGTCGCCCAGTTGGGTATTTGATGTTTGTTCTCCAATCACGCAGCAATGGAGCAACATATTAATGCAAGTTTCTTCATAGATCTAGGTTTCTTTTAAAAATGATTATAAGCCAAGCTGAACTAAACTAACATTCCCCTCTCCCCTCCACATAAGCGGCAAGCTTGTGTTAGGAGTGCGTGTGACAATAGTGCAACAGGTGGGGATTGAACTGGCAACCTTTCAGTGTTCAGTCTGCACATTTAACTGTTGGGCCATTAAGGCCTAAGTTGAAGTTCTGAATCCTGCACAGGGTGTTCCTTTTAAAGACTAACTTGACTACCTCCCCGGCGCAGTGGTCTGGGGTTCGATTCCCAGCTGTGACAATTTGAGAAATGATAATTTCTGGATTGTCTCGGGTCTGGCCTGGTGGGAAGCTTTGGTCGTGGCTAGTTACCACCCTACTGTAAAGCACATGCCGCCAAGCGATTTAGCATTCCAGCACAATGTGTAGAAACAGATTGGGGTTGAATGTACACTTGTCATACCCCTTCCAAGTTAGCCCGATCCGATACCATCTTTGACTGCATTGTCACTGAACATCAGGTGAGATCACAGTCAAGAACTATCTTGTGATTGAATTATAAAAAAAGCTTACAGGATTTCCAGTTAAGTGTTGATATGCTTCTTCCAAGTTGTGTTTGCTCATTAGATAGAGCTTGCCTTCAGTCTCCAGGCAGATCATGCAGACCTGTAAAGATAATATATTCTACTAATTCATCATCATCAGCATCCCATCAACAGCCAACAACTGAGCGCAGGCCTCCTCTCCAAGAAGGGTTATAGGCCAAAGTCCACAACCCTAGACTAATAACCTAACACCTTTAATAACCCTACAAAAATACTGTTCAGGATTGGCTAAAAATGAATAAAATAAAGCATATGTTTACTGTATATTAACAATAATGCATATAATTAAATTGCAACTTAAACCCTAGCAAAGTTACCTGCACTGTTGAGGGAATTGCACCAGCACAAATTTGCCTTGAGCCACTTTCCGTTTCATACATGTCATCGCTCAGGAAATGCTGCGAGCAGACCACAGCAGGGTCTGGGAGGGGAGTGTCTTGTCTGCCGAGGGCTCTGAGCCAGGCAGCACGGAGATGCGAGTCACTGGGGAACCTGCAGATTACACCAGTTCAACATTGAGTTGTAATGATGAGAGTGAATGTGTGCATGTGTGTGATACACATAAACAAAGATCTCACATTTCTGCCCAGAGGGGACCTATCTACAACACTTTTGTTTCTGAATTGTGGCCTGCGGGTAAGAGTTCTAGGAATGGATACTAATTTTGAAGTAATTAATGATGTCCTCACGACTGTGGCTAGCTCCAAGAGACAAGCTATCTGAGCTGAAGATATTAGTTTTATACATAAACACACATACACACACATATAGTGCATTGTAGATAGTACATTTACTTCTTTGACGTTTTTCTCTCCAGACAAGGGTTGCCTGGAAGAGAATGCTTTTGCAATAAGGCCTTTGCACCTTGTATTTATTTCCTCTTTCTTGTGTATCAACCTTTAGAGGTAGGGTCATGACGTGTCAAAGGACTCATAGGAGCCACAGGTTTGAATTTTGAATTTGAATTTATTTCTTGTTAACAATTTTCTATTCTATTCTATCCTACAGTGCACAGGTGTGTGCGTGGTGCACACAGGTGCACTCTCTGTTTCCTGACTCTCATGGCCAGACGGAACGCCGATCCGACATGACCAGAGACATCAGGCGCAGCGGCTTTACGTGCTCTCCGCAGCACGGGGTGACGAACCGCCAACTTCCCAACTCCGGCCTGACATACGCAGTTGAATATGTTGACATTGTTAACCATTCGACTAAAGTTAGTAGTGCCTACGACGACATCGTCAAGCTTGTGGGCAAGACAAGCAGTGGACCGAAATGAAAGGGCTTGCATGTATACAATGATCCTCTTTTTATACAATTATAAATCTTTAGGGTCTACTAAAACTCACTCGTGGAGCGTGACCGCCGCGGATCCCGAGACTGTCTCCGCAGTGCTTTTGCAAAAGGGCGCGTAGCACCGCATGTTGATTGTTTTTTAATTATTAAGAAAATTAATAAAATCCAAGAGAACACTTTGGATTATTAGTTATAACTTATAAAATAATGTAAACATTTAATTCTAGTGGTGTAGTGGATCCAAAGCACAGAACGCAGAGTACATTATAATATACTGATACTGACACCATAGCATAGACCACGAACACTAGGACACTGACACACAGAAGCATGAAGGTAGCAAATACATGGAGGTGCCTTACCTACAAAAATCGGGTGCATACCTACAGAAAAAAACTCATAAAATGGCCGCCCATTAGGGAGTGCGCTTCGAAACTATCGACATCGATAAGGAGTGAAGCGATAATCAAGTATTTATGTATACGTAGTATTTATAGGTAATAATAATTACGTAACGTACGTTTGTACTCTATCAGGTACATATTTCAGGATTTAGGTTTTTAAAGATCTTGGAATATCCAAACAGTTTCGCTGCCGTTTTGTGAAATTGAAAGAGATCACCATATATAAAAAAAGTACTCATTTATAAATTATAATATGTATCAATCGTTTGTTAATTATAAACCACTATTTCTTTTCATTAAAAGAGCAACTTGCTGGTTCATAGTAGTAGAATTTCTTTCTTGCGGTGGTAGAGTCGAAACATGACGTGCTTAGCATGAGACAGCTATCTGCATGCCCTACATATAAATAAACAAATATAGAATACTAGTTGACCCGGCGAACTTCGTACCGCCAACTTATATTTTATATAAATAAAACAAATAAACTATCCTAATAAAAAAAAACTATCCTATCTTTCAAATTGGACTAAATTACAGATAGTAACGAAGTTTGATCAAAATCACTTTAATTTAAATTTAATTTTATATCACACAATATATTATTATCACACAAGTTAAATAGTTTAGGAGTCCATCGTGGACAAATAACGTGATACGTAATTTATATATATTACTAGGTGACCCAGCGAACTTCGTACCGCTTCTTATCTATATAAATAAAACAAATAAACTATCCCAATTCAAAAACTATCCTATCTTTTAAGTTGGACCAAATTACAAATAGTTAAGAAGTTTTATAAAAATCGGTTAAAATCGGTAATTGAATTGCACATGGATTATTATTAAATCCACCTCTTGCTCTTACCGCAGAAAAGAAATGTATCACACGATCTTTTCATATTTTATGTAGAGGGATGTGTGTTATATTTATATTTTCCACGCCTATAGCACCCATACATTTTTTCTTTAAGTTTTCACTAGCCGGAAACGACAGCAGAAAACACGGACATTATCATCTATTATATAGAGGTATTAGATTCTAGCATTTATTATTTATGTGAAGTATTAAAATAACCGGACAAATGATATAAATTTCAACTATAAACACCAAACTTCTTGTATTATCTGATAATATGGTGATGAGCAGTACCTAATGCATTAGAATTTATTCAAGTCGTTTAACGTCACCTATAATAATATCGACAAGTCGATAATCCATTGACACAAATCCAATAACACGCAACTACTTGACAGGCTGACAGCTGCAGTTCAACCAATAAGAGTGAATACATAATGTGTTGTACATAAGGCTCATAAAATGGCGGATGGCACCCGGCTTGACTAGTAGTTACTTTATATACTTCATCTCCATCTATTTCATTTCCTACCTACCATGCACAGAAGGCTATATTGTCTTTGGAAGGATACTACATCCAAAGACTACAATCACAAAGTACATTTTACTGACCAAACTACCACAGAACACAATATACTCTCAGGGAGGTTCCATGACAGGGATAGTTTTCACTAGCGCCATCTACGATCGTCCCATGACATCTCTTTGGAGGCGGGAGATTCAAACGTGGCATTAATCTACTTATTAAGCAAACTATAATAGGACTACGCAAGCACTGTCCCCAACACACTGTGCCAGACGTGGGTGGCACTATATTGAATACTAGCTGATGCCCGCGACTTCGTCCGCGTGGATTGAATTTTTAACATCCCGCGGTGACTCTTTGTCACCCTCCAGGTTCTCAACTATACCTATCCAAAAAATCACGTCAATCCATAGCTTTGTTGCAGCGTGATTGAAGGACGAACCAACAAACTAACACATTTTCGCATTTATAATATGTATTATTAACGAAGAATTAATACTACGATAATTATTATAGGCAATATAATTAAATTTTAGAACACAAAAGTTACTATTGTAATATTACTTAAATAATATGATAGTTAGATATAACCCTCGGGGACTTTTTGTAGAGAATAATGAGTACTTTAATCATGTAGTACATCATTTTTATGTATCATCAATAGTTTTCTCAGCACACGCTAAATAATGCATTTTATAGGCAAAATGTTGCTACTTTGGGTTATATACTGCAATTTTCTTAAGGATCTCTAATTTTTTTGATAATAAATTATAGCCTACTAGCTGATGCCCGCGACTTAGTCCGCTTGGATTTAGTCTTTAAAGTCCTTCGGGAACTCTTTGATTTTCCGGGATAAAAAGTAGCCTATGTCACTCTCCAGGTCCACAACTATACCTATGCAAAAAATCACGTCGATCCGTAGCTCTGTTGCGGCGTGATTGAAGGACAAATCAACAAACACACTTTCGCATTTATAATATTAAACTAGCGGCACGCTATGATGGCCGGTTTGACGTTTGTCCGCTCATGAAGTTCCGTATTAATTGATAACGACTTTGAAGGAAATAATTGTATTACTTTATTGACGATAGTGATGTGCAGAGATTCATAAATTTTATCGAATGTAGTTTTAGGTTTAGGACTCAAAATTTATTTATTAAATTGATTTCTAAAATGTATACAAGTGTAGAAAAATCAGTTTGCACCATTTAAGGGGTGAATGTACTTGTGAATATGAACAATTTTCACTATGTGGACAAACCTCTGAAATCGCAAAAAAATATCAGCTGTTTCATACAAAAGGTAAAATTTTTATTTTTATATGATATATACCACAACTCGGCAATTGGTTTTCTAAATTGAAAATTTTTAAAAATGGAATCTAATACGATCGTCACATAGGATCGCTGGCTAGCACAACTACTACCTCCGGCAAACTCGCGTCAATGCTCAATGCAAAACAAAGCAGTTTCGAATTGACGTTGCTTCGAAAAGTATAAACTGTCAGTGCAATGCGATTGTGATATAGTTTTGACCTGGCTTTGGATTTCAAATATTGATACTGCATTACTGTTGACCCTTGCTCGTTAATTTGGACTCTGTTCAAGCCCTTTGTTGTGGATTTCGTCGATATGACCGAACGTACGCAGAGAACTGTTCTAAATAGTCAGACACGTGAGTTCGTAATACGCCTTCGTAACTATTTCGATCGTGAAGCTCAAAATGGAGGGCCAATTTTACCTATAACGTCAGTGGTTGAACGCGTAGCTGATGCGCTTAATATTGGACAACGAACTGTTAGACGGATAACTAAAAAAAAATATGGCGAGACTGGCACAGAAGAAAATAAACTTCACACACCAAAAAAGAGAAAACGAGCAAAACCAGTCGTAGGCATCGATAGCTTTGATGCCGATGCTATCCGAAGACATGTTTACGGCTACTATTTACAGAAGGAGTATCCAACAAGAAAAAAGTTGGTGCATTCACTGAAGGAAGCTGGATTATTCTTCGGTGGGGAAAGTTCTTTAACGAAGATTTTGAAGACCATTGGATTTCGATACAAAAAATGTAACAAACGCAAAATATTGATGGAAAGATTTGATATAGCGATGGCAAGGTATACTTTTTTACGGCAAGTGAAAGAAATCAAAAATTGGCAAAATGTTGTGTTCTTGGATGAAACATGGCTTAATGCTAACCATACTGTAGGCCGTTCTTGGAACGATGACACAGCAGCATCTACTTCCAAAGTTCCTGTAGGAAAAGGATCGCGACTTATAATTTGTCACGCCGGAACCATCAACGGGTTTGTCGAAGGTTCTCTCATGGCTTTTGCGTCAAAAACCACTGGAGACTATCATGAAGACATGAATGGAGAAAAGTTTACTGAATGGTTTACCTCAATGTTGTGTAGCCTCCCTGAACCATCTATTATAATTATGGACAACGCCCCATACCACTCGATGCAAATTGACAAGCCACCTGCCCAATCCCAAAAGAAAGCTGATATCGTCGCATGGCTTCGTAAAAATGGCGTAGATGCAAACATGAATATGTTAAAAGCGGAACTAGTACGTCTTTTAAAAGAAAACAAACCAACCAAGATCCGATACGTCATTGACGAAATAGCATTAGAACATGGGCACAGAGTTATACGGTTACCGCCTTACCATTGTGAGTATAATGCGATTGAGTTGGTGTGGGCTCAAATTAAGGGATATGCTGCAAGACACAATACAGAACCCCCATTTACCACAAAAAAAATGCTAAAATTATTAGAAGAAGCTTGTGAACATGTGACTAAAGGAGACTGGGAAAAGGTTGTGAATAGAACTGTTAAATTAATAAGGGAAGATTATGAAAGAGATGTGAAAATAGATAATATTATAGAAAACGAACATATAATTATTAATGTAGGTGATGATAGCAGTGACGACAGTGAAAATAGTAGTATGGACGAATCTGATTAATTATGGCCTTTTGTGGCACCTTTTTTGGTATCTTTTGTATTCATATGTTTCTTGTGTGCATATAAAGTATGTATATTCATTTTCATTCAAATATTCAGTTCGTTCAAATAAATTAAATAAACATATACATTTTTGTTTTATTAAACCTATTTAATCAGGTACAAAAACAAAACTTAATTGTTTTTTGTTCGAGAATAAATTGACATTCCACATCACTATTGTAATGTGTCAAACCGGCCATCATAGCGTGCCGCTAGTGTAAGCTTTCTATTGGTGAAAAAAAGTTAAAATCGGTCCAGTAGTTACAGAGCCTATTCAGTACAAACAAAAATCTTTCCTCTTTAAAATATTAGTACCTATAGATTATAGTGACGTCTTTAGAGACATACTTAACCATTTTCAATTCGAAAATAAAAAGGGTTTTTTTTTGAAATACAAAAATTGTAAACAACACAACACTGAACAGCGCATGCAAAGGTGACGAAAGGGCGGGAGGTGGTACGGCGTTCCCACGAGGCGAATTTTGTTGAATGGCGCCCTAGCCGTCTCTGTCTCCTGTATTACAAGAGATACCAACTTCCGTCGACGGTGTTCCCGCTCAATTACAACATGGGGTTATTCAAGGGGCGGAACAACAATTCCTGAAAACCCGGCAACGCATTGGTGGTGCCTCTGGTGCTACAGATGTTCATGGGCGGCGATAATCACTTAACATCAGGTGACCCGCCTGCTCGTTTGCTCGCTATTCATATAAAAAAAGAGAGACTGTTATGGCTACACATTCGCATAAAAGGATAAAAACAGAATGAAATATATCAAAAATAGGTAAAGTAGGTACCTCCACGTGCAGACTGCAGGGCGCAGGCAATCACAGAACATAGCTAACACCTAGTGGTTATTATATTCCCTTTGATAGGTAGTAGCTATAGTACGTATTAAAAATAATTTTCAATTTTTTTTATTCCAATAATGTTGGACCATTTTATGCAACTATTCCAAGTCGATAGCTTTAATAGTTACTAAAATAATTAACTGTGACAGACGGACGGACGGAGAAAGTCGCACCATAAGGGTTCGATTTTTACCATTTTGGTACGGAGCCCTAACACACAAGTCTTGTCTCCATGAAACAAAAGTCAATATCGCAAATACGAATAGGTCTACACTTTAAAATAAAAATAGGTAGGTATTAAAATTTAAATCTGCCCAGACATAGTTGACCCCCTGGCAACGCACAGACTATGTGGCAGGTGTACCTACTCCTGTACGTAATGTTAAGGACTTGCTAACGAAAACTGAAACCAGGGATTCAGAAGTTCGATCTGTACCCTCGTCGGTAACAGGGGGACAGATCGAACTTGTTATTCCTATCCGTTCCCTCGAGGGGGCGGGCCAGGGGGACAGACAGAAGCGCATGATACTGAGTTGAGTTTCAGTTTTCATCGACCTTATCGTGACTTTGGCAATGTTTTTTTTTATTCATGGAATCGATTATGTACCTAATCTATTTAAATTGAAAACAACCGCCGCTCGCAGAGGCATCAGTGTCACAGATCGCAGAGCGCTGTGACCGCATTGTGCGCGATACATTGCGTGCTCTAAACTACAACATCGGTGACCCACCATTTTCAAGATAAGTGGTATTTGTAATTTCGTTAGGCATAAGTGTAACCTCTTTACAAAGTTCTCGCTAGCAGGTCCCTTACACGTCTCCTTCATTTCGCGGTAGGCCTGAACATGTATCGACGAAGTACCTGCTGCTGTTTCGTGGAGGAAAACAAATAATAACACTTTTGTTAATATTGTGTTTAATATAGAATTATATACTCTTAACAATACTATTACACAGTATTTATTGTATCAACTTAGTTAATAAATATTTTAGTAGTCAAAATTTAGATATTCGTTATTTATAATAGAAAATGTAACATGTATAACATATTAATTACATATTTTGTAAAAACAGAAAATAAAACGGTCCAAAAAAATAAGTTATAGAGCTTTAAAGTTTCCGGTTAGACAGAGAGAGCGCGGTACTCAAGTGTGATGTCAATGTCATAATTCACCAGCTCCATACACGCTCCATAGAAAATTTCGTTTTAGAAAGAGACAGATACAGTCACATAATCACAGCTTATAATTCCGAAACTAGTAAACATATTTAAAAAATCGGCCAAGTGCGAGTCGGGCCTCACATACATATGAATAAATCATTTTTTTTTAAAGTGGATACATATTTAGATATCGTTCTTAGAAACTACTAAATTAGCATATGGGGAAAAAATGCTCGTTTTTAGGGTTCCGTAGTAAACAAGGAACCATTATAGTTTCGCCATGTCCGTCCGTCCGTCCGCGGTTTAGCTCAGAGACTATTGGTACTAGAAATCTGTAATTTGACAAGGGTATAAATATCAATAACGCCGACAGTGGTGAAATAAAATTTAGAAAAATAATTTTTTTAGGGTACCTCCCCTACATGTAAAGTGGGGATGAATTTTTTTTCCTCGACTATCCCATATTGTGGGGTGTCGTTGAATAGGTCTTTCAAAAATATTGTGGGTGTGGGAACACTATTTTTCAATTCAGGGATCCGTTTGTGAAATATGATATTTTAAAGTGCTAAATTTTATTAGAGTCAAGTGTCCCCCCCCCCCCTCTGCCAGCTAAATGCTTGTATATAGGATACAAGAAAAAAATCACAGCAGTAGTATATAATATAACGAATTTTAAAGGAAAACTATCACGGCTAAGTAGGGTTCATTAGTTAAAGAGTTATATCTGTTTTTTCTAAGTTAGGTATTACACGTAGTGTAAGTTGCATATTTTGTAGTATATTACAGTATTTAAACCATGGAACTGAAAATGTATTCAATATTCATAAATAAAATAAAAGCACTATCCTAGGTGAGCAATAATATTTGAGACTTTCAACTACGGAACCGTACACTGCGCGTGGCCCGACATGCACTTGGCCGGTTTTTTTTTAGGATGTTTCGCTCTAGACAATGATACCCCACCTGCCAGGCTAAAAAAATAAAATTTTATTTAGACTCCTTTTCCATATAGGGGAGCTACCTTTATTTTTTTTAATTTAATTTAATTTTTATTATTTGTTGTTATAGCGGCAATAGAAATACACAATATGTGAAAATTTCAACTGTCTATCTATAACGGTTTACGAGATACAGCCCGCTGACAGACGGACGGACGGCCGGACGGACAGCGGAAGCTTAGTAATAGGATCCCGTTGGCACCCTTTGGGTACCGAGCCCTTAAAAGAGAAATAGTGTTACAATATTTAAAACATTTATTTATTTTTCTAGGCAAGCGCGCTCCAACCTAGACCTCATCAGTGCTGTCCAGCATTGATTGTCGTCAAGCGCAAGCCTATCCCGCAATAAAAAAAAAAACAATATTTAAAAACTTTATTTTAAATAAATAAAAAAATATCAGTCAAATACCTAATTACTTGATACCTAATTAATTAATAAGGGTTATACAGATAAATAAGCTTATTTGACACCCTAATAATACCTTCTTAATAATACGATTACACAAATTAACATATTCACTAACACAGATTTAGGATTGGTAGTCGCTAGATACATAGCGCCCTTCCTGAACACAAAGCGGCAAAATGGAAACGACAAACAATTTGGAGGGTACGCCCATGGTACGCCAGTTCAGGCGTACTATGGTATTGCCACAATTTACTAGTACGCCGACGGTATCTAGTAGGTGCGAAGCTACTACCAATCCTAAACCGAAGTATGTTTACAAAATGCTTACAAAATGGTAGTATGCAATTGTCAATTTTCTCCTTTTTAGCCTGTAGTGTAGGTACCTTGTATAATTATATCTTTGGTGGGTACTTAATTGATCGGTTGAAATACATACGTCAATTGGAAAACCGCTGTTTCATTGCTCGCCGCCTTAAAAGACATTTCACTGGCGATCGAGGATTTTAAGTGCAGTTTGGATATAATAGTGTGCCAATTAATAAGTAGGTATAAATAACAATAATGTCACCTTCGTTCGGAAAAATAAGCGAATTCAATTTGAAAGCCGGGAATTGGACTCTTTACGTTGAGAGGTTAGAAATGTACTTCAAAGTGAACGCGATTGACAAAGATTTATGGTTGCCCATGCTGATAGCTGGAATTGGTGACGAGACGTACGAATTGCTTAGAAGCCTGGCGAGTCCCAAAAAGCCGGCGGAGTTGTCATTTGATACCGCAGTGTCTTTGTTGCGCTGTCATCTACAACCGAAACCGTCGGTAATGGCGGAACGTTACCGATTTCGACAAAGAAGACAAGGGCCAAATGAAAGCGTGTCACAGTACGTGTCAGAACTGAAGAGGCTGGCGAAGTTTTGTGAATTCGGGGGGAACCTGGAAGAAAATCTCCGTGATCAGTTAGTGTGCGGGTTAAGGTGTGACATGACACGTCAGCGACTGTTCGCGAAAGATTCTTTGACGTACGGCGGAGCAGTGAGACTCGCGACGGCTTGGGAGGCTGCCGAGCGAGATGCGGCGGTTATGGATCCGGCCGGTGGAGCGGCGACGGAGGCGGCGGAAGCGCCCAGCACCAGCAGCGGGCCGGCGGGCGCGGTGCACGTGTTGAGCTCGGCGCGCGGGCGCGGCCGCGGACGCGGCCCAGCGGAGCGGGAGCCAGTGCAGTGCGAGGCCTGTGGATCCCAGCGGCACCGGACGGACGGGTGTCGTTTCCGTCATTTTGTTTGCAGCCGATGTAATAAGACCGGACACTTAAGGCGCGCCTGCTCCCAGCGTGGAGCTCGAACTGGACGCGCGCGACGTGGGGTCAACCACGTAGCAGCGGCTCAAACCGAGGACTCGGAGGAAAACAGCCCGGAGGAGTTGGAAGAGGAATTGAATCAGTTGTCCTTGAACAGCTACAGACCGGTGAGCATACCACTTCATATTGATGGTGTTAAAATAAGTATGGAAGTGGACACTGGTTCAGCGGTGTCATGTGTCAGCAAGAATACGTATTTTAAAAACTTCTCCACTAGGCCATTACAAGAATGTCCATTGGTGCTAAAGTTTTATGATGGTAGCAAGATTAAGCCTTTAGGAATGATAAAACCGACAGTTGACTATGGAGGTGACAGAAAGAATTTAGAATTGTTTGTGATAGACAGAGGAACAACTTCGTTGCTAGGTCGGCACTGGTTGTCAGAATTGAATATAAAAATTCCTTCTTTGAGAGCGGTCGAACCCAATTTCAATTGTAATTTAGAAAAGCCTAGTTCTGATAGTTTAAAAATGTTACTCGACAGACATGAGGAATTATTCAGTGAGGGACTGGGGCGGTTCAGCGGCGGGCGCGCGACGCTGCGGCTGCGCGAGGGCGCGACGCCGGTGTTCTGTCGCGCGCGGCGCCTGCCGTACGCGCTGCGCGGCGCCGTGGACGCGGAGCTCGACGCCATGCTGCGCGAGGGCATCATCGAGCCGGTCGACGCCTCCGACTGGGCGACACCGCTGGTACCGGTGCGTAAGGCGGACGGAGGGCTCCGGATTTGTGCTGACTATAAGGTAACCTTGAACCCCGTTTTACTGGTCGATAGATATCCTTTGCCGAAGATCGATGACTTGTTGGTCAATTTGAATGGCGCAAAAATCTTTACTAAAATCGATTTGTGGCAAGCGTACAATCAAATAGAGTTAGACGACTCCAAGGCCCTCACGGTAATCAACACCCACCGTGGCTTGTTTAAGTACAACCGTTTAGTTTTCGGGTTAGCATCTAGTCCGGGAATATTTCAGCGCATTATGTCGACGTTGTTGAAGGGTATACCGGGAGTAGAGGTATTTTTGGATGATATTATTATTGGTACCAAGGGGGACCAAGCAGATCACTTAAAAATAGTCGAGAAAGTTTTGCAAAGGCTAAAATTAAATGGTATGAAGCTTAAAAGAAACAAATGTTATTTTATGCTTAAGGAAGTGAAGTACTTGGGTTATATTATCTCGGGTGATGGGGTTAAGGTGGATGAGGATAAAATAGCGGCTATTTTAAAGATTCCCCGCCCTAGAGACGTGCCACAATTACGTTCCTTCCTAGGAATAATAAATTTTTATGCTAAATTTGTAAAGAATATTAGTAGTTTGTTATCCCCCTTATATAACCTGTTAAAAAGAGGCGTATCGTGGAAGTGGAGCGACAGCTGTGAGCGCGCATTCGGGAAAGTCAAAGAAATTTTAACGAGTGCCCCGGTGTTAGCGCACTACAACCCCAGCCAGCCGCTAGTGCTGACGTGCGACGCGAGCGCGGTAGGTATCGGCGGCGTGTTGAGTCAGCCGGCGCCGGACGGCAGCGAGCGAGCGGTCGTGTATGTTTCGCGCGCTTTAACCAGCAGCGAGAAACATTACTCGCAGATCGATAGGGAGGCGCTCGCGATTGTGTATTGTTTAAAGAAATTACACCAGTACCTCTATGGTAAACGATTCACGCTGCGCACGGATCACAAACCTCTCGTTTCTATTTTTGGGCCCAAGTACGGAGTACCAGCGATGGCCGCGAGCCGATTGCAACGTTGGGCAATTATATTGTCTGCTTATACCTACGATATAGAATATGTGAATACGAAAGATAACGGAGCCGACGGCCTGTCTCGTTTAGTGGTGCCGGCCGGGAACGATTCGTATGACGTTCCGGAGCAGTCTTATTTACATTTCGCGCAGGACGCAATGCTACTGGGAGTTTTGTGTTATATTAGGAACGGTTGGCCACCAGACAATGAGATAAGGGAGATGCAACCGTATTACAATAGGCGAAAGGAACTTTATGAAGAATTAGGGTGTGTTATGTGGGGTTACCGAGTAGTTATTCCGGAGGTTTGTAGGTCGAAGGTAGTGAAGGAGTTACACGAGGCTCACATGGGTATCGTCAAAACAAAGGCGATGGCCCGCAGCTACGTGTGGTGGCCCGGCGTGGACGAGGCGCTGGAGGCGGCGTGCCGCGCGTGCGGCGTGTGCGCGCAGCAGGCGGACGCCGTGGCCTCGGCCGACCAAACCGTGGACGCGCGTCCATGAAGATTTCTTAGGACCCATCTTTAATAAACTTTACTTAGTAGTAGTAGACGCACATACTGTGGATAGAGGTATTTCCGGTACCTAGTACGGCAGCTTGTCACACCATTGATAAGCTGAGTGAATTATTTGGCAGATTCGGGCTAGTTAGGCAATTAATATCAGATAACGGCAGCCCCTTCCAGTCGAAGGAAATGGCAGATTTTCTAAAAAATAATGGAATTGAGCACTTGTGTTCCGCGCCTTACCACCCGGCGTCGAACGGCGCGGCCGAAAACGCGGTGCGAACCATTAAAGGGGCTATTAAAAAAGCGGTCAGTCAAAATTTGAACATTATGTCTTTTTTGAATATTTTCTTACTACATTACAGAAATACAGAGCACAGTTAGATGCTATGAAGCCGGATAGAGAAAATAGGGTCAGGGTAGCACAGGAGCGACAGATTGAGTCCCGGGGTGGTGTAGATCGAGCGTTAGGGCCTGGAGAGGAAGTATGGTTGCGACAGTACGCGGGTCAGCAAAAATGGATTCCAGGAAAAGTGTCGTCTAAATTAGGTGCAACATACTACCGAGTGGTTGATGATACCGGCAAGGAATCTCATAGACATATCGATCAGCTAAGACGTAGGGTTAGCAGCCAAATACGGAGCTCTCAGGAGCCTGAGCCAATCGTTGACGAGGGTGAGCGCTCAGTTTCGGAGGAGAAGGTGGCGAGGGCCGACTCGTCCACGCTCTCGAAGCGAGGCTCTTTGACGGTGACCGAGGAGACTGAGCCAGTAACAGGAAATGAGGTCATACGTCCGCAAACCGTTGAGGTAGTTCCGCCACCAATTGAACCCCCCCAGTCTCGTCCTATGCGCGATTGTCGTTTAAGAAAAAGGCTCTTACAGTGTAACTACTAACTACCTAGATAAGATATTATAGGTATTTTAAGTTTAGTTTAAGATGAAGTATAATGTGTAGTATATATATATATATAGTCATTTTGTTAATAAATTGGGTACTGTAAGTTCTAAATATAAGAGTTAAGAGGGAGGATTATAGTGTAGGTACCTTGTATAATTATATCTTTGGTGGGTACTTAATTGATCGGTTGAAATACATACGTCAGTTGGAAAACCGCTGTTTCATTGCTCGCCGCCTTAAAAGACATTTCAACAGACAAAGGTGAGGATTGAAAGGTCGCAGGTTCGGTCCTCACCCGAAACAATATAGTCGCACCTGCCTACTCCTAGCGCAAGAAGAGGACACTATTAGTCAACTTCAGCTCGGTTAATACTCTTTTTAACAAAAAAATAAATCAGGTTTGTTAAATATTTCATCAAAGCCTCTCTCATGCATACCTTAGGTACCAAGGAAAAGTATGCTTGCTTGTATTCCCATTTATGCAGGGTGCGAGGGACACCCTAACAACAACTGAAGCCAGGGACTGGGTACATGACTCTGGGGCGCTCAGCGTTGGAATGTTTCATCGGTGTTTTCGTGATTTTGACAATTCTTTTTCATTTTTTTAAATAATTACAACAATCGTTTATGTAACCTACCTCTACTTGATTTTATTGAAAAAACAAGAAATACTAATATTTCACACAAAACAGAGAAGTAATACTCGCGCGATCAGCTGTTTATCAAAGTTCGAAGCACTCGGCCTAAGTACCCACAAACCGCCGCTTGCGACGCGCCGTACCTAATGCGGGTGTAGGTATCGGTGTCCGTTGTAATGTTGTTCGCGATACATTGCGTGTAGTGCTCAAAAATGACAATATTGGTAACCAACATTTCCGAGGTGAGTTGCATTTGTAAATGCGTTACAGGCCTTACGTCCTGAAATCCACAAAAGAACGCGCTGGCTTAGATGCCTATTAACATTTTTAATGTTAACTGATGTAATACTTTGCTGAAGAAGAATGTTGAGTGTCTTGGAATGAATTCCGGAGCACCGAGCCCACTCTCGAAGGACGTGTCCGGTCACGCGTCACGACGCGTCGATGTCTCGACTGAACGTCTAGTGCTCCGAGGACGAGTAGAGGGCGCGAGGGCGCGCGGCAGATCGGCCGAGAGATGGACGGCCGAGTGCGGGCTGCGGCGGGTGTTGCCTTACATGAGTGCGCGAGGGAGGCAGGCGTTAGAGGGAGACGCGTAGTGCGCGATACCGGGCCATAGCTGCCGCCGGAACAGTGATATGGGCCCGACGTGTGTAAAACCAAAAATAAACGTGAAATGTGATCCGAATTTCTCATTAATGAGTGGATCATAATGAGTGCATGAGTGCGTCAGCCAAACCGGGAAGATACTAAAGACAATGTCATTACGTTGAAGTTCGCTTTTCAGAATTAGGATTTCTCTTGTCGCCAGTGTGAGTTCTCATGTGACTTATTAAATTACTCTTTTGTGAACATTTATACTGGCATAGCTCACAAGCATAAGTCTTGTCGCCAGTGTGAGTTCTCATGTGCTTTGTTAAACTACTCTTTTCTGAACATTTATACTTACATAGCTCACAAATATAAGGCTTGTCGCCAGTGTGAGTTCTCATGTGTGTTACTAAATGACTCTTACGTGAAAATTTATACTTGCATAGCTTACAAATATAAGGCTTGTCGCCAGTATGAGTTCTCATGTGCCTTACTAAATCACTCTTTTGTAAACATTTAAACTTGCATAGCTCACAAGTAAAAGGATTTTCACCAGTGTGAGCTCTCATGTGCCTTATTAAACTACCCTTTTGTGAACATTTATAATTACATAGCTCACAAGCAAAAGGCTTGTCGCCAGTGTGAGTTCTCATGTGTGTTACTAAATGACTCTTATTTGAAAATTTATAGTTGCATAATTTACAAGAATAAGGTTTTTCGCCAGTGTGAGTTCTCATGTGTCTTACTAAATTACTCTTATTTGAAAATTTATAGTTGCATAATTTACAAGAATAAGGTTTTTCGCCAGTGTGAGTTCTCATGTGACTTATTAAAGTACCCTTTTGTGAACATTTATACTTACATAAATTACAAATATAAGGCTTGTCGCCAGTGTGAGTTCTCATGTGTCTTACTAAATTACTGTTGTTTGAACATTTATACTTACATAGCTCACAAGCATAAGGCTTGTCGCCACTGTGAGTTCTCATGTGACAAACTAAATCCCTATTTCGTGAAAATTTATAATTGCATAATTCACAACAGTAAGGTTTTTCGTTAGTGTGAGTTTTCATGTGATTTACTAAACTACTTTTAAATGGACAGTTATATTTATAGTTATATCCGCATAACTCACAAGAATGAGGCTTGTCGCCAGTGTGAGTTCTCATATGACGTACTAAAGTACTCTTTTGTGAACATGTAAACTTACAAATCTCACAAGTAAGCAGCTGTCCGCCAGTAGGGCTACTCAGCGTCGCAGCAGCTTCGCTCCGACTAGTCGCCTGACAGCTGACATCGTCCGCGGCAATACCACTCGCAGGCACGTCTTGTTCGTCGTGTGAGGCGTCTTCTTCAGCTGGAGGCACTTTCGTTTCGTTATTCGTCGCACGGCTCGCGGGCAGAGCGACTGCAACGAAACGTTATTTGAATTTCTTGGTACTTATGGCTTTGCTTGATAACATGATAAATGAGGAGTTGGGAAGGAGTGAAATCTGGCTCGCATGAGTGCACTCTTCTACAGCTTTTTATCAGATTTCACCAGACGGAAGGTAAATTTCTTCAGGTGTAAGTAAAGTAAGCTGTAAGTAAATATACAAAAGGAAAGGTGACCGACTGCCTGATCTATCAACGCACAGCTCAAACTTCTGGACGATCAACACCTGTCCCCTTCATACAGAACTCTTCAGCACAGGCATTGGACTGGAAGCCCTTATAGTTTAAGAGTAAACCACACTGAAAGTTTTCACCGATAACAATCTTAGCACAACCCTAGAAAACATAACGCGTCGGTGTACCTACGACCGCGCGCCGCGCGCGTTGTGACCTGTTCAAGTTCAGTCATAGGGCAAGCGCATTGTATCAATTGAATAAGTTTGTATGATTAAAAAAATGTGCTTCTTTCTGTTCAATATTTTTACAGATGATTCTTTATTAGCTACAATATTATGTGTAAGTGTGTAAGTCCGAGATAATACTGAAGGGTACATATTATGTGGTACCCTTTGGACTTTCTCTACACTTTGTAATTTTCTTTAAATGTCACTAATTTCGAGGATCGACTTATCCAATAAAAAAATAATAATCGAAATCGAACGACTGTGTAAAAAGTAATGCTTTTTCATATTTGAAAAATGTGTATACACAAATATACACCGGTGAAGGCGGGAGGGGCAGCCATCGGCGAACCTGCGCGCGACTTATACATATAGGTACATACGTTAGAACCACGTTCTTTTTTCGGTTGAAATAGAATGTATATTCAGTGTTATTTGGAGGACTAACGGAGCTGTATCTCACCTGACGTGTGAGGTAAGAGTCCGGAAGGGCGAGAATCGTCACTCAGCTGTTGAGGGTCGTCACTCAGCTGTTGAGGGTCGTCACTCAGCTGTTGAGGGTCGTCAGCAGCGGCGCCGCTCTGGAGAATGAAAAGTAAGCTCATTATACTTCCGTCTTGAGCTAGCTTGAGCGAGTCGGAGTACAGTCACAAAAAGGGTGATTTACACGATAGGCAAATGAGAAATCCAAATAGGCTCGTGATTCCTCGACTACGTCTCAGAAAAGTCCGAAAGTCGTTTGTGGGAATGGGCGTCACGTTCTATAATAGAAGTCCACGAGCATCAATTCATTGAACTATGTGCTCCGCCCATTGCCCCTTCAGCTCGCAACTCGATGAGTTACGTCGCTAACTTTGTTCTCCTCAGATCCAGCCAGCTCATGGACTCAGCAAGTTGACAAAAGTGCTTAAACGTCTGAATTTGAAACAGAAACAGCAAATACATCAACATGTCTCACCTGAAGATGTGCGCTCAAATGTTGCAAGTACGCATGTTCAAGAACAAATTCGTTGAAACAAAGTGTACATTGGTAGGGGGCACTTTTGCACTTGAATATATCCTGTGATACAGCCACTTGTGTAGAAACTGCTGCTTTTCTGTTTAGAGCTTTGAGAATAGCATCATCCAATAGTTGTGTTTCTAACTTTATACTACGATCTGATGAGTCTTCTTCATAAGGAGCAACAAACCCGTCATTGACACAGTCAGCATTATCATCTTCATGTATCACCGCCATGTCTTCATCAACCAACATTAACTTGTTGTTGGCTTCAGTTTTCACCACATCTGTGTAGATCGTATTTGCTGATTCTCTCTGTATGTCTTCTAGTACGTGTAAGTCACAATGATCAGGTGCCAACGTTGTCACCGTCATATTACTTTTTAATTGGTGTTTTGTGCGGTTTATCCTTTTGATATGGAGTCTTGTTATCTGTTGACAAACGAGTTTACTACTAAGCAAGGTCAAATTATCATAATCATCATCAACTGGATAGTTGAACAGACAACAGTTAGACAATTCAAAATTATTCAAAATTCAAAATTATTTATTTCACATAAGCCAACTTGTGGCTCTTATGACATATCATAACTCTACCACCGGTTCGGAAAGCATATTCTGCTGAGAAAAGCAGGCAAGACACTCAGCAGTTGCTCTTTTCAAAATAATCATTTTACAATATTATTATGTAGCTATTACAATGTAATAAGTTTTTTATACTATCTTGTGGGCAGCTGGATGCCAAGCCGATATAACCCATCCAACTTGAATAGAATATTTCCACAATGAGGGGAAGTTCCAAAAATTCGTACTAAAATTCAAATACTCATTTTAAGATGCAACTTTGTCATTAAGAAAGTCATTAATTTTGTAACAACCACAGCTCAGTAAGTGAGTTTTTACGCATTCTTTAAATTTATGCAGTGGCAAATCTAGCAATTCCTTCTGAACTATATTATATAAGCGTATGCTCAGCCCCACAAAGAATTTTTGCACTTTGGAAGCGACATGATGGTATTTCTAGTGATTTTTTAAGAGATTTCAAATTCTCAGAGAAGAGTTAAAGGCCATGTGCTTTAAGTAGGTACTTGATCCGTTCATCAGAATGTTTACCCATAGAGATTGACACTACATAATGAAAATTAATGTGTGAAAACTTGATGATCAAAACATCAATCTCATAGTCCTAGTTGACTTTCTCTATACCTACCTAAAAAAATATTGAATAGATTTGGTTAAGGCACATCACTATAGTGTAATCACATTACATCAGTTGTAAGTTATACTTTATAAAGTATAACTTACAACTGTCACCTATACAAATCATGATATGACCCCCTTTAAGCTTATTGAGACACTTTTTGAAAATAACAAAAACAAAAATGTTTATTATAAAACTGTGTTGCTGCAAATGAGAGATATGTACTTAGCACTCACTAATTCATGTTGTTGAACCAAGTCTATCATCAATGTTCGGGCTCTCAAGCTCTTGTCTCTAAATCTGCTAAAGTTGATCAACTTCTGAGCGCAATGCACACAAAGTGTTTGTTTCAGGTTTCCCAGGTCACACGGCTGAAACAACATGAAAATGAAGAACTCAAACGTTGCTTAAATAAATGTTTTTTCCCTGCACAGAACCATCACAATCAGTTGACAGTTGAACTTAGCTAAGCCGTGCTGAGTTGAACTTTAGTTAATCTCAACTCATCGACGGCACACTATAATTCAGTCTTCAGTCTGCACCTTAACAGTTAGGCTGTTGAGGCTTCAGTTGAAGTCCTGCAGGAAAATCCTGCACAAGGTGTTCCTTTGAGGCCGCGGCCGCACTGGTGAGGCGACTGAAACAAACTGCTGGAGACAAATGGGGGCGGCCGCGTCAGATATGCGACGCGCGAAATTTATATTTTGTTTATACCCGGATATTGCTGACACACGGTTTATCGCGTCGCGTCGCGTCGTCTTACCAGTGCGGCCGCGGCCTTAGACCTAACTCCACGCGGACAGAGAGGAGAAGGCAAGAGAGGAGACAGAGAGGGCAAAAGATAGTTAGTGATAAAATAACGACTTACAGGATTTCCAGTTAAGTGTTGATATGCTTCTTCCAATTCGTGTTTGCTCATTAGAAACAGCTTGTTGTCAGTGTCCAGGCATATCATGCAAACCTGAAAAAATATATGTATATTCCACTAATTCATGATCATCAGCAACCCATCAAGATCTCACTACTGAGCGCAGGTCTCCTCTCAGGGAAGGGTTATAGGCCATAGTGTACCACGCTGGCCCAATGTAAATTGGCAGACTTCACACACCTTTGAGAACATTTGGAGAACTCTCAGGAGTTCAAGATTCCTCACAATGTTTTCCTTCACCATTGAAGCATTGCATTGTGCATTCTACATCTCCCAAAGATGCAAGCAAAACCATAAGAACACTACTTATTCTAACACATACTTTTGACTATGCATCTATTTCCATATAACTTTCCATTACCTACTGTGGTTTCTCAGCATATGGGACAATCTGCCATAGTCATGGAACTATTATAGCATGGAAGCAGCATCACCTACAAATTCGTACGCCAAAATTGTCCATGTAGTCACTACAAACACACTATAGATAAAATACACTAAGACACTAACCGGGTCAACAATAACCAACCATATGACTGGAATTTTAAAGTTCAGTTTGTAATAAATGTGCCACACGTACGACGTTTTGCAAATCACCCGATGAACATTCATTTTTACCGGATTACATCGATGTAAGAATAGTTCCGCAGTGGAGTGGCAATTTTTTATATAATTATTTACACACAATAATAATTATTGTACATTAAAATTTGTCTTTATAATAATATCTTTTTATTTCGTCTTAACATAATTAATAAAATTACAGTCTTTTAAGTCTAATAGGTACTGAATACGTGTTGTACCGATTTTTTTCAAGGAGTCCAATAGAAAAGACAGTTAATGTTTGACAGTTGGATCCTTTTTGCATTAGTACGTCTAAATGTTTAATAACAAAAAATCGTTAAAAAAATAATAATAAAAAAAAACAATAAACTACTCCATTTATATTCTTGAATCAATGTTGCTCAGACGTGCCTATCGCGTTCTCTTCCTCGCGCGGTATGTGTGACTGTGATAGCTGCGCCGCAGAAATATTGTTATTTTCATGACAAATTAATTAAATTAAGCAACATTTCGTGATTATATTGTTAATGTATTGGAATATAAATGTAAACAAAATATTTTCTTATCGAAAGTATGATATTCCATCTTGTTTTTTGATATAATTTGGACTGTTTTTAAATTTTTTTACGGAGCACCAAGGCATGCTTTCGATTTGTGAAATAACGCGTGACTGAGCTAACTTGCTACTATTAGTAGCAGTTAAACCGTGCCGTTTTTGACGCGTTGATTTGATGAAATCTATGGAAATATAACATCGTTGGCCATAGTATTGTCACACCTCCAAATAATTCTCACAATAATCTATATAAATAAAAATCAATGTTTGTATGTTTGTCCTCTATGCATTCCAAAATCATTGATTGTGATGAAACTTTGGTAGGGTGCTCTGGGGACGCCTGCGAGGGTTCCTGGCCCACAATATCTACTAGTGGTTCGCCCCGAACTGAGACCTCGCGGTAACGGTATCCCATGATTATTCATTCAATCGATACATGATAACCAAAACTGACATTATTATTATGCCCGTTTTCACCAAACATACCTAAATCATCCCCTAAGTAGGAGTCTCTTAACGTAGGTAGCTCCTAAATACAATCCTAAGTCCTAACATCCGTCCCAATATCCTTTTAGGTGTCCCGTACAGGATCGTGATAAATAAGTTGACAGAAAACATCAATCACCTAACTTATAGGTAGCCCGTAAAGGTTAGGGAACGTTAGTGAAAACATTGAATTATTTATCAAACATTGAATTTAACTCGTAGTTCCATGGGAATAGTTACTGACTGCGCCATCTATTAGCATTATTGTGAAGCTATGTTGATGCTATATGAATTACTGACGCCCATTAAAAATTAAATAATCTCGTTTCTTTATAATATTCATATAATTTTAGTATTTGTTGTTCAAGTACAGGATATAAGTGACCTAAAAACATAAAATCAGTTTGAAAATCCATAGGGAATTTTTCTAGAGAGCGTCTTCAAGCGAGCGTATAAAATCGCCACTTTGAAAGCCCCCCATTTCGTCAATTTTAAGGGAAAAATTAAAAAAAAAATATTTTTGTACTCAGTTCAAAATTATCTTTAAAATGATACGTAACAATTTTATGTAACGCGATATTTTTTTTTTTACTTCGCATTCGCTTCTATGAGAGCCCCCCTGAAATAAAGATTTTTATAACTTTTTAAGCCATTTTCGGCTGGAGGCCATCGGTTTACATATTATATCTAAATTTGAAGTAATTACGTTCAGTAATTCAAAAGTTATAAGGCTCTGACAGACGGACGGACGGACGGACGGACGGACGGACAAGTGCAAATCGCCCTAGTTAACTCAAAGACCTTCGCTTTGCTCGGTCGATAATATAATTTCTTTATACTTTAAGTGGTATTGCAACACATGCTGGGTACAGCTACACAAATAAGAATAATATTCAATAATAAATCTGAATGATATTGTTTAATGCAATTGGAGACACAAAAAAAAATATTTATGATTTCTATTCTTCTTATCAATATTAAATGATAATTATTTCTACAATATTCTAATAAATAATTTATCTGAACACTGAACAGCAGTTAAAATGCAGCATTCAACATTATAGGAGCTTGAAGTGCCAATATTTGGGTAGCTATATAGCTTTTGAGTATTAAACTTTAACGCTCAAATAATTTACAGCAAAATTAAATTTAAAGCAATCTGATAAAAAATCCTACTCCCCTACTAAAACTATTTGTACAAATAAATAAATATATTGTGAAAATTGTAAACCGTTACAGTTTTTTTTTTTTATAAACAGACCCATAGATCATATTTTTTTGTGCATCTTCTCAAGCAACTCAGTTGATTGAATATTGTCCTTATAGTCTGTGCAATAAGTCAGTGGACATGGGTTTTGAGAAATAGGTTGTAGCAACATTGTGAGTCATAGATGAATCAAACAGTTTGATAATTTACTTGAAAATAAATCTATTTCAATAAAAATTAAACTACACACATCAATGTGGAAAGATGGAACAAATGGAAAAACTCTTGACTCTCAAAGGCTCATGACTTATTGAACAGATTACATTAGGGCAAGTTCCCCTACTAGCAGTCAAAGTTACCTGCACCGTTGATGGGATTGCACCAGCACAAATTTGCCTTGCGCCACTTTCCGTTTCATACATGTCATCATGCAGGAAATGCTGCGAGCAGACCACAGCTGGGTCTGGGAGGGGAGTGTCTTGTCTGCCGAGGGCTCTGAGCCAGGCAGCACGGAGATGCGAGTCACTGGGGAACCTGCAGATTACAACGGGCCAACATTGAGTTTAAATAGTGGGAGTGTGTTTGTGTACATGTGAGACATGTAAACAAAGATTTCTCATTTCTGCCCTATCTACCTGTAGACACTTTTGTCTCTGAGCTGTAGCCCTGTGGGTAGGAATTCTAATAATGGATACAAATATTGAAGTATGTAATGATAATGTCCGCATGACCATGGTCGGTGACTAACTTCCAGAGATACTAGCCATCTGAGCTGAAGATATTACAGTGCACAGGTGTGTGCTCAGACACAGGTGCACTCTCCATTTCCTCACACTCATGGCCAGATGGGACGGAAATCCGACATGACCAGAGAAACATCAGGCACAGGACCGACGGCTTTACGTGCTCTCCGCAGCATGGAATGACAAATCGCCAACTTCCTAACTCCGGCCTGACACTCGCAGTTGAATATGTTAACATTGTTAACCATTCGACTAAAGTTACTTTGTAGTGCCTGCGACGACATCATCAAGCTTGTGGGCAAGACAAGCGGTGGACGAAATGAAAGGGCTCGCATCTATTCAATGAATAATGACTCCTTTAAACAAACATCATTGGATCAAGGTACTCACTCGTGGAGCGTGACACCCGCCGATCCCGAGATTTCGGCTGTGGTTTTGCAGAAGGGCGCATAGCACCGCATGTTGATTATTAATGATAATAAAAAAATAATCTAATATAAAATAATAAGATAACAAAATAATCCAGAGTATATATTATATTAATCTATGATGTTCTCACTTCGCACCAAAAATAATAATATAATCCAAGAGAACACTTTGGAGTTTGGAGGTTTGGATTACAATTACAATTTACAATTTACTGTACCTACCTACGTTTGGTTCTTTCAAAGAAATTCTTTGATTTCCTGTGTTGTTCCTGGTCTGTGGTATTAATTATTAAAAAAAAATCGGCCAAGTGCGAGTCGGGCCTCGCTCTTTTAGGGTTCCGTTAAAAAAATATTAAATTAAAATATTTCCATGTACCCATGGAAATATTTTAATTTAATTTTTTTAATTTAATTTAATTTTTATTATTTGTTGTTATAGCGGCAATCGAAATACACAATCTGTGAAAATTTCAACTGTCTATCTATTACGGTTTACGAGATACAGCCCTCTGACAGACGGACGGACGGACGGACGGACGGACGGACGGACGGACGAACGGACAGCGTAGGCTTAGTAATAGGGTCCCGTTGGTACCCTTTGGGTACGGAACCCTAAAAAGGGGGACCGTTCTTACTAGCGCCATCTATATTCAACCCAGTGACAACTCTTTGAAGGCGGGAGATTCAAATGTGGAAATAAGCAACTTATCCAAATTAAATTTCTAGTTATGGTATTTTGACTCTAAAGAGAACTTGGTATTTTTAAAAACAAGTTCTCTTTAGAGTCAAAATACCATATCAATAAGGTTTCAGTTCAGGTTTAAAACAAAACAACAGGTTTTTTGTTCTAGCAAATATAAATGAACATTTATTTTTATGTAAATATATTAATAGTTTTCTTTGTCGAACGCTTTTACAACATTCTATATTCACTGTACAATTTCACCTGCAGGGATGATGAAGAGTAGTCTGTTTCAGACATGTTTCACATCTGAAAAGAAACAATTTTATTATTTTTAGTACCTATTACAATTACTATATACCATAATACTAGCAAAAGCTGAGCTTTGTGAGGGCTCACATACTTTTTCTAACAGGTAATAATTTTTAAGTTAGTGGTTTTAAAATTCTATTTTTTTTTCACAGATAACACATCTGGATATAAAGTTAAATTATATGTTAAATCACAAATCTATAGGCATGAGAGTTTTTCAGTAAAGTGTACCACAAAATGCTCAAGTTGTGGGATAGTATTAAGTCTCGCTCCGCTCGCCCTAATAAAAGATAGTATTTCTAATAGCCTTTTGGTAATTTGTATGCACTTACTATATGGTGTACTAAATAGTTTTTAAATAGTTTTTCTAAATGGGTTCTGCAAATGTGGAACATGGTTGACATAAACACAAACACAATACTATTATAATATACCAATATGCTCATCAAAAACCTATAGACACAAGTACTCTAGATATCAAGTATTCTTGTGCCTGTAAAGGACAATCAATCATAATCATAATAATTTTATAAATGTGAGTGTGTTTGTTAGTTGTTGTTGGAGTAAATACTTTTTTAATATTCATAAACCCTGCTTTATAACTATACACCTCCTTTGCATTTAAACTAAGAATGTGTCAAGTCTTATTTTGTTATTATTCTTATTGTGTCACTCAATAAAACTGGACTTACAACATCATCACGTATTTCTTTTATAATTATTTTTGAGTATTGGTAGCTGGATCACTCTGCTATACAGCTACCAATAGGTTATGGCCGCAGCGAAGAAAGAAATCGTGATGGAAACGCAAAGTTTATCGAGCCTTCCAAGTATGGTAAAATTGGATGGTAGTGTGGATTATGCAACATGGAAGTTCCAAATGGAACTACACTTAATCCATGAGGACCTTTGGGAATATACAGCGACAACACCGAGTGCCACAGATGTACAAGGCATCAAAAAGGATCAGAAGGCGAGAGCAAAAATCTGCTTAATGGTAAGACCACACTGTCTAGTTCACGTTCGTCAATCAAAGACTGCAAAGGAGGCCTGGGATGCCTTGAAGAATGCGTTTGAAGACAAAGGGTTGAACAACAGATGCAGGTTGCTGTCCAAGTTAGTCAGTATAAAATTGGAGAATTTTACATCATTACGTGACTACGTTACCACTATTATGACGGTGGCACAGCAACTTCGTGATTTAGATAAGCAGATAGATGACGAGTTACTCGCAGCCCTGATGCTACAAGGCCTGACGGAGAAATTTCAACCCCTGAGAATGGCGATTGAAAATTCTAATACAACTCTGACTACAGATTACGTGAAATCCAAACTGTTCCAAATGGAAGAATATTACATTCAAGGAGATGCTTCTAGTAGCACGAACGCATTAATTTGCCAGAAACCAAAATTAAAGAAGAAATCCAAGAAGTTTGATATAAAAAAGATCAAATGCTTCATATGCGATGGTCCTCATAAAGCAAGGGAATGTTCACTCAAACCAAAGAAAAGCGACGCGGCAGTAGCGCTGGGTCTAGGGCTGATGACCACCGAGAATAAGATGGATTGGATTTTGGATTCTGGAGCTTCAAGTCACATGACAAGCCAAAAGGATTGGTTGAAAGAGTTCAAGTCTTGTGATAGACGCATGGAGATTGCGTGTGCGAATGGAGATAGAATGTATGGTGAAGGATTTGGTAATGTAGTGAGTGGAGGTCTGAGAGTGAATAATGTAATGCTTGTACCAACTCTTAATTGTAATTTACTAAGTGTAAGTACGATTGTGAAGAGAGGAAATGTGGTAGTGTTTACAAAGGATGGATGTCAGATTATGAAATCTGATGGATGTAAGGTTAAGGGAGAAGTTTCTCATACAGGTATTTTAGAAAATGGTGTATTTAAACTAAAATCCATATTTCAGAATCAAGCCTTAGCCTCAACTATGTGTGCTGATATAGAGTTATGGCATCGGAGGATGGCGCACCTAGGGATACGAAACCTTACGTTACTTCGAGACAAACTGGCAAAGGGTGTGAGTTTTTCTAATAAGACTACAAAACTAGAGTGTGTAGCCTGCTTAACAGGAAAACAAACCAAGCAACCATTTAAGAACTCTGCGAGTCGAGCGGATAAAATATTAGGTTTAATACACACTGATGTGTGTGGTCCTATGAATGTAGAGTCATTTAACGGATATAGGTACTATCTAACCTTTATCGATGACAGGACACGTAAAACCTTTGTTTATTTTCTCAAAAACAAAAGTGAAGTTTTCGAGAAATTTTGTGAGTTTAAATCCTTTGCAGAGTTGCAGACTGGACAGAAAATAAAAATATTGCGGTCTGACAATGGTACGGAGTTTGTCAACAAGAGAATGACTACATTCCTACAAGAGTATGGAATTTTGCATCAGCTTACGGTAGAGTACACACCGGAGCAAAATGGAGTTGCGGAAAGAGCTAACCGTACGATTACAGAGAAAGCTAGGTCTATGCTGCAAGAATCGGGATTAGAGAAAAAGTATTGGGCTGAAGCAGTCAATACTGCCGTTTTCTTGAAAAATAGATCACCTACAAAAGCAGTCAAGAACATGACGCCAGAAGAAGCTTGGAGTGGAAAAAAGCAAGATCTGGGCATGATCAGAGTGTTTGGCTGTAGAGCATTCAAGCATATTCCAGATGTCTTACGCAAGAAGTGGGACGCTAAAAGCATTGAATTGATTCATGTTGGTTACTGTGAAGAATCGAAAGCCTACAGGCTGATAGACCCTGAAACAGGAAGACTACACAAAGCGAGAGATGTGGTTTTCTTTGAATCAGAGATGCATCACAATCGGAACAGTAGTAACCAAGAAGAGAAGAAATCAGAAGAAGAGATACTGGTTATCGATTTTAACCAGGTAAGGCTTGAAGAGAATGAAGAAACTCACATTGATCCAGATATATCTGAGGCAGAGGCTGAAGATAATGATGAGAGTTTTGTATCTACATCTGATATAGATGAACAGATTGAAAATATTCCTGAGATGAGAACAGAAAGGGAGAGAAGATATTCTTTGAGAAATAGAGTTCCCAAGGAGTACCCCGATTATGTTACATATCAAGCAGTAAAAGATATCGAAGATCCCTTGACGGTAGGAGAAGCCTTGTCTAGAGAAGACGGCCACATGTGGAGAGCTGCAATTCAGGAGGAGTTGAAGGCTTTAAAAAAAAAAAAACAACACATGGACTTTGGTGAAGCCACCTGAAAGGAAATGCAACATTGTTGATTCTAAATGGTTATTTAGAATTAAAGAAGAGGCGGGAGGAAAGAGATATAAAGCTCGCTTAGTTGCAAGAGGCTTCAGTCAAAGAAGAGGCATTGATTACTTTGAAACTTTTGCGCCAGTGGTCAGGCACAGTTCATTGAGATTATTGATATCCTTGGCAGCTAAATTAGGACTTCATATAGACCAAATGGATGTGAAAACAGCATTTTTGAATGGCCATCTTGAAGAGGAGGTGTATATGAAGCAACCTGAAGGTTTTGAAGAGCAAGGAGGTTACATCTGTCGTCTGAACAAATCATTATATGGCTTAAAGCAAGCGCCTAGAACATGGAACAAGAGACTTAATGAGACTTTAGAAAAGCTTGGCTTTCAGAGATCCAAAAATGAATCATGTGTTTATTTCAGAGGTGATAAGCACAAAATAATCATACTTGCAGTGTATGTAGATGATATACTTATTTTTTGGAATGAGGAGCAAGGAATGAAGAAGGTCAAAGAAGAGCTAAAGTTGAATTTTGAAATGAAAGATTTGGGAAGCGCTAAACTTATGCTTGGAATTAACATAACACAAGAGAGAGATGGGATTAGTCTTGATCAAGAAGATTACATAGGGAAGCTATTGCATGCATATGGAATGGAAGAAGCTAAACCAGTGACTACACCATCAGTTCAAGGACAGAGGTTAGAGAAACCTGGTCCTGACCATGTATCACCAAATGTACCTTATCAAGCATTGATTGGCTCACTTTTGTATGTTGCTGTGTGCACAAGGCCAGACATAGCACATACAGTGAATAGTCTGAGTCAATTTAACGGGTGTTATGATGATTGCCATTGGATAGCGCTGAAAAGAGTACTCCGATATCTAAAAGGAACCAAATCGTTCAAACTTAAGTACTCAAGAGAAACTGTACAAAGAGAATTAATTGTGGGGTATGCAGATGCTGATCACGCCGGTGACTTAGATCGCAGGTCATACTCAGGATCAGTTTTTCTGTGTCAAGGAGGAGCTGTGTGCTGGAATAGTCAGAAGCAGAAAACAATCGCACTATCTACTGCAGAGGCAGAATACGTGTCATTGTCGGAGGCTGCTAAAGAGGCTGTATTTCTTCGACGGTTCATGGCTGAACTGATACGAAAACCTTGTGATGCCATAACTGTATACACAGATAGTCAGGCGGCAATGGCTATTGCACAAAACTCTGTACACCACCAACGTACTAAGCATATAGATGTACGATATCAATTTATTCGAGAAGCAATAGAAAACGGTGAGATTTATTTAGAGTATATAGAAACCTCACGTATGGTTGCTGACGTACTTACGAAAGGATTGTTGAGAGGTAAATTTGAGTGGTGTGTAAGATGTATGGGGTTAGATGCATGAGTGAGTGTGTGATTTAATAAAAGAGAAGATGTATGAGTTTAGTGACTGAGCGTTTATGAATAAGGAGGAGTGTTGGAGTAAATACTTTTTTAATATTCATAAACCCTGCTTTATAACTATACACCTCCTTTGCATTTAAACTAAGAATGTGTCAAGTCTTATTTTGTTATTATTCTTATTGTGTCACTCAATAAAACTGGACTTACAACATCATCACGTATTTCTTTTATAATTATTTTTGAGTATTGGTAGCTGGATCACTCTGCTATACAGCTACCAATAGTTGTCCTTTAATCGAGCCCCAACAGAGCTATGGATCGACGTTATTTTTAGCATGGGTATAGTTGAGGACCTGAGTGTGACATAGGCTACATTTTAACCGGGAAAATCCAAGTTCCCGAGGGATTTTAAAAACTACATCCACGCGGACGAAGACGCGGGCATCAGCTATTATAGTTTTAACATAAGTAGGTAAAGTAGCACTTTTAGAACATAGCTAATACGTACCATCTAGTTCAAGATTCTTAAAAGCAGGTTTAAGAAATCGAAACAATGTAGTTTTTAGCCGGCGAACATGTAAAACATTTCCAATAACAATAACAAAGACGCCATTGTTGAAACTTTTTCAAAATTGAATCCACAGACCAGGAACAACAAGACTGAATCACAGAGTTGAATGACGATGACGCGCCATAGACGATGAACACTAGGTTAAAAAAAGTGATTTTGTACTCTGAGATTTTGCCCTAGTAGGTATTTACATCTGCCCATACGAAGTTGACCCCCCCCTGAGGTGGAAACCATGGTAGTAATTAGATAATATTTGGTACCTTCATGGTGGAAACGTAAAGCCATAGACATAAAGCCAAAGAGCACAGACCATGGGAAGGGTCAAAGAGTATAACAATCTACAGCAATTACATTGATCCATGGAACTAGGAATTGTAATTGCGACTAGCCTTCCTATTTCTATGATTTGATCACAGAGTGCATAACCAAACTACAGAATCAAAAGATTCAAATGTGGAAATAATCTACTTATCCAAGATAATTAGGTATTATTAGTTTAGATATTTTGTCTCGAAGGAGAACTTGGTATTTTACAGTGTCCTATCGAGTCAAAATACCTTAACAATAAGGTTTTAGTGAGGTATAATAAAACAACAGGTTTTTGTTTTAACACTGCCCATTTATTTTTATTTTTATTATTTAAACCTTAGTTTTTTTTATTATATATAATTTTATTTATGGTTCTATTCTTTATAATGGTGACTAAATACATATATACAATCAAAAACCTAAAACTCTTAAATTAAAACTAAAATAAAAACTAATTATATGTCGGCGCGATGAATCACGAGCGCGCGAACGAGCGCGCGCACGAGCGATATCGGATCGTTCTATGAGTCGTGAGAAGTGGGGACGGTCCGATCGTCGGCTTTATAAAGCGCGTGCCATGCGAGCGAGGCGCAGGGACTGCCGCAGTCGTCGTTCGCGCACGTGCCCAACCTGATACTCGCAACTGCCACCATTTTCTTGTGAAAATAGAACAGTTGCGCCCGCGTTCGCGGAGTTGATCGCCCATTCCCCAGCATGCCCGGTCCCACGAGCCCGTGGTAGACCGAGTGGCAGCGCGTCGACTGCTCCGTGAGCACTCCGCATCTTCTGTGCCTCAACATGAAGCCGAGAGGCCCCTCCCAGGGCCAATCGCAGCCACCGCGCGACCCCCGAAGACCCAGGACCGCAGAAGCTGGACCGAGTCACCAGGGGTACACCGGTGCTCCCGCGCCCCGTGCCGCAGCGCGTGACGTCAGCACAGCCGTGCTAGACTCCGCCGCCCGCACTTCTCGCGCCGCGTCCTCCCGCCCGCGCCCCGCTGCGCGCCCCGCGGAAGACCCAGCGCGTACCGATCCGCCGCTCGCGTCCGCGCATCGCGCGCCCCGCGCGCCCGCGTCTGCCGCCCGCGCGCCCGTCGCCGCGCCTGTCGCCGCGCCCGCCGCCGCGCCTACCCCGTACGCGTCCGCCGTTGTTTACGGCCCCACGCGCGCAGCAACTTCGTATGCTGCCGCCCAGCCTGCAACCCGCGCGCAGCCCGCTGCTGCGCTAGCTGTGTGTGCAGCCAGCGCCCCGTATGGCGCCGCGCATGCGTCATCCGCGCACGTCGCACCGTCCGCCGGTGCGCGCGCGATCGCCGCCGCGCCAGTGCCACGCTCCATGCCTCTACTAGACGTCGAGGAGTCCGAACTACCGGAACTCTCGCCAGATGAGGAGCAGCTGTTAGCACAGCTAACACCCGGCTACGTCCGAAGAGTCATCTCCAGCCCGGAGATGGCTGCGAAGATCGCCGAGGCCCCAGCGACGGGGCCTTTGTCCGAGGAAGAGGAGAGGATCCTGGCTCACTTTAAAGCCAGGTACGCTGCACCAGTCCGCAGGCCCCGCACCGACTCGGAAGCGGAGGAAGCCGATGCGGAGTCGAAGCGACTATGCGCCTACCCCTCGCCTCCACAGATGGAACCCGAACTTGAGCAGCAGCTTGACCCGGAATACCAGGAAGAGTTCAGCGACACTCCCGAGTACGATATGCCCCAGGCTGAGACGCGCTCGTACGCTGACTCAGCCCGCTCAAGCCCGACGCCAAGAGCCACTGCTGCAGCCCCTCCTGACGGACCGGCGCCTACAACCGCCGGCCCAAAGAGAGGTAAGATGAGGTATCCTCCCCTCATCGTCGAGCGCTTTCCGAACTGGGCTCATCATTTTAGAGCCCTAAAGACAGCCCTCGGGAGAGCACCGAACGCCCGCCCCTTTGGTAAAGGGGTCAAATTCCAACCGCAAGAGGACCACGAATACCGCACCATACAGCGGTATCTCACAGAGCTGGAAAGAAGCGAGAACATATCGTGGTTCTCATATTCACTGCCCGCTGAGCGCAGTTTGAAAGTCGCAATCCGCGGTCTTCCGGCCGACACTGACCCTGAAGAGCTGATGCAGGACCTGCGCGACCAAGGCTTCGCGCCAGAGTACGCTCGGCAGATCAGGGCAAGGAGGGGCAGACCGGGCTGCATCTTCCTGGCCATCCTTAAAAGAACACCCGACTTGACGCCAGCGATTTACGAATTCCACGAAATCCTGTGTATGCCCGGCGTGACAGTGGAGGCCTGGAGAGGTAAAAAGGGCCCCTCCCAGTGCCACCGCTGTCAGAAGTTCAGACACTCCTCCCACAATTGCCACCGTAAACCAGCTTGTGTGCGCTGTGGAGAGGAGCACAGCGCGTACGAGTGCCCCAGACCCCTCACTGAACCCGCCACTTGCGCCAACTGTGGAGGACCGCATCCGGCCAACTACACGTCCTGCCAGGCATTCCGGAACGAGGCCCGGAATAAATGGGCAGGAACGATTGCCTCGACGGCCCCGGCCGCACGAAGGTCGACGCAGGAGACCAGGACCGCCGAACCTCAAGCAACAACCTCGCAGGGCTCCAATATAAGGACCCCTGCGAACGATCCAGGAACCCGCACCTCTGGACCCACAAAGAGGAGGAGGCGCCCCAGGGGCATGAAGAAGAGGAAGTCGGGCAAAAAGGGGCATGAACCTGCTCAAGCCCCCCAGCCGACTCAACAAACAGCCCCAACTACCAGCACCCGCGTAGCTCCCGGCGACAACAAGGTCGTGACAGCCGTCATTGAAGTCCTACTGCAGATCATGCAGGCCGTGCGGGACGGCAGGGACTTTGACCCCAACATCCTCGGCGGTATCGCGAAGCTCGCTTCCTCGTGAGTGCGCGAACCGCCGGGGGACCTAGACAACTTCCAAGGCTATCCGCTCACATTCGTCCGCTGGTCGCTCCTGCTGGGCCTCCCTATGGGTCTCACCCGGTAGGGCTTGACCGCGAGTGAGCGATAGCCTAACTTCCAGAATAGGTCCACTCCGACCGACCCAAAGTCCCTGCCGTATTGACGACAGGCGGAAGATCCCGCATGCAGGGGGCTACGCCCCGAATCATGCTTCACCCGCGCCCTTGCGGGCGCGAGTGACTACCACGTTGATGCGAGGCGCAGTTTTATGGAGGCGCTCACTCCGTCAACATATCATAATTGTGACTTTGTCCATAATTAGTGATATTGATTAACTATTTATGTTGTTACCTGATTAATTGTTTATCAAATCAATGTAATAAATTACCCTTTCAAACTAAACGAGGTTTTGTTTAAAACACAACATGTCCCAGGAGCAGACGAGGGTTGATGATATCGATATGGACAACTGCCCACCCTCACCAATTCTCCAACAAGTCTCGGTCCGATCCGAAATCAGAAGTGGGATGGACCTTGGAGCCTCTTCGACTCCACCTACCCGCAATGAGGACTCGGGAACTAACCAGACGTTATCCGTACTGACCGGTATTATAGAGAACTTAACACGACAGCAACAAGCAAGTATGAAAGCTAACCATGAGTTTCTTGCTGGACTACTGAGCCAAGCAGTGGCTCCAACAAAACGACCACGTCTCAGTGACATTTATATCGCACCGTTTGACCCTGATGGTGAGGTACCTGTGCGAGATTGGTGCGAACACGTGGACAGGGCAAAGACTCACTGGCAACTGACTGATTACGAGGTATGTACAAAAATAGCTGGCTTGTTGCTAGGTCGAGCCAAAACGCTTGGAGATACATGGTTAGTGAAGTCGCCGGTATGGTCCGACATGCGAGAAGCGTTAATCCAAACTTTCGAACCTGAAGCACGATATTCTAACGATATAATAAAACTGCGCAATTTTAAGTTTGAAATGGCGAACCCAGCTGCATCCATTACGAAAGCTTGGAATATTTGGAAACGAGTTATCAGTGGTGACAAAGACAAAGATGCCGTGGAAGCTGTGATTGGTTGTATAGACAATGAGTTTCTTCGGTTGCGTTTACTGTCCAGTAAATGTTCATCGGTCCCTGAATTGATTTCTGTGGCAGCTACGTTTAAATCACGAGAACCACGACAGGGTGAACCCCCTGCTAAGCGACCAAGATTTAGAAACGATAACAATACTTGTTTTAAGTGTGGAAAGTTTGGACATTTGCAAAATACCTGTAACAAGAAGGCAAGCGATCTTACACCATTGCTGAGTACAAGTAACCGCAGTATAAACGAGTCCTTAGATCAAAAAGAACTCCCTAAACCCAAATGTGTCTACTGCGACAAAATTGGCCACACTGAATCTACCTGTTTCAAGAAGATGAGAGATGAACCTGAGAAAATCAATTTGGCCACAGAACTAGAAGATATTTTAACACCAATGGCTGTTAATATAAACAATAACAAATTTACCGCTTTCTATGACAGCGGTGCGGCACGTTCTTTAATAAGACGTTCAATCAGTCGATCTATCCCTGGAAAACGTGAAGATTGTACCTTGATGCTGAAAGGCATTGGTAGTGAAAGCGTTCCAATCCTCTCCTGCCAAAGAATTAATGTAACTTGTGGCATTAATGGCATTTTCGTAGAAGTCGCCTTCCACATTGTAGAAGACCACGAAGTTCCTTGTGATCTCTTGATAGGTTCTGAAATAGTCAAAGGTACAGGTTTAAGTATTTTGATCAATGAGAAGGGAGCTACCGTGATGAGACAATCCATTATTTCAAATATTGCTACAGTGGAAGATCCTTTCGGGAACCTAGAAACTGATTTGACCGACGCGGGTGAAATATGTGAGCTGAAAAAAGTATTATTGAAATATAATGAGACGTTCGCTATTGGTATTCCAAAAAAACAAGTTACTACAGGAAGTTTGGAAATTCAATTAAAGGATTCAACAAAAGTGGTATCTAGAAGACCTTATCGAATGGCTCCAACTGAAAGACAAAAATTGAAGCACATTATCGACGATCTGATGGTCCACGGAATTGTCAGAGAGAGTACGTCGGAGTACGCGAGTCCCGTTATTCTTGTTAAGAAGAAAAATGGAGAAGATCGAATGTGCACAGACTATCGGGAATTAAACAAAAATACTGTCCCTATCAAATTCCCACTTCCGATTATTTCCGACCAAATTGATCGATTATCAGACGCTACCTACTTCATTAGCCTAGATATGGCACAGGGTTTTTACCAAATCCCAGTCAAAGAAGAATCTATACCAAAAACTGCCTTTATCACACCAGACGGCCTATATGAATACGTAAGAATGCCGTTCGGACTGATGAACGCGCCCGCTGTATTTCAGCGCGCTATAATCACTGCGTTACGGCCCCTACTGGATAACATCTTGATCTACATGGATGACGTGCTGATAAAATGTAAAACATTCACTGAAGGATTGCAGACATTGGACAAAGTTTTAGCAGCCTTGACCAAAGCCGGGTTTACAGTAAATGCAAAGAAGTGCTCGTTTTTCAAGACGTCGATCGAATATCTTGGAAATCTGATCACAAAGGGTACCGTAAGACCGAGCCCCAGAAAAGTAGAGGCCTTAGTAAAATCTGCAGTACCGACAAACGTAAAACAAGTACGTCAATTTTGTGGCTTGGCCAGCTTCTTCAGACGTTTCATACCATCCTTCTCTGAACGCTTGATCCCACTCTACAACTTAACTAAGAAGGATGCTAAATTCCAATGGACCACAGAATGTGAAAACGCCAGACTTGATATAATTCGTAGGTTAACTTCAGCACCAGTTTTATCCATATTTCAAGAAGGACTTCCAATTGAACTCCATACTGATGCCAGCAGCACCGGGTTGGGTGCCGTTCTCATTCAAATTCAGGACGGCCGACAACACGTAATTGCCTACATGAGTATGAGAACTACCGAACCAGAGAGTCACTACCACTCTTATGAGTTGGAAACTCTTGCAATAGTGAGAGCGATAAAACACTTTTGGCAATACCTCTATGGCAGATCTTTTAAAATTATTACAGATTGCAACGCGATAAAATCATCATCTAACAAACGGGAACTCTTACCCAGGATCCACAGATGGTGGTCATTTCTCCAGCATTACGATTTCAAAATAGAATACCGCCAAGGAAGCCGAATGAAACATGCAGATTTCTTTAGCCGCAATCCTATAGCATGTATTAACTTGGCACAAAATGTTGATACCTGGTTAAAAATTGAGCAAAGACGTGATGCAGAGTTAGCCCAAATCATAAAGAAGTTAGAACACAACGAAGAAATAAGTGAATATCGCTTAAATGAACTTGTTTTAGAACGTCGTTATGACGAGGAAGAACCTGGTTGCAAAAAATGGAAGAAGGTGGTTCCAAAATCATACCAATGGAGCATTATAAATGCTTATCATACTGCACTAAAACATTTTGGCTGGGAAAAGACTCTCGCCAAAATTCAACAAAATTACTGGTTCCCTGAAATGTCAACAACAGTCAAGCGATTTATAGACAATTGTGTTATATGCAAAACTAGTAAAGGCCCTTCTGGACCCAAACAAGTGAAACTTTATCCTATCGAGAAAAAACCTATTCCCTTCGTGTGCATGTTGTGTGTTGGTAACGTATGATTGAGGCTGAGAGTCTCCTTACGTGTGCATGTTGTGTGTTGGTAACGTATGATTGAGGCTGAGAGTCTCCTTACGTGTGCCTGTTCTGTGTTGGTAACGTATGATAGAGACTGAGAGTCTCCTTACGTGTACCGTGTGTGTATTGTAACGTATGATTGAGGCTGAGAGTCTCCTTACGTGTGCATGTTGTGTGTTGGTAACGTATGATTGAGGCTGAGAGTCTCCTTACGTGTGCCTGTTCTGTGTTGGTAACGTATGATAGAGACTGAGAGTCTCCTTACGTGTACCGTGTGTGTATTGTAACGTATGATTGAGGCTGAGAGTCTCCTTACGTGTGCATGTTGTGTGTTGGTAACGTATGATTGAGGCTGAGAGTCTCCTTACGTGTACCTGTTCTGTGTTGGTAACGTATGATAGAGACTGAGAGTCTCCTTACGTGTACCGTGTGTTTGTTGATGTAATTTGAGGGCAAAGGCCTCTTTCCATCTGGTTGGATTACAGTGTACTGTGCAGATTTATTTGTTAACAGGTCTAGGGCGACCTGTATGCAGAATGGCCGTGTCGGCGCGATGAATCACGAGCGCGCGAACGAGCGCGCGCACGAGCGATATCGGATCGTTCTATGCGTCGTGAGAAGTGGGGACGGTCCGATCGTCGGCTTTATAAAGCGCGTGCCATGCGAGCGAGGCGCAGTTTTATGGAGGCGCTCACTCCGTCAACATATCATAATTGTGACTTTGTCCATAATTAGTGATATTGATTAACTATTTATGTTGTTACCTGATTAATTGTTTATCAAATCAATGTAATAAATTACCCTTTCAAACTAAACGAGGTTTTGTTTAAAACACAACATGTCCCAGGAGCAGACGAGGGTTGATGATATCGATATGGACAACTGCCCACCCTCACCAATTCTCCAACAAGTCTCGGTCCGATCCGAAATATAATCTAAAACCCTTTGACAAATGAACCACGGGACCAGTAACGCGCCTAATGCTACGAACAAAAAAGTCTGCCACTTTTGGTGCGGGGGGGAGGAAACACTACATACACAGAACTGCACACTTTATCAATTCCATTTGTGTCATTATGGCACACAAAAGACAAAAACTCCAACACTATTACATTTACGCACACATATAGATTAAATACAGTGTAAGACAGACAAATTAATTGCGATGCTACCATATCGATATTTTATATCGATAGTTTTCCTAAGAAAAAACAGAAAATTTCTTAAGCAGCAAAACGCACTCAAACAAAATTTTAATCATCTAACTCTTTACTTGGTTAGCGTGACACGTCACACATGTAGATTAAATACAGTGTAAGACAGACAAATTAATTGCGATGCTACCATATCGATATTTCATATCGATAGTTTTCCTAAGAAAAAACAGAAAATTTCTTAAGCAGCAAAACGCACTCAAACAAAATTTTAATCATCTAACTCTTTACTTGGTTAGCGTGACTCGTCTTTTTTTAGGGTTCCATAGTAAAACAACTAGGAACCCTTACAGTTTCGCCAAGTCTATTGGTACTTACTGTGGTAAGTTAGAGACTATAATCATTATATTATAACTAGCAAAAAGCTGAGCTTTGTGAGAGCTCGCGTAGTTTTTCTAACGGGTAATAATTTTTACGTTAATGGTTATAAAATTATATTTTTTTTGACAGATAACACATTTGGATAGAAATTAAATTACAATGTTAAATCACAAAGGTGTGATAGCGAAGTGTACCACAAAATGTACAGTTTGTGGAATAGTGATAGGTCTCGCTCCGCTCTTAAAACTATTACTTACTAAAACTTATTAACTATTAAACTTATTTATTATATTAAACTTAATAACTAACTATACTAAAAATTATCTTAAAACTTGCTCCTCCGCATCATAAACCGATACCGTGACAACTTATTCAATAAAATCATAATAATATAACATAAAGAGGAAAACATTAAAAAAATGCAATATTTATATTTTTTAATCATTACACTTTTTAGGGGTTCGAAGTAAGACAACACGGAACCCTTATAGTCTAGTCAAGTCCGACCGTCTGTCCACCTAAACATTCGAACCGATTAGGGTACTCTCAATTTACACAATATAGGCTATATATTTTATCCTTAAAACTTAAAAAGTTTCCGCTAAAATCAACATTTAGTTAATAAACAATACATTAGCGTTCGGCATAAGTTAAATAAAATTGAAGGGAGCTTTAATATATACATATCAATATTCCGATATTTTTGTCGAATTTATTTAATGTAATGAATTGGTTCATTTACATTTTATTAGGGCAAGCGGAGCGAGACCTTTAACTATCCCACAAGCTGTACATTTTGTGGTACACTTTACTGAAAAACTATCACGCCTATAGATTTGTGATTTAACATAGTAATTTAATTTCATATCCAAATGTTATCTGTCAAAGAAAATATAATTTTATAACCATTAACTTAAAAATTATTACCCGTTAGAAAAACTACGCGAGCTCTCACAAAGCTCAGCTTTTTGCTAGTTATAATCCTCTTTAGTTTATTGCTTGCTGATGAATTTCGATGCTTCTTCAATGAGTAATAATTTTTTTATCGTTATCGATCCGCACCGCAGTCACATCACTTTTACTAAATTTAAAAGTTTGCAACCTTGTGCACTATGTAATAAAATCTAATTTTGCAAAATGATAGGATGTGTACGAGATCCTGGCTGCAGAATATACATCTACGATGTTGCCTATCAAAATGTGACCGCTAGTATTTTTAATTAAATTAGGTACCACTGTACTTTATTTGTACTACCGTACGTACGTTTGTTGTTGTTGTTGTTTGGTGGTCATTATGTTACTACCGGTGCAAACAGTAGTAGAAACGACTTAATAAACAGGTACTCCAAAATAAATCTTCCTTTTCAAAATGACAAATTTTAAAATTACAACAAAAATCAATATTGATGAAAAACAAAACCTTGGTTTTTACTTATATAACTTGGTTGGTTTACTTATATAAAAGAAAATATTAGATTTTATTCAAGTATTCAACCGTCTGTTTCATAATAATTAAACATTTAAGCAAATTAAAAATTTAAAAAATGTATCTTATATTTCCGTGATTCTTATTTAAAAAATCCTCATTTACACTATCATCACAGCTATCACTTTCATCGCTACAAATATCAGATTCGTCGACATTATCGGACGATTTCATGAAATCACATAGCACACTCTTAACTTGTTTTGGAGTTGAGTCTCTCAGGAACCATGTTGGTTTTAGAAAACTATCTAATAGCAGCCAGCCATTATTTTCCGCGCAAAATCTGATACATGCCGACTCAGTGGCATTTAAACACATCGAATTAACAGACTGTCCACAAAAATTGTTGTTTGAAAGATTTCCAGAACGGTGGAATGTGCGTTGAGTCTAAACCTTTAATTCTTTTTATGTTGCGTTTTTATTGTTATAATAAAAATATCGCAGCTGTTCAGTTGAGAACACTAGCATTCAACGCATGCGCAGTGACTTTAAAATCATCGCGGTCGTACAGCTGGCAATCGCTATCCTCGTCTGACTAGTTATGTATACGCGCTAACTCTCTTTCACTCTACATTAAATATTTACCATCTTTAACAACCAGCAACCCTTATTTGCGGCCAGATTTAACTAAGCAATCGTATATCATAATAAACAGAAATAATTAGCTTTAATTTGATATAATATAAATAATAAATGTACGTTATGAACGTATAAATATATCAGAATCATACCTGTATAAACTTGGCTACGAAGAGGTGCGGCCAAGTGCACAACGGCATCCGTGATTTTTCAGTCTTTATATATATTGCCGTGAAGAGGACGATATTTTATTTGAAAAACCAGTGAATTAAATTTTTTTCCGGAAAATCAATTAACAATAATTTAACTAAAAATAATAGCAACCACATTTTGCAGCAATCTGGTAAATGTTCTCTTCATCATAAATATATGCGTAAAAATTTGGTTTTTAGCAAACACTTGATGAGTGCACTCTTGAGAGTGAATTCTGCAGCCGGATCTTAGACTAGTAGTCTCGTTACACAGTTTTGCTTGTCAATTTGTTTTTTGTTATTCATTTTTCGAATCTGAACCTAAGTTCTATGTAGTGATGGTTGAAATTGCTATACAAAAGTAAAATAGTAGTAATTAGTCTCGTGTTGTACTTGCGTGTTCAAATTTAAACCTTATTTGTAGCAGTCGAAGGTTGAAATTGTTTAAAAAGAAACAAAAAGTAGTCTCGTGGGGAGTGTGGTTACGTCACAACTCAACCACGGTAATATTATGTGTATACAGTATTGTAACTTCATACAAACGGACGAAGCGCGAGCTATGCCTACGCGCCTCGATCTCGGTAAGCGCTCGGTACGCAGACAGTCGCGACTGTGCCGCAGTGACGAACGGACGGTGTTATGTTTTTTAACAATAACTGCGCAATTTTTTTACTAAAAATAAGTTCAAGTACATATTTAATATGACGAGGAGGATATATTGTGCTGTTTTTGGTTGCATGAATTCATCAATAACGCATCCAGAGATAACTTTTTTTAAATTACCTGGAAACTCTGAAAGGTAAGACTCTAAAATAATTTTACTTACTAGTAGGTAGGTACAAAATGTGTGTATTTTTAATGGATAAGGTATTTCTTTTTATCTCCCGAAAAAAAGATGTCTGGATCTATGAATACTTATATGTCTAGAAGGAGCATCGCGCTACTAAAGAACGAAAAAAAAACAGGTCAATGAAAATATGCTAGTGTGCGTGACGTGAGTGCCGCGCATGCGCGGCGTGGATTACTGAGCGTGCGTAATGATACCAGGTACGCAGGTGATTCCAATAAAATGGGGAGAATTATGTCATTAAAATTTTTAAACTTTAAAAATAAAATTAATATCTACTTTTTTTTTAATTTTTATCATAAAACAATAATTTTATTAATACCTTTAACTATAGTGAGTGATTGTATTTAGTATTTTGTATTAGATAAATGGTTTCCAAAATTTTAAAAAGTCAGCTCCATACTGAAATTCTTTGTTATTGCACCGATGTCGTTCAAAATCGATATTTAGGGTCCCCTAGCGTCAAATGAGAGGAAATGGTTGCCAGTATTTTTTTAAAAGTCAGCGCCATATTATAATTCTTTGTTTTTGCACCGATGTCGTTCAAAATCGATATTTAGGGTTCCCTGGGGTCAAGAAAGACGAAATGGTGGCCAAAATTTTAAAAAGTCAGTGCCATATTGAAATTCTTTGTTATTGTACCGATGTCTTTCAAAATCGACATTTAGGGTTACCTTGGATCAAAAATAGGAAATGGTTGCCAAAATTTTTAAAAGTCAGCGCCATATTGAAATTCTTTGTTATTGCACCGATGCACGATGTCGTTCAAAATCGATATTTAGGGTTCACTAGCGTTTAAAGAGACGAATTGGTTGCCAAAATTTTAAAGTCAGCGCCATATTGAAATTCTTTGTTATGTACCGATGTCGTTCAAAATCGATATTTAGGGTTCCCTGGGGTCAAGAAAGACGAATTGGTCGCCAAAATTTTAAAAAGTCAGCGCCATATTGAAATTCTTTGTTATTACACCGATGTCGTTCGAAATCGATATTTAGGGTTCCCTAAACCCTATTTCCAACTCGATCGGTCATAAAAACTCTCTCCCGGTAAAATATTCGTTTAAAAAAATAAAAAAAAATTTAAGATGAATATAAATAAAAGAAAATCAGAAACGAAAAAGTGAAAAAAAAAATAAGAGGGGAATTCTTGAGTTCGATTATCGATGGAGACAATTTCGAAATTTATAATTTCTGAAATATCTCAGATCTGGTCTGGTGGGAGGCTTCGGCCGTGGCTAGTTATCATTCTACCATCAAAGACGTATTTAGCGTTCCGGCTCGATAGCGTGTAAAAATTTAATAAATCCTAGCTTATCCCCTTCCAAGTTAGCCCGTTACCATCTAAACTGCATCGTCACTTACCATCAGATGAGATCTTAGAACAAGGACTGTCTTGGAAAGAAAATTAAAAAATGACATTATCTGCAATCGCTTTTCGAATATTATCGGTATCTATATTCTAAGGTTTCATTATTTATTAGGGAAATTTTGGGTTCGTAAACTGGCAACGCACATTAAATGGCGAACTCTAATTTAATTATTTTCTGCAAATTTCAATTTCTTATTTTGCAGGAACTGATATGTGCTTGAATGTTATTTACGGATGGTAGGTGATGTTATTGGTTATTTTAGATCGTCTTGTTAAGTTTTTTTCACATTTTATTTACCAAAAACCGCCATTTAAAAAAACAAAATATTGGCTCGCGAGCTCCATATCTGGTGATGACCTAATTCAAACTGAGCGCGGGAAAAGGGCGTGAACCACATGTGGCAGCACAAATTTTCGACGCGTTCACAGCCTTTAGACTCCATCTTTTATATCTTTGGTCTGGATTAATAAATAAAGTGTATAGAGTAAAGGAAAGTGATTGACACGAGTGAAATAGGCAGTTATAGGCGGTTCATGAATCACGATACGGTACGTACGCTTGTGTTAAAACCTCGGGGCATGTGTGTTTTGTTTTGTTAGTTTGTATAATTCAATGTAAAGACGTGGTATTTTATTATTAATAATACAGCCGACTCTCGTTGATTCGAAACTCGAGGGACTATTACGAGATATAATAAGGGAAATATTACGAATTATCGAGTGTTTGAAATATCAAATGGTTCGAAATTTTTAAGAGAAAATAAATAAAATTTCGAATTATTAAGTGTTGATGTTTTTGATGCTTAGAGTAGACGGTCAATAGAGGTTTATGTATATTTTAAAGGAAAAATAAAACCAACGCTCTAACTAGCATAGTTTTTTTTATATTAACAATAGACCTCCACAAACAAAGTTAACGATTATATAATATTATCGTTTTACTTTTACTTCTAGAGTACGGAACCCTCGGTGTGCGAGTCCGACTCGCACTTGGCCGGTTTTTTTTAATTAAATCTACCAATCAAAAAACAACACGCATTTTTATTGAACACTTTCTATTTAATTCACAAAGTATTTTATTTGTTTATATAAAAAAAAGTATATTTACAATCACAAAACTAAATGGAAACACAAAGTAGGCAAATGTAATTAAAATGCTGGAGGCGGGCAGCCCTATCGCATGTTCACGTACCGCGCGGCTGTAGGCATTTATGTCAAAGATACGGCCGAGTTACAATACTGTATACACATAATATTACCGTGACTCAACTTACGATTATCGCTCCGATTTTAACGAGATATTACGTACTAGATCACCTAAAGTCCTAAACGATGAAATTCTCGATTATTATTTATGATATTACTTTAAATATTTTTAATAGAAAGAAAGCATGTATCACAATAAAAATACTTCCAAATGGAATGTAATTCCCTATTTTTGTAAATTTGAGGTAGTCATCTTATTCCTGCACATGTTAAGCGCTCAGATCAGCATTTTTCACGGAGCACCTACGAGTGCGAAAACGATTCATGTAATGATATAATCGATTCGAAAACAGTTTTTATAAGTGCACAAGATTTGAATCCATTACATTGTGGCAGAGGGGAAGGATCTTGCGAGGCGAGTCCAATTACGGTAGTAAATATCATTCGTCTATGCTAAAACCCCATCCAAGCCACCGCAGTGTGGCATAGTACCCAAGATGCTGGCAGCATTACCCCTTTGGATGGCCAAGCTAATCCTTTGGCCAAGGTAGGTGCCAGCTCTTGGATCCCCGGTAGACTCGATCACTCTTTTCGATATCTCTAAAAAAAGTGCGTGAGCCTCCGGGCCCCACGGCCCCAGGGTCTCTACACCAAAAGGCGCAAATATGAAACCACTGTCAAGTTTTTCATATTTGCGCCTCTTAGCCTGTTCGGCGCTAGTAGCCGCTGCAACCGCCACAGAGGAGGTCGCATGGATGTGGGAAGCAGCTAGAGTATCTACACAGGTGGCATTCCACACAAGCGACCTCCCCGTCCTCCAAGGAACAAGCGTCATACCATCAGGTCTCTTGCCATCACTACGTGCCAAACCAATAGGTTCTAATACTAACCTTAGATTTATACAGCTATTGCGTACATTTAGTTTAAAGTCTAATGTTACACATGAAATCCTAAACATTTCATTTGCCCGACGGATCGACCCCGGGACCGCGTCGCCCGCAGCCGACCACGCTCACCACTATACCAACGAGGCATGTGAGGTGGAATTACACTCGTTTCAAATTCAAAAACATTTTATGTACCTGGGACAAGTTTTAGCACTTACGACAACTCATGAATCTACCAACGGTTTGGAAAGCTGATTCTGCTGAGAAGAGCTGGCAAGAAGCTCAGCAGTTGCTCTTTTCAAAACAAAATAATACAATATCATAAAAAATGCAATTTAGTAAGTCACTCTCTTGTGGTCAGCTGATGCCAAGCCGATTGATTCCAAGACAACTTTTTCATTCAGAAATTCACTAAGTTAAAATATATAATAAGTTAAAATAACCTCGACTTAACAAGTTGTGTGTTTTTACACATTGTTTGAGTTTGTGTAATGGCAAATAAATTATTTCCTTCGGAAACACTACATATTGTAAAACAAAGTCCCCCACCGCGTCTGTCTGTCTGTCTGTTCGCGATAAACTCAAAAACTACCAAACGGATTTTCATGCGTTTTTCACCAATAGTTAGGGTGACTCATGAGGGTAGCTCAATATACCCATTTTAACTTCTAAAAAAATGGTCACGTACCATGCGGTAGTTGGACTACTACTACCGCATGGTACACCTAATTACTATTTAGACAGATACAGTATTAATCCTTAATCAACTTAAATACGTTAGTTACCTTACGCATTTCATGCACATTATGATAGTCCTTTAGGATGTAGAGGGTCCTAATAAAATACGTAGTCCACGATAAAGCATATATTATGTAACAAGCACACTGGTTTATTACATTAGATGATTAGGCACACAACAATTAATAATGAATATCAAGTTAGGTATCGCGTGTGGAGTGTACCGTGGACTGTGTCTGCGTGTGTACTACTGATGTGTTATGTTTGACTCCAAGCTACAAGCTTGGGTCGTAGGGTCACAGCAGGGTGCCGGCTTGGCAGGGCGCGTTGCCCGCCACAACCACCCCCCTACGGAGAATGATAAGTTAATGAAAGAAAAACAATACTATACAAAATTGACTTGAAATTATATGGAAAATAAAAATATTAAAATTGGTAAACTAAGTAAGTAAGTATTGATTTGTGTAAGTGTAACTAAAATGTGTGCTTATTAATTAATTACAAGTACTTAGGTAGGTAAGTAAATTATTAGGTATTAATTGTAAAAAAAGGAAAACAAACAAACAATTCCAAACTACTTGTGAAAACACATTTGACTTAATGATACCCGTACGCTAGAATCCAACAATGTAAGTTTTGTAAAAAATTCAAGAAATGCAAGATCTAATAGTAAGGTGTACAAGGGAAATAGAAACGAGACAAGAAAATAGTTTTACCTTAAATAAAACTTACCTAAGTTGTAAAACTAAGTTACATATCTAATATTTTCTTAAATCTAACAGTGCGACCTGACCGAGTAGTAACAGGTTTCGGAATGTTTGCATTCAGGGCAGAGGGTTGTGAGGATTGATTTTCCGCTTGCGCTTGTGAATTAGGCATGGGTGCAGCTGTTTTTATCTCGGGGTCGGAAGTTATATAGGCTGGTTTAACGCGGTCAATACTTACCGTGATCTTCTTCCCTCCCATGTCGATAGCAAGAGTTTTACCGTCACGAGCCAGTACCCTGTAAGGACCCGTGTACGGTGGTTGCAGAGGCCGTCGAACAGTATCGTCGCGCAGCATGATATGAGATGCGTCTGCTAAATCTTTAAAAATAAACGTTCTAGGCTGCGCATGACGAGAAGCTGGGATTGGGCGAAGATTAGACATTTTTGATTTTAAATTTTTTATGAATTCATGAGTGTTGGTGTCTTGGGAGTCGCTAGGTACCAGGAGTTCTCCAGGTAACCGTAGTGGTTCTCCATACACCAGCTCTGCTGAAGAGCATTTTAAATCCTCTTTAAGGGCCGAACGGATGCCAAGGAGAACTAAAGGCAGAGCTCGGTGCCATGTGTCATTATGACACATCAAGGCGGCCTTTAGCTGGCGATGGAATCGTTCAATCATTCCGTTGGCTTGAGGATGATAGCTGGTGGTTCGTACATGTTTTGTGGCACCAATGTTCATGAGTCTATTAAATAAATGAGACTCGAACTGGCGGCCCTGATCTGTTGTAACCGTGACGGGGACACCAAAACGTGAGGTCCAACCGTCTACGAACCTGTCGGTTACTTCTTCAGCGGTTATCGACGTCATGGGCCATACTTCTGGCCACCTAGTAAACCTGTCGATCGCTGTTAGGCAATAGGTAAAAACGGCCTGATGTTGGCATGGGACCAATAATGTCCAAATGCACATGTTGGAATCTCGCTGAAGATGCGACGAAGTTTCCAAGAGGTGCAGAGACATGGCGTGATACCTTACTCCGTTGACACGGCACACATTCGCGAGACCAAGTGCGACAATCTTTGTTGATGCCGGGCCAGACGTACCGATCGGCAACCAGGCGCGCTGTAGCGCGGGCACCAGGATGACTGAGGCTGTGCAGTCGGTCAAACGCTGGTCGTCGGAGCTGTATTGGAAGGTAGGGTCTCGATTTTCCCGAGGAAACATCGCACAGAATCGAGATGTCAGTGCCAGGTATTGTTGTGGGCACTAATTTCAATGAAGACTTGTCTTGAATAGTCTTTAGTTCATCATCCGCATCCTGAGCTTGAGCCAGGGCAGCGAAATCTGCATTTAAGTTGATTGATTCAACGCGGGACATAGTGTCCGCTACCACGTTTTCACTCCCCTTGACATGTCTGATGTCTGTTGTAAATTGGGATATGAAAGTTACTTGGTTTAATTGTGCAGGAGGAAGTTTCTCTCTACGCTGCTTAAATGCATACACAAGAGGCTTGTGGTCAGTGTATATGGTGGTACTTTGTGCTTCCAAGAGATGCCTGAAATGCTGTACCGCCGAATATACTGCTAATAATTCTCTGTAGTAGGCAGGCCATTGGGACTGTGAAAAGGTTAGCTTCTTACTAAAAAAAGCAAGTGGTTTCCAACCTTTTTCAGTCCATTGCTGGAGACACGCACCAACGTGTGTGCTGGAGGCGTCTGTGTAAAGGCCTAAGCGGGCACCTTGTATAGGGTGTGTCAGCTTAGTTGCCTGCAAGAGACTGTCTTTACATGTGTTGAAAGCTTGTTCAAGCTCAGGAGTCCAGGGCATCGCTCTTTGTCCCTTAAGACCTGTGGCTGTAAGGAAGTCAATGAGCGGTGCTTGGACCTCAGCTGCTTTAGGTATGAACTGGCGATAATAATTAAGCATGCCAAGAAACCTTCTCAAACCTTGAGCTGTCTTGGGAAGGGGAAAATCGCGGAGAGCTTGAATTTTCTCATCAGGAGGACTAATGCCGTCCTTGCTGACCTTGTAACCGAGGAATGTCACCTCAGTTGCACCTAATATGCACTTTGCGGGGTTTACTACTACACGGTAGTCAGCTAACCTTTGAAAAAGTGTGCGGAGATGTTCAGCATGTTGCTCAGCATCCCTAGAGAAGATCAAAATGTCGTCCACGTACGGAAAACAAAAATCCAGGCCTCGGACGATTTCGTCCATGAAGCGCTGGAAAGTTTGTCCGGCATTGCGTAACCCAAACGTCATGTAGGGAAATTCGTATAAGCCGAATGGTGTTATGATAGCCGTTTTGCAAACGTCAGCTGGCGCTATCGGAATTTGTTGATAGGCCTTGACTAGATCCAAAGTGCTGAATATAGTGGATCCGGCGAGGTTGTGTCCGAAATCCCCTATATGACGCACTGGATAGCAATCCGAGATGGTCCGGGCGTTTAGTGTTCTATAGTCGCCACATGGACGCCATGTTGAATCCTTCTTAGGAGCCAGATGCAATGGCGAAGACCATGGGCTCTTAGAAGGGCGTGCAGTGCCAGCTTGTACCATATCGGCAAATTCTTTCTGGGCGATCTGCAGCTTTTCAGGAGCAAGGCGACGAGGGCGTGATACCACCGGAGGACCATCCGTGGTTTTGATGTAGTGAAGCGTGTTGTGCTTCACTTCCCGGTTGATACCTGGAGGCTTCGTGATTGATGGAAATTCGGTAAGGATTTTGTGAAACGGTGAGTCCTCAATAACCCTGACTGTCTTGACGCTTGGTTGATAGAAATGGGCTACGGAAGCTGGAACAGTTAGTCCAGTCACTGCGCACCGTAGCAAGCGATTACGACAGTCAGGAAGGAGGTTGTAGTAGGCCATGAAGTCGGCGCCGATAATTGCTGAATCTACGTCAGCGACTACAAAATTCCACCTAAAATCGCGGCGGAGGCCAAGGTTAAGATGCACCGTTCGACTGCCATATGTTTTGATGGTAGAACCATTGGCGGCCGATAAATCGTAGGATGTTAATTTATATTCCTTGCCGAGAAGCTTCCGGGGTATGCAACACAGGTCGGAGCCCGTATCCAGGAGGAACTGCCATTTGGAATTCCTGTCTGTGACAAAAAGGCGGCGACCAGTGTACGCGCAGTCAGTTGTCGCCTCTACTGACTGGGTTCTGCATTTCCCGAAGCCGTAGCGCTCCAGGTACATGGCTGCACGCACTTAGCAGCCTTGTTTTTGAAAGTGTTATGATACCAACATAAGTTGGAATCAGCGCGAGGAGTGGAGGTACTACGCCTCGATCTAGACCGAGACCGGTAGCGTTGCTTCCCTCTACTTGCAGTCAGTCTGTCGATTTTCTTTGACATCTCGACCACCTGTCTTTTTAATTCTGATATTAATTCAACCATTTTTGGGGAAGATAAAAAAAAATTAAAATTAATACCAAGTACAATATCCAATAGGTTGAAATTTAGTTGGAGAATAATAATCCAATAGGATATCCTGGTCTATGGGAATTACAAATCCAAGTTAGGCTGTTACTACTCGTTCGCCGGAAATAAAACGTACCTAAACTTACCCTTATTAACAAAAGTTAAAACTTAAAACTACACAGTTTACGAAATAAAAATGCAAAAAAGAAAATGAATATTGTTCTAAGTAAGTTCGTTAGAATAAGTTTGTTAGATGCCACTTTCACTCGGCGACGGGGTACAAGGGTTTACTACCTGCCTCGGTTCGCCGGCGCAAGTCCACAAAAAAAGGGGCGACGATTGTTTTTGTAAAGTTGCGAGTTGCGACGTGCACTTTTTGATTTTCACTTAAATTCACTTAACTGAACACATATACGTATACCGCTGCTCTGCTTGTTTCGGGAACGAGAAACTGGCGATGGCTGGCTGGCGGCTGGTTTGCAGCCTGCCTAAACTGATGCCAACTTGGACCGCTGGTGCTGCTGATTGTGAACTCGTGGTGGCTGGCTCCTTCTAGCCTTTGTTTGAAAGCGTCGTCCTTTGTTCAAAGGAGGGACGCTGGTTCGTGCGTATTTGCCTTTGCGTGACCCTCGCGGCGATGGCGATGTTGGTAGCGAATAAAAGTTGCTTACCCGGGTCACGATGATGAAGATTTACCTGGGTACGCAGCCACCAGGAACGGGCGATGGCGATACACTAACTCACTGATAATAATTTTATTGTTCATTGAAAGGGGTCACCAATTTAGGATGTAGAGGGTCCTAATAAAATACGTAGTCCACGATAAAGCATATATTATGTAACAAGCACACTGGTTTATTACATTAGATGATTAGGCACACAACAATTAATAATGAATATCAAGTTAGGTATCGCGTGTGGAGTGTACCGTGGACTGTGTCTGCGTGTGTACTACTGATGTGTTATGTTTGACTCCAAGCTACAAGCTTGGGTCGTAGGGTCACAGCAGGGTGCCGGCTTGGCAGGGCGCGTTGCCCGCCACAGTCCTTTACACCATACAATTTAAAGGAATATCTTAGAAGTTATCGCAAAATAAAAGCGATCGCGCGCCAAAACAATTTGAAGCGCGCTCCGCGGGTGGCTATAAGCCGAGTGCTTCCGAGCGATACTTCTTTTTAATAAGCCTAAGCACTGTTCACTAAGCTATTCAAGGTAATGTAAGGAACATTCCAAGGAGTTTGCAAAACATAGGCGTAATATGCTCTACTACCCGTGCGAAGCCAGGGCGGGTCGCTAGTTAAGTATATAATATATAGTATATTATGTATAAGCTTACACTCAGCCCAACAAAGGGTTTGTGTTTTCATCTACCCTACCTAAAATCATCCCATATTGTAGGTCTCTTTACGTAGATAACCCCTAAATACAATCCCTTACCCAACGTAACTTCTAGCGACCGCAGACACACAACTTCAAGTTGGCCGACTATCGCACAACTAAGTTGCGTGTTTTACAATAAATCAACCATATGGTGTGCCAATTATATAGTTTGACGATTTAGTTGGTTAGGTGCGGACTAAGTACTAACATAAGACATAATTCACTAGGCCTATTAGTAGGTATACTCCGCGATTTGTTGCCTAACTCGAAATTGAAATGTAAGTGTGCGGGTGCTAGGTGTTCCCTAACGCAGTTTTCCCGTGAGCCAACGCACGGCACGGTTAATTGTGATGCCGACTCCCAGCGCAAACCTGTATTTCTATTTCTGTGCATTGCCGTTGAATGAGTAAACGGTCCATAGAAATAATATAATTTTCGTCGGTGAAGTGCCAATACCTCCTACTTATCTGCCAACATCAACATTTTATACAGTAAAAAAAAACGTCCTTTAAGGCCTTTGAGTAATAAACCAGCAATGGAGAGGACGCCTAATTTATTTGCAAAAAAGTCTGTCAATTACGGTGGGGGGCGAGGTAGCACACATGAAAACTTGCTTACTACAGGTGCATTTTTCCATCACGTCGCTATGCACGCACACAATATAATTAGCAAACACTACCTTAAATTATATGCACACAATCACATTCACACACAGGGACGCTCTATCATTACAATGAAACAATCGCATCATATGTGTAAGCATTTTAGGGATTTGACACTATCGATTATCGACTTTCGATAAGTTCTTCTAATAATTATTTACAACAGAGTTACTTTATTCGAGAGTAAATTTTTTTGTTCGAGATCTTTAAGATGGTAGGTACCTATATAGAAGCGCTAGGAAACGAGGCTCTTGCCGTTATTTTAGTCATAATATCCCTTTGCTATTAGATTGACTCTTTGTAGGCTTTTAGTACTTGCGTAAAGATACAAGCTAGAAACTTTGACCTATATTGACGATGGAAAGCGATCTAGCTTATTTCGAAAAATAACAAAATTACTTTTTTATATATGTTTGGAAGAAAAAGATACTGCGTCGGATTGTTGGATTTTCGTTTTCCTACGACATTATTTTTCTAAGATACTATGTTGACCTTCTCTGCATGTTTATAGTATATATTTTTTGTTATTCATATTTTTAAACGTTCTCAAAAATGCTGTAAATACTAAGACACAATCTATTTTTCAATATTATACAGATACTTCAAAAAAGTTATCAATACTTTTTAGCAGCGCGGTGCACTTAGGTGTACTGTAAGGACTTAGGATTATCTGATTATTAACAGATTTTGTAGATACCAAGATATTTACTCCGTCACTATACTCTCAATCTCATGCTGAGAGCATGCTGTAGGTACCATAGTATATCACCTTAGAGAAGCTGTTTAGTTATGATTTAAGATTATAAGCCACCAGGGAGTGCTGTACTTTGTCATAGGTTTTTATAATTTTTTCGACCGAGCGAAGCGAAGGTCTTTGAGTTAACTAGGGCGATTTGCACTTGTCCGTCCGTCCGTCCGTCCGTCCGTCCGTCTGTCAGAGCCTTATAACTTTTGAATTACTGAACGTAATTACTTCAAATTTAGATATAATATGTAAACCGATGGCCTCCAGCCGAAAATGGCTTAAAAAGTTATAAAAATCTTTATTTCAGGGGGGCTCTCATAGAAGCGAATGCGAAGTAAAAAAAAAAAAATCGCGTTACATAAAATTGTTACGTATCATTTTAAAGATAATTTTGAACTGAGTACAAAAATATTTTTTTTTTAATTTTTCCCTTAAAATTGACGAAATGGGGGGCTTTCAAAGTGGCGATTTTATACGCTCGCTTGAAGACGCTCTCTAGAAAAATCCGCTATGGATTTTCAAACTGATTTTATGTTTTTAGGTCACTTATATCCTGTACTTGAACAACAAATACTAAAATTATATGAATATTATAAAGAAACGAGATTATTTAATTTTTAATGGGCGTCAGTAATTCATATAGCATCAACATAGCTTCACAATAATGCTAATAGATGGCGCAGTCAGTAACTATTCCCATGGAACTACGAGTTAAATTCAATGTTTGATAAATAATTCAATGTTTTCACTAACGTTCCCTAACCTTTACGGGCTACCTATAAGTTAGGTGATTGATGTTTTCTGTCAACTTATTTATCACGATCCTGTACGGGACACCTAAAAGGATATTGGGACGGATGTTAGGACTTAGGATTGTATTTAGGAGCTACCTACGTTAAGAGACTCCTACTTAGGGGATGATTTAGGTATGTTTGGTGAAAACGGGCATAATAATAATGTCAGTTTTGGTTATCATGTATCGATTGAATGAATAATCATGGGATACCGTTACCGCGAGGTCTCAGTTCGGGGCGAACCACTAGTAATATTGTTTATTAAGTTGAGAGACATTTAATTTTTATTTGAATACGTAGTGGGTATTAATATTGAACACATTGATTTTTTAAGTAATCTTGTTTAAATAAACATACAGCATTTTTAATAAAACATCATTTGTTTTATTTATGTTTAAAGCGAAATTTACGATGTATCTATTACTAAAAAGTATATTAAGTACAAACTGTTAGGACTACATCATGTTTCCTTAAAAATAGATACTAGCCTAGGCAATGGGGCGGTCTGTTGTATGGAGACCCCCATATCAAATCCTCAGTCGATAAAATTTGGCGAGGTTGTAGTATGGGATGACCCAAAATTTACACAAAAATATCAAAAAAAAAAATCCATGCGGAAGTTGGGTATTTATACCTAAAAGTACAAATAGCTTAATATTTTGAACAGAATAATTTCTCCGTCCAATTTTTTTTTTACCAAACTAATTATTAGCCTTAATAAGAGGTACTTGATAAAAATCCAAAACTTTTTTCAAACGGAACTGTCATTTTTTAAAGAGGTTTCCTTTTTTTGTCCGTAATTTCGACCAGAAAATTGCTCAGTCAATTTTTTATTTTCAAATGTCCTTAAAATGTAATTTAGCATAACGTGTAAGAAAATCCAAAAAAAAATCCATACCAAAATCTATTTATCTTACTTCAACTGAAAATTGTTTATAACTCGGAATGAAAAATTTCTCTATCCAATTTCTTTTTTTTAACATAGTAGGTAGTCACATTTACACACTTATCCTAAATATCCAAAAAAAATATCACGAAGAACATCGATATTGAAACAGAATTTTTTGAAATCTAAACTGCGTTTTCGCGATAATGTACCTTAATGCTTGAATTTAATTGGGTATAGTTTAGCGTGCGCGAGCGAAGCGACTTCACAAATAATATATTACTACATGCCTTCTACGATGCTAAATAATAAACATAAATGTGTACCTCAACATTAATTTATTTATACAACCACTAATTGTAGCGACTTAGCTTCCAGATAATTAATGAGCTTTTCAATAGTTTAATTAAGGGCCCTTAAACATAATTTGTTTCTCCGAATTAGTTTATTTTGGGAAAATTTAAACAAAAACAACATAAAATTGCCATAACAGCCTATATTAACTAATATTCATTTCCTTCACTGAAAATAAAATAATATGTATCTGCTTCAAACAACCAAAAAATAACATCTTTATTTTGAAAAAGTATAAAAAATTATGAAGCTCTATAATGTTTAAAAACAATTGTTTTTTGGCAAAAGCTTCATTGATTACTTTGTTACCAAAACCTTTTTAACCGACTTCCAAAAAGGAAGTGGCTCTCAATTCAGCACTTATTTTTTTAACTTATGCATGGTATTTAAGGAGAACCCTAAAAAAGTGACATACTGTTTTTATTCAAGATTCCTGTATTATGAATGAATACAATACAATAAATAAAAAGAGCATGACACTTTTTAGGGATCCTCAAACACCGTGTGTTGTATGTACAGCGGTTTCTTCGAGATTTCTGAACCGATTTGGATAATTTTTATTTCACTTGCTAGAAGAAATTCTCGAGATGGTTCCCCAATACTTTCTGGATCCAACTTTTCAATTCTAATGCCTCATTCTGAAGTCGGGCGAGCATAAAAACACGCCCAATGTCAACATAATGTGTAGAAACTAAAAACTTTTTTTTCAACACACTTGCTCATAAAGTGGCTCTAATAGTCTAGTTGACAAGTTCAAAATGGTACAAAATAGAGATACTGGTCTTAAAATTATGTGCGATAGCTCATTGGATCCGGAATGACGCCTAGAAAAATGTTCCAAAAGCGTGTATTAGCACATAAAAAATTGCAAAAGTTATGAACAATTATAGATAAAAAAATGGCATTTCGTTTTTTGCCAATATTTCATAAACTATTAATATTTAAGAAATTTCAAAAAAAGATTCTAAAAGAAGAGGAAATTTTCAATAAAAAACTCCGAACTCCCGGAACTCTATCTCCATTATTTATAATTTTAATTTAACGCTGAAAATAGGTCTGCGCGCGACATTTTTAGGTTGCGCGCGCGGCGTCAAAAGCGAGTACGGCACATTAATTAATTTATTTAAGGTATTGAATATTTTTTTAAAAATTTGAAAAAATTATGGTGTGTTTTGAACACTATAAATAATTTATTCTCGTTGGAAATTTTACTTAAAGTTAATTTTTCAACAAGTTAAACAATTGTTAACTAACAAAATTTTCTCGAACTTCCGTCTTAATTGTAAGTGAAAAAAAAAATTGTGTGAGTCAGCTCACGACGCACAACTGGAGTTTACTTCATATTCAACGTTGAAATTTCTACCCTAACGTTGAGTAAATAAGGTTGGTCTTCGCTTGAGTTGTCGAATGCCCGCGCTACGCCTTTCACAACGATGCAAATCTCCACCCCTAACGTTGAGTAAACAAGGTTGGCTTTCGTTCACATGTAGATCAGCGCCATCTTTCGGCTTATGTGTAAACTATTTGAATAGCCACGGTGTTGTACTCCGTACGGTGTTGTGAACGAAAACCAACCTTATTTACTCAACGTTAGGGTAGAAATTTGCATCGTTGTGAAAAACGTGACACGGGCATTCGACAACTCAAGCGAAAACCAACCTTATTTACTCAACGTTAGTGTAGAAATTTCAACGTTGTGAAAAACGTAACAAGGTCATTGATAAATTGATTTTACTGTCCGGATTTTTCTCATACCGGGCTGCTAAAATCGTTTCTTAAGGAGTAAACTCCAAAATACGTTTAAATAATTGTCGTAAAAAATTTCAATTTATATTTATGTACTACTTCTTTATTTGATTTGTTCACATCGGCATTCTCATTACAGAAAATACATTTGGAATTGTAATCAAACTCTGAAGATGGTTCTTGTGAATTAAGTCTTTTCTTTTTTAAAAATGATTTGATCATATTGTCGTTTATGTATGCTTTTCTGCAAGAGACGTGTAAGTCTAATTCTTCTAATCCGTGAAGCTTATGCTCTAATCCATCACCCCTTTTTATGCTGCATTTTTTAATCGTTTCAACTCCTTTTTTTCACTGTAACTTTCTCTAAGCCGGCAAAGCTCTTATTGCACAAAATACAAAATTTTTCCATAACGATTACGCGTACAACAACAAACAAATTTGCTAATAACAATGGTCGCCTTGGTCACTACACTAGCGGCACGCTATGATGGCCGGTTTGACACATTACAATAGTGATGTGGAATGTCAATTTATTCTCGAACAAAAAACAATTAAGTTTTGTTTTTGTACCTGATTAAATAGGTTTAATAAAACAAAAATGTATATGTTTATTTAATTTATTTGAACGAACTGAATATTTGAATGAAAATGAATATACATACTTTATATGCACACAAGAAACATATGAATACAAAAGATACCAAAAAAGGTGCCACAAAAGGCCATAATCGACCGAGCGAAGCGAAGGTCTCTGAGTTAACTAGAGAGATTTGCACTTGTCCGTCCGTCCGTCCGTCCGTCCGTCCGTCTGTCAGAGCCTTATAACTTTTGAATTACTGAACGTAATCGACCGAGCGAAGCGAAGGTCTTTGAGTTAACTAGGGCGATTTGCACTTGTCCGTCCGTCCGTCCGTCCGTCCGTCCGTCTGTCAGAGCCTTATAACTTTTGAATTACTGAACGTAATTACTTCAAATTTAGATATAATATGTAAACCGATGGCCTCCAGCCGAAATTGGCTTAAAAAGTTATAAAAATCTTTATTTCAGGGGGGCTCTCATAGAAGCGAATGCGAAGTAAAAAAAAAAAATCGCGTTACATAAAATTGTTACGTATCATTTTAAAGATAATTTTGAACTGAGTACAAAAATATTTTTTTTTTAATTTTTCCCTTAAAATTGACGAAATGGGGGGCTTTCAAAGTGGCGATTTTATACGCTCGCTTGAAGACGCTCTCTAGAAAAATCCGCTATGGATTTTCAAACTGATTTTATGTTTTTAGGTCACTTATATCCTGTACTTGAACAACAAATACTAAAATTATATGAATATTATAAAGAAACGAGATTATTTAATTTTTAATGGGCGTCAGTAATTCATATAGCATCAACATAGCTTCACAATAATGCTAATAGATGGCGCAGTCAGTAACTATTCCCATGGAACTACGAGTTAAATTCAATGTTTGATAAATAATTCAATGTTTTCACTAACGTTCCCTAACCTTTACGGGCTACCTATAAGTTAGGTGATTGATGTTTTCTGTCAACTTATTTATCACGATCCTGTACGGGACACCTAAAAGGATATTGGGACGGATGTTAGGACTTAGGATTGTATTTAGGAGCTACCTACGTTAAGAGACTCCTACTTAGGGGATGATTTAGGTATGTTTGGTGAAAACGGGCATAATAATAATGTCAGTTTTGGTTATCATGTATCGATTGAATGAATAATCATGGGATACCGTTACCGCGAGGTCTCAGTTCGGGGCGAACCACTAGTAATATTGTTTATTAAGTTGAGAGACATTTAATTTTTATTTGAATACGTAGTGGGTATTAATATTGAACACATTGATTTTTTAAGTAATCTTGTTTAAATAAACATACAGCATTTTTAATAAAACATCATTTGTTTTATTTATGTTTAAAGCGAAATTTACGATGTATCTATTACTAAAAAGTATATTAAGTACAAACTGTTAGGACTACATCATGTTTCCTTAAAAATAGATACTAGCCTAGGCAATGGGGCGGTCTGTTGTATGGAGACCCCCATATCAAATCCTCAGTCGATAAAATTTGGCGAGGTTGTAGTATGGGATGACCCAAAATTTACACAAAAATATCAAAAAAAAAAATCCATGCGGAAGTTGGGTATTTATACCTAAAAGTACAAATAGCTTAATATTTTGAACAGAATAATTTCTCCGTCCAATTTTTTTTTTACCAAACTAATTATTAGCCTTAATAAGAGGTACTTGATAAAAATCCAAAACTTTTTTCAAACGGAACTGTCATTTTTTAAAGAGGTTTCCTTTTTTTGTCCGTAATTTCGACCAGAAAATTGCTCAGTCAATTTTTTATTTTCAAATGTCCTTAAAATGTAATTTAGCATAACGTGTAAGAAAATCCAAAAAAAAATCCATACCAAAATCTATTTATCTTACTTCAACTGAAAATTGTTTATAACTCGGAATGAAAAATTTCTCTATCCAATTTCTTTTTTTTAACATAGTAGGTAGTCACATTTACACACTTATCCTAAATATCCAAAAAAAATATCACGAAGAACATCGATATTGAAACAGAATTTTTTGAAATCTAAACTGCGTTTTCGCGATAATGTACCTTAATGCTTGAATTTAATTGGGTATAGTTTAGCGTGCGCGAGCGAAGCGACTTCACAAATAATATATTACTACATGCCTTCTACGATGCTAAATAATAAACATAAATGTGTACCTCAACATTAATTTATTTATACAACCACTAATTGTAGCGACTTAGCTTCCAGATAATTAATGAGCTTTTCAATAGTTTAATTAAGGGCCCTTAAACATAATTTGTTTCTCCGAATTAGTTTATTTTGGGAAAATTTAAACAAAAACAACATAAAATTGCCATAACAGCCTATATTAACTAATATTCATTTCCTTCACTGAAAATAAAATAATATGTATCTGCTTCAAACAACCAAAAAATAACATCTTTATTTTGAAAAAGTATAAAAAATTATGAAGCTCTATAATGTTTAAAAACAATTGTTTTTTGGCAAAAGCTTCATTGATTACTTTGTTACCAAAACCTTTTTAACCGACTTCCAAAAAGGAAGTGGCTCTCAATTCAGCACTTATTTTTTTAACTTATGCATGGTATTTAAGGAGAACCCTAAAAAAGTGACATACTGTTTTTATTCAAGATTCCTGTATTATGAATGAATACAATACAATAAATAAAAAGAGCATGACACTTTTTAGGGATCCTCAAACACCGTGTGTTGTATGTACAGCGGTTTCTTCGAGATTTCTGAACCGATTTGGATAATTTTTATTTCACTTGCTAGAAGAAATTCTCGAGATGGTTCCCCAATACTTTCTGGATCCAACTTTTCAATTCTAATGCCTCATTCTGAAGTCGGGCGAGCATAAAAACACGCCCAATGTCAACATAATGTGTAGAAACTAAAAACTTTTTTTTCAACACACTTGCTCATAAAGTGGCTCTAATAGTCTAGTTGACAAGTTCAAAATGGTACAAAATAGAGATACTGGTCTTAAAATTATGTGCGATAGCTCATTGGATCCGGAATGACGCCTAGAAAAATGTTCCAAAAGCGTGTATTAGCACATAAAAAATTGCAAAAGTTATGAACAATTATAGATAAAAAAATGGCATTTCGTTTTTTGCCAATATTTCATAAACTATTAATATTTAAGAAATTTCAAAAAAAGATTCTAAAAGAAGAGGAAATTTTCAATAAAAAACTCCGAACTCCCGGAACTCTATCTCCATTATTTATAATTTTAATTTAACGCTGAAAATAGGTCTGCGCGCGACATTTTTAGGTTGCGCGCGCGGCGTCAAAAGCGAGTACGGCACATTAATTAATTTATTTAAGGTATTGAATATTTTTTTAAAAATTTGAAAAAATTATGGTGTGTTTTGAACACTATAAATAATTTATTCTCGTTGGAAATTTTACTTAAAGTTAATTTTTCAACAAGTTAAACAATTGTTAACTAACAAAATTTTCTCGAACTTCCGTCTTAATTGTAAGTGAAAAAAAAAATTGTGTGAGTCAGCTCACGACGCACAACTGGAGTTTACTTCATATTCAACGTTGAAATTTCTACCCTAACGTTGAGTAAATAAGGTTGGTCTTCGCTTGAGTTGTCGAATGCCCGCGCTACGCCTTTCACAACGATGCAAATCTCCACCCCTAACGTTGAGTAAACAAGGTTGGCTTTCGTTCACATGTAGATCAGCGCCATCTTTCGGCTTATGTGTAAACTATTTGAATAGCCACGGTGTTGTACTCCGTACGGTGTTGTGAACGAAAACCAACCTTATTTACTCAACGTTAGGGTAGAAATTTGCATCGTTGTGAAAAACGTGACACGGGCATTCGACAACTCAAGCGAAAACCAACCTTATTTACTCAACGTTAGTGTAGAAATTTCAACGTTGTGAAAAACGTAACAAGGTCATTGATAAATTGATTTTACTGTCCGGATTTTTCTCATACCGGGCTGCTAAAATCGTTTCTTAAGGAGTAAACTCCAAAATACGTTTAAATAATTGTCGTAAAAAATTTCAATTTATATTTATGTACTACTTCTTTATTTGATTTGTTCACATCGGCATTCTCATTACAGAAAATACATTTGGAATTGTAATCAAACTCTGAAGATGGTTCTTGTGAATTAAGTCTTTTCTTTTTTAAAAATGATTTGATCATATTGTCGTTTATGTATGCTTTTCTGCAAGAGACGTGTAAGTCTAATTCTTCTAATCCGTGAAGCTTATGCTCTAATCCATCACCCCTTTTTATGCTGCATTTTTTAATCGTTTCAACTCCTTTTTTTCACTGTAACTTTCTCTAAGCCGGCAAAGCTCTTATTGCACAAAATACAAAATTTTTCCATAACGATTACGCGTACAACAACAAACAAATTTGCTAATAACAATGGTCGCCTTGGTCACTACACTAGCGGCACGCTATGATGGCCGGTTTGACACATTACAATAGTGATGTGGAATGTCAATTTATTCTCGAACAAAAAACAATTAAGTTTTGTTTTTGTACCTGATTAAATAGGTTTAATAAAACAAAAATGTATATGTTTATTTAATTTATTTGAACGAACTGAATATTTGAATGAAAATGAATATACATACTTTATATGCACACAAGAAACATATGAATACAAAAGATACCAAAAAAGGTGCCACAAAAGGCCATAATCGACCGAGCGAAGCGAAGGTCTCTGAGTTAACTAGAGAGATTTGCACTTGTCCGTCCGTCCGTCCGTCCGTCCGTCCGTCTGTCAGAGCCTTATAACTTTTGAATTACTGAACGTAATCGACCGAGCGAAGCGAAGGTCTTTGAGTTAACTAGGGCGATTTGCACTTGTCCGTCCGTCCGTCCGTCCGTCCGTCCGTCTGTCAGAGCCTTATAACTTTTGAATTACTGAACGTAATTACTTCAAATTTAGATATAATATGTAAACCGATGGCCTCCAGCCGAAATTGGCTTAAAAAGTTATAAAAATCTTTATTTCAGGGGGGCTCTCATAGAAGCGAATGCGAAGTAAAAAAAAAAAATCGCGTTACATAAAATTGTTACGTATCATTTTAAAGATAATTTTGAACTGAGTACAAAAATATTTTTTTTTTAATTTTTCCCTTAAAATTGACGAAATGGGGGGCTTTCAAAGTGGCGATTTTATACGCTCGCTTGAAGACGCTCTCTAGAAAAATCCGCTATGGATTTTCAAACTGATTTTATGTTTTTAGGTCACTTATATCCTGTACTTGAACAACAAATACTAAAATTATATGAATATTATAAAGAAACGAGATTATTTAATTTTTAATGGGCGTCAGTAATTCATATAGCATCAACATAGCTTCACAATAATGCTAATAGATGGCGCAGTCAGTAACTATTCCCATGGAACTACGAGTTAAATTCAATGTTTGATAAATAATTCAATGTTTTCACTAACGTTCCCTAACCTTTACGGGCTACCTATAAGTTAGGTGATTGATGTTTTCTGTCAACTTATTTATCACGATCCTGTACGGGACACCTAAAAGGATATTGGGACGGATGTTAGGACTTAGGATTGTATTTAGGAGCTACCTACGTTAAGAGACTCCTACTTAGGGGATGATTTAGGTATGTTTGGTGAAAACGGGCATAATAATAATGTCAGTTTTGGTTATCATGTATCGATTGAATGAATAATCATGGGATACCGTTACCGCGAGGTCTCAGTTCGGGGCGAACCACTAGTAATATTGTTTATTAAGTTGAGAGACATTTAATTTTTATTTGAATACGTAGTGGGTATTAATATTGAACACATTGATTTTTTAAGTAATCTTGTTTAAATAAACATACAGCATTTTTAATAAAACATCATTTGTTTTATTTATGTTTAAAGCGAAATTTACGATGTATCTATTACTAAAAAGTATATTAAGTACAAACTGTTAGGACTACATCATGTTTCCTTAAAAATAGATACTAGCCTAGGCAATGGGGCGGTCTGTTGTATGGAGACCCCCATATCAAATCCTCAGTCGATAAAATTTGGCGAGGTTGTAGTATGGGATGACCCAAAATTTACACAAAAATATCAAAAAAAAAAATCCATGCGGAAGTTGGGTATTTATACCTAAAAGTACAAATAGCTTAATATTTTGAACAGAATAATTTCTCCGTCCAATTTTTTTTTTACCAAACTAATTATTAGCCTTAATAAGAGGTACTTGATAAAAATCCAAAACTTTTTTCAAACGGAACTGTCATTTTTTAAAGAGGTTTCCTTTTTTTGTCCGTAATTTCGACCAGAAAATTGCTCAGTCAATTTTTTATTTTCAAATGTCCTTAAAATGTAATTTAGCATAACGTGTAAGAAAATCCAAAAAAAAATCCATACCAAAATCTATTTATCTTACTTCAACTGAAAATTGTTTATAACTCGGAATGAAAAATTTCTCTATCCAATTTCTTTTTTTTAACATAGTAGGTAGTCACATTTACACACTTATCCTAAATATCCAAAAAAAATATCACGAAGAACATCGATATTGAAACAGAATTTTTTGAAATCTAAACTGCGTTTTCGCGATAATGTACCTTAATGCTTGAATTTAATTGGGTATAGTTTAGCGTGCGCGAGCGAAGCGACTTCACAAATAATATATTACTACATGCCTTCTACGATGCTAAATAATAAACATAAATGTGTACCTCAACATTAATTTATTTATACAACCACTAATTGTAGCGACTTAGCTTCCAGATAATTAATGAGCTTTTCAATAGTTTAATTAAGGGCCCTTAAACATAATTTGTTTCTCCGAATTAGTTTATTTTGGGAAAATTTAAACAAAAACAACATAAAATTGCCATAACAGCCTATATTAACTAATATTCATTTCCTTCACTGAAAATAAAATAATATGTATCTGCTTCAAACAACCAAAAAATAACATCTTTATTTTGAAAAAGTATAAAAAATTATGAAGCTCTATAATGTTTAAAAACAATTGTTTTTTGGCAAAAGCTTCATTGATTACTTTGTTACCAAAACCTTTTTAACCGACTTCCAAAAAGGAAGTGGCTCTCAATTCAGCACTTATTTTTTTAACTTATGCATGGTATTTAAGGAGAACCCTAAAAAAGTGACATACTGTTTTTATTCAAGATTCCTGTATTATGAATGAATACAATACAATAAATAAAAAGAGCATGACACTTTTTAGGGATCCTCAAACACCGTGTGTTGTATGTACAGCGGTTTCTTCGAGATTTCTGAACCGATTTGGATAATTTTTATTTCACTTGCTAGAAGAAATTCTCGAGATGGTTCCCCAATACTTTCTGGATCCAACTTTTCAATTCTAATGCCTCATTCTGAAGTCGGGCGAGCATAAAAACACGCCCAATGTCAACATAATGTGTAGAAACTAAAAACTTTTTTTTCAACACACTTGCTCATAAAGTGGCTCTAATAGTCTAGTTGACAAGTTCAAAATGGTACAAAATAGAGATACTGGTCTTAAAATTATGTGCGATAGCTCATTGGATCCGGAATGACGCCTAGAAAAATGTTCCAAAAGCGTGTATTAGCACATAAAAAATTGCAAAAGTTATGAACAATTATAGATAAAAAAATGGCATTTCGTTTTTTGCCAATATTTCATAAACTATTAATATTTAAGAAATTTCAAAAAAAGATTCTAAAAGAAGAGGAAATTTTCAATAAAAAACTCCGAACTCCCGGAACTCTATCTCCATTATTTATAATTTTAATTTAACGCTGAAAATAGGTCTGCGCGCGACATTTTTAGGTTGCGCGCGCGGCGTCAAAAGCGAGTACGGCACATTAATTAATTTATTTAAGGTATTGAATATTTTTTTAAAAATTTGAAAAAATTATGGTGTGTTTTGAACACTATAAATAATTTATTCTCGTTGGAAATTTTACTTAAAGTTAATTTTTCAACAAGTTAAACAATTGTTAACTAACAAAATTTTCTCGAACTTCCGTCTTAATTGTAAGTGAAAAAAAAAATTGTGTGAGTCAGCTCACGACGCACAACTGGAGTTTACTTCATATTCAACGTTGAAATTTCTACCCTAACGTTGAGTAAATAAGGTTGGTCTTCGCTTGAGTTGTCGAATGCCCGCGCTACGCCTTTCACAACGATGCAAATCTCCACCCCTAACGTTGAGTAAACAAGGTTGGCTTTCGTTCACATGTAGATCAGCGCCATCTTTCGGCTTATGTGTAAACTATTTGAATAGCCACGGTGTTGTACTCCGTACGGTGTTGTGAACGAAAACCAACCTTATTTACTCAACGTTAGGGTAGAAATTTGCATCGTTGTGAAAAACGTGACACGGGCATTCGACAACTCAAGCGAAAACCAACCTTATTTACTCAACGTTAGTGTAGAAATTTCAACGTTGTGAAAAACGTAACAAGGTCATTGATAAATTGATTTTACTGTCCGGATTTTTCTCATACCGGGCTGCTAAAATCGTTTCTTAAGGAGTAAACTCCAAAATACGTTTAAATAATTGTCGTAAAAAATTTCAATTTATATTTATGTACTACTTCTTTATTTGATTTGTTCACATCGGCATTCTCATTACAGAAAATACATTTGGAATTGTAATCAAACTCTGAAGATGGTTCTTGTGAATTAAGTCTTTTCTTTTTTAAAAATGATTTGATCATATTGTCGTTTATGTATGCTTTTCTGCAAGAGACGTGTAAGTCTAATTCTTCTAATCCGTGAAGCTTATGCTCTAATCCATCACCCCTTTTTATGCTGCATTTTTTAATCGTTTCAACTCCTTTTTTTCACTGTAACTTTCTCTAAGCCGGCAAAGCTCTTATTGCACAAAATACAAAATTTTTCCATAACGATTACGCGTACAACAACAAACAAATTTGCTAATAACAATGGTCGCCTTGGTCACTACACTAGCGGCACGCTATGATGGCCGGTTTGACACATTACAATAGTGATGTGGAATGTCAATTTATTCTCGAACAAAAAACAATTAAGTTTTGTTTTTGTACCTGATTAAATAGGTTTAATAAAACAAAAATGTATATGTTTATTTAATTTATTTGAACGAACTGAATATTTGAATGAAAATGAATATACATACTTTATATGCACACAAGAAACATATGAATACAAAAGATACCAAAAAAGGTGCCACAAAAGGCCATAATCGACCGAGCGAAGCGAAGGTCTCTGAGTTAACTAGAGAGATTTGCACTTGTCCGTCCGTCCGTCCGTCCGTCCGTCCGTCTGTCAGAGCCTTATAACTTTTGAATTACTGAACGTAATTACTTCAAATTTAGATATAATATGTAAACCGATGGCCTCCAGCCGAAAATGGCTTAAAAAGTTATAAAAATCTTTATTTCAGGGGGGCTCTCATAGAAGCGAATGCGAAGTAAAAAAAAAAATATCGCGTTACATAACATTGTTACGTATCATTTTAAAGATAATTTTGAACTGAGTACAAAAATATTTTTTTTAAAATTTTTCCCTTAAAATTGACGAAATGGGGGGCTTTCAAAGTGGCGATTTTATACCCTCGCTTGAAGACGCTCTCTAGGAAAATCCGCTATGGATTTTCAAACTGATTTTATGTTTTTAGGTCACTTATATCCTGTACTTGAACAACAAATACTAAAATTATATGAATATTATAAAGAAACGAGATTATTTAATTTTTAATGTACATAGATGGCGCAGTCAGTAACTATTCCCATGGAACTACGAGTTACGACTAACGACCTATCCCAAAAACAGTTTTGCGTCGACCATTATTATTTAGTTACTTATTATAATACAATAATTGTATTGTAATTTTTTTTGTACCATATTATTCAATTAAAATTATTTTTTAGTTAAATTTTAGTTAAATATTGTATATTTTCTATTCGCGTCGATAGATGACGATTTGTACAGATGCCCGTAACCCGGTTTCACTCGTTAGTACCTACATAATAATTCAATGTTTTCACTAACGTTCCCTAACCTTTACGGGCTACCTATAAGTTAGGTGATTGATGTTTTCTGTCAACTTATTTATCACGATCCTGTACGGGACACCTAAAAGGATATTGGGACGGATGTTAGGACTTAGGATTGTATTTAGAAGCTACCTACGTTAAGAGACTCCTACTTAGGGGATGATTTAGGTATGTTTGGTGAAAACGGGCATAATAATAATGTCAGTTTTGGTTATCATGTATCGATTGAATGAATAATCATGGGATACCGTTACCGCGAGGTCTCAGTTCGGGGCGAACCACTAGTTACTTCAAATTTAGATATAATATGTAAACCGATGGCCTCCAGCCGAAAATGGCTTAAAAAGTTATAAAAATCTTTATTTCAGGGGGGCTCTCATAGAAGCGAATGCGAAGTAAAAAAAAAAATATCGCGTTACATAACATTGTTACGTATCATTTTAAAGATAATTTTGAACTGAGTACAAAAATATTTTTTTTAAAATTTTTCCCTTAAAATTGACGAAATGGGGGGCTTTCAAAGTGGCGATTTTATACCCTCGCTTGAAGACGCTCTCTAGGAAAATCCGCTATGGATTTTCAAACTGATTTTATGTTTTTAGGTCACTTATATCCTGTACTTGAACAACAAATACTAAAATTATATGAATATTATAAAGAAACGAGATTATTTAATTTTTAATGTACATAGATGGCGCAGTCAGTAACTATTCCCATGGAACTACGAGTTACGACTAACGACCTATCCCAAAAACAGTTTTGCGTCGACCATTATTATTTAGTTACTTATTATAATACAATAATTGTATTGTAATTTTTTTTGTACCATATTATTCAATTAAAATTATTTTTTAGTTAAATTTTAGTTAAATATTGTATATTTTCTATTCGCGTCGATAGATGACGATTTGTACAGATGCCCGTAACCCGGTTTCACTCGTTAGTACCTACATAATAATTCAATGTTTTCACTAACGTTCCCTAACCTTTACGGGCTACCTATAAGTTAGGTGATTGATGTTTTCTGTCAACTTATTTATCACGATCCTGTACGGGACACCTAAAAGGATATTGGGACGGATGTTAGGACTTAGGATTGTATTTAGAAGCTACCTACGTTAAGAGACTCCTACTTAGGGGATGATTTAGGTATGTTTGGTGAAAACGGGCATAATAATAATGTCAGTTTTGGTTATCATGTATCGATTGAATGAATAATCATGGGATACCGTTACCGCGAGGTCTCAGTTCGGGGCGAACCACTAGTTAATCAGATTCGTCCATACTACTATTTTCACTGTCGTCACTGCTATCATCACCTACATTAATAATTATATGTTCGTTTTCTATAATATTATCTATTTTCACATCTCTTTCATAATCTTCCCTTATTAATTTAACAGTTCTATTCACAACCTTTTCCCAGTCTCCTTTAGTCACATGTTCACAAGCTTCTTCTAATAATTTTAGCATTTTTTTTGTGGTAAATGGGGGTTCTGTATTGTGTCTTGCAGCATATCCCTTAATTTGAGCCCACACCAACTCAATCGCATTATACTCACAATGGTAAGGCGGTAACCGTATAACTCTGTGCCCATGTTCTAATGCTATTTCGTCAATGACGTATCGGATCTTGGTTGGTTTGTTTTCTTTTAAAAGACGTACTAATTCCGCTTTTAACATATTCATGTTTGCATCTACGCCATTTTTACGAAGCCATGCGACGATATCAGCTTTCTTTTGGGATTGGGCAGGTGGCTTGTCAATTTGCATCGAGTGGTATGGGGCGTTGTCCATAATTATAATAGATGGTTCAGGGAGGCTACACAACATTGAGGTAAACTATTCAGTAAACTTTTCTCCATTCATGTCTTCATGATAGTCTCCAGTGGTTTTTGACGCAAAAGCCATGAGAGAACCTTCGACAAACCCGTTGATGGTTCCGGCGTGACAAATTATAAGTCGCGATCCTTTTCCTACAGGAACTTTGGAAGTAGATGCTGCTGTGTCATCGTTCCAAGAACGGCCTACAGTATGGTTAGCATTAAGCCATGTTTCATCCAAGAACACAACATTTTGCCAATTTTTGATTTCTTTCACTTGCCGTAAAAAAGTATACCTTGCCATCGCTATATCAAATCTTTCCACCAATATTTTGCGTTTGTTACATTTTTTGTATCGAAATCCAATGGTCTTCAAAATCTTCGTTAAAGAACTTTCCCCACCGAAGAATAATCCAGCTTCCTTCAGTGAATGCACCAACTTTTTTCTTGTTGGATACTCCTTCTGTAAATAGTAGCCGTAAACATGTCTTCGGATAGCATCGGCATCAAAGCTATCGATGCCTACGACTGGTTTTGCTCGTTTTCTCTTTTTTGGTGTGTGAAGTTTATTTTCTTCTGTGCCAGTCTCGCCATATTTTTTTTTAGTTATCCGTCTAACAGTTCGTTGTCCAATATTAAGCGCATCAGCTACGCGTTCAACCACTGACGTTATAGGTAAAATTGGCCCTCCATTTTGAGCTTCACGATCGAAATAGTTACGAAGGCGTATTACGAACTCACGTGTCTGACTATTTAGAACAGTTCTCTGCGTACGTTCGGTCATATCGACGAAATCCACAACAAAGGGCTTGAACAGAGTCCAAATTAACGAGCAAGGGTCAACAGTAATGCAGTATCAATATTTGAAATCCAAAGCCAGGTCAAAACTATATCACAATCGCATTGCACTGACAGTTTATACTTTTCGAAGCAACGTCAATTCGAAACTGCTTTGTTTTGCATTGAGCATTGACGCGAGTTTGCCGGAGGTAGTAGTTGTGCTAGCCAGCGATCCTATGTGACGATCGTATTAGATTCCATTTTTAAAAATTTTCAATTTAGAAAACCAAATGCCGAGTTGTGGTATATATCATATAAAAATAAAAATTTTACCTTTTGTATGAAACAGCTGATATTTTTTTGCGATTTCAGAGGTTTGTCCACATAGTGAAAATTGTTCATATTCACAAGTACATTCACCCCTTAAATGGTGCAAACTGATTTTTCTACACTTGTATACATTTTAGAAATCAATTTAATAAATAAATTTTGAGTCCTAAACCTAAAACTACATTCGATAAAATTTATGAATCTCTGCACATCACTATCGTCAATAAAGTAATACAATTATTTCCTTCAAAGTCGTTATCAATTAATACGGAACTTCATGAGCGGACAAACGTCAAACCGGCCATCATAGCGTGCCGCTAGTTTAATGGCCGTTTCTAATTTCTTAGTCGAACGAAATACGAGTAACCACGAGTAAGTATACTCGGTCATACTCGGTTGGTTCGGACCAACTGCGCGCGCAGAGATTGCACTCGTTGGACATCTACAGGCTCACGTCGCCGTGGGCAAAGTTGGGTCTCGTGACGTCATCACGCTCCTGCTCACTCCTTGTTATGGAGTAACATCGGCACAAAAAAAACGTCGAATTGATAACCTGCTTCTTTTTTTGGAGTCAGTTAAAAATAGCCATAACAACTTATAAAATAGTAATGTCCATTTCTTTCAAATTCAAATTTATTTCACGTAGGCCAACCTGTGGCTCTTATGACACGTCATGATTCTACCACTGGTTCGGAAAGTAGATTCTGCTAAGAAGAGCCGGCAAGAAAGTCAGCTCTTTTCAAAATTGGTATGTTATGCAGAAAAAATGTACCTAAACCTAACTAAACTCGCTCCTAAATCATCAATTTTCGGTGTGAAGAGGTGACGAAAAATCATTTTTATAGTACTAAAAAGAAAGATTTTTCACCAAACCAAAACCAAAAATTGGAGATAAAGGACCAATCTCTGTGTAGTAGTTTTTAGTTCCATTGTATTTTGTTCGAATTAGTTACAAAATGATCCGAAAACTCCAATAGTTTAACGGATTTGCATTAGCGCCCTTAAAATTGTGCAGTAATGTCGCTATGATATGGATTTCGTGCCCCTTTTCGAGTGGGATGGCAAATTATTGTTTTCTCGTGAGTGAGAAATAGAGTGATAGACGCGCGACGTACTTTTGACGACGTACTATTTTTTACCTAATTACAAATTACTTAAAATACAAAATTGCAAATTATTATACACTCTTAAAGCAGTTTTTGTCTCAGCATTTATAGATCTGCGTGCGATTTTTCGCTTTAATACCATGACAATATGGTTCAGAACCATTTGACCGACACAGTCACTGTAGTTGTCAACAGTTTTTGATTGAAAATTGAACTGTCGACTCAACGACATACATTCGATTATCGAGTACTGGCTCGCGTCACAAAAGGCAGATACTAATGTCAGTCTCGTGACTCGTCACTGAATAGATAAAGTCTCGTTATAGTCCGGGAGCCAGGTACAAATTCGGTCAATTATTTCCTCTCGAGCGAAACTTCGTGAAACGCATTAGGAATTTATATTATGAATATTCGCGACCGTCAGCTGCGACTCCGTGGGTGGGGCGGGCAGTGGCAGCCTCCAACGCATGGAGAAAAAAAAAGTTTTTTAGTCATTTCCTCCCATTTGAAAATTTGAGAGATTATAGTTTACCTAATATTTTGAAGGAAAACTAACCATAACATGGTGGACCATGTTATGGTTAGCTGACTTTATTTCTTTTCTATATATCTGACAAATTTTCAAATGGGAGGAAATGACTAAAAAACTTTTTTTTTCTCCATGCGTTGGAAGCTGCCACTGCCTGCCCCACCCACGGAGTCGCAGCTGACGCGGACGGTCACGAATATTCATAATATAAATCCCTAATGCATTTCACGAAGTTTTAATTGGGAGGGACTTGGTCATGAAAATCTGTCACTGGCTCCCGGACCATTACGTCAACTCACCACGCTCCTGCTTCCCTTGATGGATTAAAATAAAATATTTCTTTCTAAAATTTTATAGTTTTTAATGCGCTTGATTATTTTTTTGGATATTTTGATACTTGATACAAAACAAATAATTGTAATCAAATCAATAAAAAAAATGGATGGAGAAATTTTGCACTGTGAGTAAAAGGGTAGTTTTTGAAAAAAATATAGTCTCTTGGTATATTGTTTGGATTTTAAAGTTGTAGGTACAAAACGGCTATAAAAGGACATTCCAGTGAAAAAAATTCACAGAGCAATTTTTCGCTGCAAGTTACATTGAAAAAACGTATTTTTCAAAATTTGGTGGTTTCGACTAGGAGTATATTTTGGATATTTTATATTTTGTTTCTAGACTTTACATGAATGTTTCAGGTGAAGAAAGTTTTGACCGAGCATTTTGCCGAACTGAGATATTAAGCATAAAAGAGTTTAGGTAAAAATACCTAACTTCCGTTCTAATTTTTTTTTGGATATTTATAAAATACGTTTAACTACTGATACTTTATCATTCTGTAAAGTTTCGTCGCCTGAGGAATTCATGTTGGGGTCCACTAGCTTCATTGCCTAGGCTATACATCATAATCAGCATTTCAGAGTTTAGAGTTATTTCGTGGTTTCATATGTTTCAAATACCAAGTTACAGCAACATTGCTTCTTGAAATTGAAAAACTACTACTTTAGAATTATTATATAATTAGTATCATCTGATGTGTTACATTAAAAAATATGATTTTTGAAAAAAATCTGCTCCTGATAGCTTATTATGAGCTGTTATGATTTTTTAAAACGTTATTGGCTCTGGTTTAAAGTTCACTTTTTCGATTTACAAGATCGTTTTCCAGCGTTGAATAATATTCTCTCAGTCCAGCATGGAGGAAACATAAAAAGTAAAAACTGAACCCTAAAAAAAAATTTTATTTAAAGTTATGATTGGTAAGTTAAAAGTTGTACCTACACACTTTACTTGGAAGGCTTATTTTTAGGGTTCCGTACCCAAAGGGTACCAACGGGACCCTATTACTAAGCCTACGCTGTCCGTCCGTCCGTCTGTCAGCGGGCTGTATCTCGTAAACCGTAATAGATAGACAGATGAAATTTTCACATATTATATATTTCTATTGCCGCTATAACAACAAATAATAAAAATTAAATTTAATTAAAAAAATTAAATTAAAATGGGTAGGTGGGTAGATGGAAATCTTTTAATTTAATTTTTTTTAACGGAACCCTAAAAGAGCGAGGCCCGACTCACACTTGGCCGATTTTTTTTTCATCTACTTCATCTGAACGAAGTGTATATTTGTTTGTAATGCTAGGCTGCCGCCATGGCTATAGTGGCCACCCCATCTGTTATAAAACACCGCCAAGCTATTTAGCTTTCCGGTAAACCTAGCGCGATGAATAAGAATTATGGGTACTTTAATTCAATTGCCAAGTTTTAATGAACCAAATAAAATGTATAGAATTTTAATTTTTTATTTTCGTCAATGAACCATTAGTAAGACGATAAAAATATCTCGGTATAAATAATTTATACAATCCCCCCACCAATATCGACATATGAAACTGGCAGGGCGCGTGGGTGCGCGGCCCGCAAGCGGACCGCGGTTTTTCTACTCGTCAAGTAGACTTTCAGGTCCTGATCATTTTCTATCAAAAAACCACTCTTCCATCTTGTATACTCTCCGAGATAGACAACTTTGCAATTAGTATAGCCGCCATCTTGAATCCTCCATCTTGGTATTTTTTCAGCTCTCTACTAATTGCATGAGGTTCCGAATATTTTTTCTTTTAGCAGCCCCCGCCTATCTTCAATACCCTGGCCGTGCTCCTCACCCACCTTCCAAACCCTCGATCATCATATCTCATCATTTGTCAGTATAAGGATTCTTTTCTAAAAACAAATTTCGAAATGAAACCGTATCAATAGTTCCCAATTTCTAGTCTCTTCAATATTCGCCATATATTTTGTATGGAGAAAAAACATTCCGCCATCTTGGATTTTTTTCTATTCATCAAATAGACCTTTGGGTCCTGATCATCTTTTGCTAAGAAACCACTCTTCCATCTTTTATACTTCCCGAGATAGACACCGACGAAATTTGTATGGCGGCCATCTTTTTTCCGCCATTTTGAAATTTTTTTCAGCTCACTGCGAATTGGATGAGGTTTCGAGTGACATTTGTTCGAGCACCCCCCACCTATCTTCGATACCCTGGCCGTGCTCTTCACCCGTCTCCGAAATCCTCAATCATCAGCTCTCTCCATATTTTTCCTCCGAATGAATTTTTTTCCTCTATACGAAACCATCAGTGAAAAAAAATTTTTCATACAAAATTTTACAGGAGAGGTGATCAATGAGTGAGTGAATCAGTCAGTGAGTGAATCAGCCCCAGCAGCTATATATATAGTAATCTTGCTGTCCAGCCCTAATTTTATTGCGGTGTGGCCGACTTCATAAAATTAAAGTCCTAATTTTCGACTAAGAAAGACTTACGTGGAACTAATCATTATTATTAAACAATTTTTTAGTATAGTTTTCATTCTTTTTAGGGTTCCGTACCCAAAGGGTACCAACGGGACCCTATTACTAAGCCTACGCTGTCCGTCCGTCCGTCCGTCCGTCCGTCCGTCCGTCTGTCAGAGGGCTGTATCTCGTAAACCGTAATAGATAGACAGATGAAATTTTCACATATTATGTATTTCTATTGCCGCTATAACAACAAATAATAAAAATTAAATTTAATTAAAAAAATTAAATTAAAATGGGTAGGTGGGTAGATGGAAATTTTTTAATTTAATTTTTTTAACGGAACCCTAAAAGAGCGAGGCCCGACTCGCGCTTGGCCGATTTTTTGTATTATATTTGTAAAAATCCTTTCTTAGCGGATGCCTACGTCATAGTAGATGTGCGTTGATAGATCAGTCAGTCAGTCACCTTTTCATTTTATATATTTAGAAAATTATACCACACTGGCTATATGGAAATATAGACCTATAACTTTTGAAATAATTGAGTAAAAAAAACTAATTTTATGAATTCGCTGAGTTTGTGGAGCTCTAGCTGCATCAATGCATTTTAAACAATAGTGGGAGAGTACCAGCCAATCAGACACCATTGCGATCGTTATAATAATGCAATCATTTTAACCGACTTCAAAAAAGGAGGAGGTTCTCAATTCGAATTTTTTTGTATATTTGTTACGCAATTATTCCGCCAAATAATGAATGGAATTTGATATTTTTTTTTGTTTAGTAGGGCATACTTCAGAGGTGGTTCCCATATAAATTGTTGTTGATATAATGTTAGATGTTACTCCATAACTACGTCAAATCTGAACCGATTTCAATTTTTTTTTGAAAGAACGCATAATAAGGTTGGGCCTATTTAAAAGGTGAAGAGAAGGTGATTCATATCTTCGGTAATGAAGGAAGGAACTCAATGATTAAGAGCAAATTGCTCGCGATCAGAGATATACACTAAAAAGCTTAAAATAATAATGTAAAAAAAAATATCTTTAAAAAACCGACTTCATACGCCGATCGGGCAAAGTTGGGCTAGCGTCGCGCATTGGTTTCATCATTTATATTTAGGCCCGCCCGACTTCAACATACATGTACAAATTAAAATTGTTTTATACTTTGTAGTGGCGTTTAAAGTTGGTTTTATAGAAAGAATTTTTATCATTATTTGATAATCCCACAGACGATCAAAGTTCGTATTTATATATCTAGTCATATTTTACTCAAAGCTTATAAATTAGTCGTTCACCCCTTCCTATTCTATCGTGATTTTAATTCTATGGGATCAATTTATATTGCAGTTCATGAAAAAGGTCTCTAAACGAATAGTAAGTAGGAAGATTAATTTTCAATATTTTCCCCAAATTATTTCATGTACGATTAAGTAGCAACATTTTCAGATCGACAGTTTTCTTAAGTTTTCTGCATAAGTATTGCATTATTTGGATAAAATAATACATGAGAAGTAAATAAATGTTATTCCTTAGTAAACTGGATTTTTTAAATATTTTTTAGAATAAAATACTCTCATATTCGGCATTTATAGCGGAGCTCATTCCCCGTTAACCATACGTAGTTGACAGGCGCGTGACTCGAGTCAAACAGTTTTATATAACGGGTATGACCACTGGTCATACCCAACTTACAGAGGGGTACGCGCGTCAATTCTTCTCCTGTGTTGGTTTATTACTCAAAGTTTAAGGCGCACTAAACGGGTCTGACCGCGAAATTCAAATTTAATTTGTTTTTTCGAAAGGGGAATGCCCACTTTTGGGCCCTCCGCGGACAGCACCATAGAATTTATCCAAATTATAGAACCATTTTAAAATAAATAAATACGAATTATCATATCATAATATTATGAAACCCACCACTGTTTACAGTAATTTTGACTCGAGTAAGCTGAATCTATAGTCTGTGATCCAAGTTGTAACCATTTTCTTTAAAATGTTGCCAGCATTAACCATGATACTAATCGATACTGTCGATTTTTTTCGATTATTATCAGGTTTTGTATACAAAATAATCGAATACCCTACAGCGTTTAATGGGTATGTGTATATTTCTATTTTAATAGTATAGACTACAATAAAGACCTTCAGTTCATTTCTTGAATTAGTGTATTTATAATTCTGACGAAATCCTATCACTACATATTATGAAACAAAGTCCCCCGCCGCGTCTGTCTGTCTATACTGTTCGCGATAAACTCAAAAATTACCGAACGGATTTTCATGCGGTTTTCACCAATAGATAGAGTGATTCATGAGGAAGGTTTGAGTGTACAATTTGTTAAGGTTTTCTGTAAATTAGTTGAAATAGGATGATAATTGTAGACAATGTCGGAAAAATTCAGGCCGCTTGGGAGCTTTCATCGAAAACGCTGCCTAATCCCTTTGAGATATAACAAAACAATTTATGGTGGTGGTATGGTAGGACAAGTCTTTACAGAAAAGTCTGCGATGGCATGTATCTATCTTTTAAGGATAGCTCACTATACCCATTTTAACTTCTAAAAAAATAGTCACATACCATGCGGTAATTGGAAATCTATTTAGACCGATACAGTATTAATCCTTATTTACTTAAATATGTTAGTTACCATAAGCATTTCATGCATATTATGGTAATGCTTTACACCAAACAATTTAAATGAATATTTTAGTAGTTATCGCAACATAAAAACGAACGCGCGCCAAAATTAATACGCGGATTTCAACCCGATGGGGATGAAGGGAGTCGCTCACGTGATGCGACCAGTGACCACCCCCGCGCCGGCGTTGACTTTGCTATATTATAAACCGAGCGATACTTCTTTTATAAGCCTACGTAGTGTTCAATATAACTTAGGGAACATTTCAAGGAGTTTGCAAAGCATAGGCGTAATATTCTCTACTACCCGTGCGAAGCCGGGGTGGTTCGCTAGTTATGTATAATGTGTCGAGAGAGGCAAGGTTACGTCATCATGATTGGAGACATAAGACATCAAAATATGATATGCACAGGCGATACACAGCAGGATTACGTCTTTAAAATAACGACAGCTCTCATAAGTTAAAGTGACTGCATTACCTACCGATTATATTCGAGTATTATTCAAGAATCGATTATAAATATTTTCACTGACGAGTGAAATGGTAAATGGCAACATTTATTTTTTGACATCAGATGACATTTCCTTTCACTCATGTTTTTGCATTTTTGAAGATGGTGTCTCCTGGCTGATACATGGAACTAGGAATTACGAATGGGCTGCTATGTCTATTGTTTGTCATCTTGCAAAATGCTTATTTGTTGTTTTCGTAGGTTTTAATGTTTTAAAGTGTTTCATGCGCATGCGTGTGATATGTTGAAATAGGAACAAGTCAGGGAAAGTGTAAAAATACAGACAATTAAGCTCTCTGTCAACAACAAAATGGTTACAAAAATACGCTATATTTCTCATATTATTAGTCTGGCGGCCACCTGAACCAGAATTTATTATTGAAAATACACTAAAGAGCCTAAATAAATGATGCATTATTATATCTTTCCATGTCCGCGATGGGCCCAAAGATATATGGACAGTGGGCATTCGCCTTTGTAAACTAATACGACAAAGTAGGCTTATCGTATTCTAATTGCGACGATGACAGTATCATCTTCACAACTTTATGTAAAAATCTTTACTTGAGTGTCCAGTTTAAGAAATTAGTCCGAGTATGGAGTTTGACGTGAGTTACTCACAAATTAGTAGATACTCTAATTTCTGCTAATGAAAATGAAAAAATGCGAATGTGATCTTTCATAAACCTCAAAAAGTAAACTTCAGAACAAATGTCTGATAGGAGGTGTTGGCACTTCCACGACGATATGGCGCTCGGAGTCGTCACCGCAGTTCACCGCGCTAAAGGTTCGCGAAAACGAAATGGACAGAAAGCGTCACCTAACTTAGCTCAGGGAACCGTCAGTTGGGGCACGTTGGTGACTTGCCGACTGCGAAGAGATACGTGTTGACACCCCATGGCCACTCATATGGCCTCATGGCCTGCGTGATCCGCCGGTCACCTCTCCATGCTTCCTAGCTCCTTGACTAGCTCCCTCGTCCAAGTTCCTTTTCCTACTGGCAACCATTCTTTCTCCCATTCCGTAGGATGCTCTCCCGTACTTCTAAAGGCGTCTGTTCCTTGTTAGTGAACAGCTGAGCACGTTCACTGACTGTTTTATTGACAGGGACCAGTCCTGCGATGACCAGCACCGCATCGGCGGAGATCGTTCGGTACGCTCCACAGATACCGATTGCCATTCGTCTCTGTACCGTTTCCAGTTCACGAAAGAGAAAAAGAAGACAAGAGAAAGAGAAAATATGCAGACGGTCTGCGTGAAGCAATGTAAAGCGGTCCCGTGCCGCCCTTGGAGCGCTGAGGAGGTTGTTGTGGTCCGCGCGAGTCGGACACACCCCGCTGTAAGGCAGAAGTCCGCAGGGATTGTTCCGTCCCCAAACAGACAAAAAGCATAGTACAAACAGAATAGTAGGCTAACTAAGGCCGATCGGCGAGTTAATTACCTACTCTTGCGTTGACGCCTAGGGTTGTCACTTTTATTTTTGACTAGCTGATGCCCGCGATTATTAAAAGGTAGGTTACTACTTTTATTGTAAAATTAAACAAACAAAAAAGAGCGAGCGTGATATATACAAAAATACTCTGTGGCGCGCCGCGCGGCCCGTACTGCCGGCCGATTGAGCCGGTTGAGACTTTGCGAATGTGTGCGTGAAACTTCCGTGCGTACACGGCGCCCGCTGCTCACGCATACATTCAAACCGGCAGCGGCCACTTTGTATGAAGTTAGCCTACTATTCTGTTTGTACTATGCAAAAAGGGAACGTTAGTGAAAACGGGCATCAATCTAGGTTCAAGAAATTAAGAATTTTTTATTTCAAAGCCGCTTTTCTCATTTCGAATTTAACATCAAATCTTTAGTCGGGCTACAGCTTTTAAACGTAATAATTATTGTCTCAATTACTTTGATAGTTTTTCTAATAAGAACTGAAGAAAGTGGGAAGAAATCAAATAACTTATTTATTAAGGTTGACGGATCTGCCCGCGAAATTCAAATTTATTTTTATTATAATTGGTTTTTCGCAATTTTTAAACTAATATGACAAAGTAGGCTTATGGCATTCTAATTGCGCCAGTGGCAGTATCATTTTCACAGGTTTATATAAAAATCTTTACTTGAAAGTGGCCAGTTTAAGAAATTAATCAAAATATCTAAATAAGAAATTAATAGAAATTAATCAAAATATAATTGGACGTGAGTTACTCACAAATCCTTACTAATATTATAAATGCGAAAGTGTGTTTGTTCGTTGGTTTGTCTTTCAATCACGCCGCAACAGGGCTACAGATCGACGTGATTTTTTGCATGGGTATAGTTGAGGACCTGGAGATTGACATAGGCTACTTTTTGTCCCGGAAAATCAAAGAGTTCCCGAGGGATTTTAAAAACTAAATCCACGCGGACGAAGTCGCGGGCATCAGCTAGTTAGCCGATATTACTGACTTATTTCTTAAATTGGACACTTTCAAGTAAAGATTTTTATATAAACCTGTGAAGATGATACTGCCACTGGCGCAATTAGAATGCCATAAGCCCACTTTGTCGCATTATAGTTTACAAATTACGAAAAACCAAATTAAATTTGAATTTCAAGGGCAGACCCGTATAATCCACCTTAATGAAATGATTCAAGGCGCTCGTCATGTCTCCTTGTCCCCGCTCTCTTGGCTGCCCCCGGCGCCTCCCGCGCGGCAGCGGTCCAGGCTACACCTGTGTCGATCGCGGTCGAGTCACGGATCTGAGACTCGAGCAGTTGTCTCGCTCGCGACCTGCAGCGTCTGCACAATATCGCGCTCTCAAATGCATAGGACTAGCCACAAATATATCTATCTCTTTCAAACGCATGCAGCCAGCGACGGCACAGCGAAGCGTGCACTCTGTCTACAACGTGCAACTACGGGCCGTCCACTTTAAGTCGGCCGTTGCCTCCCGTCGCGCTTCCCCGTACTGCGCCTCAAGTCGGTCGGTCGGACCCGCTCAGTACTCAGTTACAAACAGGAACCCCGCCAGTGTGAGTTCTCATGTGCCTTACTAAATTACTCTTGAGTGAACATTTAAATTTGCATAGCTTACAAATATAAGGCTTGTCGCCAGTGTGTGTTCTCATGTGACTTATTAAACTACTCTTTTGTGAACATTTATACTTGCATAATTTACAACAGTAAGGCTGTTCGCCAGTGTGAGTTCTCATATGACTTATTAAATTACCCTTTTGTGAACTTTTATACTTGCATAGCTTACAAATATAAGGCTTGTCGCCAGTGTGAGTTCTCATGTGTCTTACTAAATTACTCTTTTGTGAACATTTATACTTGCATAATTTACAACAGTAAGGCTGTTCGCCAGTGTGAGTTCTCATGTGACTTATTAAAGTACCCTTTTGTGAACATTTATACTTGCATAGCTTACAAATAAAAGGCTTATCGCCAGTGTGAGTTCTCATGTGTCTTACTAAACTACTCTTACGCGAACATTTATACTTGCATAGCTCACAAATAAAAAGCTTGTCGCCAGTGTGAACGTTCATATGCTTCATCAAAGCATTTTCATTTTTACATTTGTATGGGCAAATCTTGCAATTCAACTGCATCACTTCAGTATGAGTTTTTATGTGATTTATCAAGAAACGTTTTTGTTTGAACATTTTTGGGCAAACGTCACAGGAAAACAATTTCCTCTCAACATTCGCTGGTGAACTATTATACGGTACATTAACGACATTACTTGAAGAAAATGTTATACTTTGTAAACTTGATAAGTTAGGGCTACTCAGCGTCGCAGCAGCTTCGCTCCGACTAGTCGCCTGACAGCTGACATCGTCCGCGGCAATACCACTCGCAGGCACGTCTTGTTCGTCGTGTGAGTCGTCTTCTTCAGCTGGAGGCACTTTCGTTTCGTTATTCGTCGCACGGCTCGCGGGCAGAGCGACTGCAAAGAAACATAATTTATATTTCTTAGTACTTATGGCTTATCTCGATGAAATGATAAATGAGGAGTTGGGACAACGAAAAGGAACTCTGGCTTCGCTCGAGTGGGCTATTCTATAGCTCTTTATCAGATTTCACCAGAAGGAAGGTAATATTCTTTAGCTCCACAGCGTATACCCACGTATACGCGACAAACTTACGCTTGACGACCCTCACAAATGGGAAGCAGGATTACGAGGTCCGTGTCATTTTATTTTGAGTCATTACACGCATACATACATAATAGCCATAAAAAAAGAATCATAGAAAACGGTTAGCCTAGCACAAAAATATGTGTGATAGAATCGGTTAACAGGAAAACCGTTCGCGGCTACCCTTAGAGGTGAAATATATCTTCTATAAAATATGTGACTAATTTCGAGGTTCGACCTATCCAATAAAAAAAATGATTACGACTCTGTAAAAAGTAATGCTTGGTCATAAAGGTACATTGAGACATAGGCACCTGTTATTGGTTTCTTCGGTTGAAAAGAACGTATATTCGTTATCGTTATTTGAATGACTTCTTCTTCTTCTTCTTCTTTATCAACCGATAGACGTCCACTGCTGGACAAAGGTCTCTTGCATGGACTTCCACAGGCCTCGGTCTTGCGCCGCCTGAATCCAGCGGCTCCCTGCGACTCGTTTGATGTCGTCGGTCCACCTGGTGGGGGGTCTGCCAACACTGCGCTTCCCGGTGCGGGGTCGCCACTCCAGCACCTTGGGACCCCAACGACCATCAGCTCTTCGAACTATGTGCCCCGCCCATTTCCACTTCAGTATCGCGACTCGCTTAGCTATGTCGGTGACTCTGGTTCTACTACGGATCTCCTCATTTCTGATTCGATCCCGCAGGGACACTCCGAGCATAGCTCTCTCCATCGCCCGCTGAGCGGTCCTGAGCCTACTTATGAGGCCCTTAGTTAGCGACCATGTCTCGGATCCGTAAGTCATCACTGGCAACACGCACTGTTCGAAGACTTTAGTCTTCAAGCACTGAGGAATTTTGGACGAGAAGACATCTCGGAGCTTCCCGAACGCTGCCCAGCCGAGTTGGATTCGGCGGTTGATCTCTTTCTCGAAATTGCACCTACCTAGCTGGACTGTGTGTCCCAGGTAAATATACTCGTCGACAATTTCGAGTGCAGAGTTCTCAACAATTACTGGGTGGTGCGGTGCATGAGCATTGGACATGATTTTCGTCTTGCTCATGTTCATTTTCAGGCCCACCTGTTGAGAAACCCTGCTGAGATCGTTGAGCATTGTATTGAGGTCTCTCAGAGTCTCTGCCATGACTACTATCGGCAAATCGCAGGTGAGTGATGTACTCGCCGTTTATGTTGATGCCAAGCCCGTTCCAATCCAGAAGCTTAAAGACGTCCTCCAACGCAGCGGTAAAGAGCTTCGGGGAGATAACGTCTCCCTGTCGCACTCCACGCTGCAAGTGGATTGGCCTCGTAGTCTGGTCCTGTATACGTACTGACATTGTGGCGTTTTCATACAAGCACTTCAACACTTGGATATACCGGTAGTCAATCCGGCATCTCTGCAGCGACCTCAACACAGTCCAAGTTTCCACCGAATCGAAGGCTTTCTCATAGTCCACAAACGCTAAGCAAAGTGGCCGGTTATACTCTTCCGTCTTTTGTATAACCTGCCGCAGCGTATGAATGTGATCTATGGTACCAAAGCCTTTTCGGAATCCGGCTTGTTCGGGAGGCTGGAAGTCGTCGAACCTACGAGCGAGACGATTCGTAATGACTCTCGAGAACAACTTATAAACATGACTCAACAACGAGATGGGTCTATAATTCTTCAACAAGGTATTATCACCCTTTTTGAAGAACAGAACCACCACGCTTCTGTGCCATGCTTCCGGCGTTGTGCCCTCGTGGATGACGGAATTGAACAATCGCTGAAAGATCTTAAGTACCGGTTTTCCACCCGCTTTCAGGAGTTCCGCAGTAATTCCGTCATCACCTGGCGCCTTGTTGTCCTTGAGCTGTTTGAGAGCCATTCTAATCTCGTATAGGCTGACGTCCGGGATATCTTCGGTATAGTGTCGGGTCAGTTTGGCTCTGGGATCTTTCGCCAAATCTTCAACAGGTTTTTGTGTCGTGGTATATAACTGTCCATAGAACTTCTCAACCTCTCCCAAGACCTCAGGTCGAGAAGAGACGAGACGGCCGTCATCAGTTTTCAGCCGCGTCAGCTGGCTCTGTCCGATAGACAGATCTCTCGCGAACACTTTTGAGCCTTTGTTCCGCTCAATGGTATCTTTAATACACTTGGTATTAAAGACACGGAGGTCGCGAGTGTGTGTTTTAGAGATCTGCCTATTAATCCGCCGGTAGGCAGCCGCGTCTGCCGATGACTGCAGCCTCATCTCTTGTCTCTCCTTCATTAGCTTGAGAGTATGGTCAGAGAACTTTTCGGTTCTTTTCCTGCGATGGGTCTTAAAGAATTTAGACCCCACAGTATGGACAGTTTCCACGAACCTGTTGTTTAGATCGTCCACAGAAACGCAGTCTGCTAGGCACTCGAATCGGTTCTGCAGTTCGAGTTGGAAGTTTTCGGGATTTTGGATATGAGCACGAGAAGGTCGGAGAGTGGACTTCACCAGTCTGGCCCTTTCCAGCTTTACATTAATATTCAACGTGTCTCTTACCATCCGGTGATCGCTACCGGTTTTCACCCTATTGATCACAGAGACATCATTGAATATATGCCGCTTGGTCGACATAATGAAGTCGATCTCATTTCTCGTGGAACCATCGGGACTCAACCATGTCCATTTTCTGTTTTCTGAATTTGAATGACTAACGAAGCTGATCTCACCTGACGTGGGAGGCAAGTCAGCGGAAGGGCGAGGGTCGTCACTCAGCTGTTGAGGGTCGTTACTCAGCTGTTTAGGGTCGTCAGCAGCGGCGCCGCTCTGCCGAACGAAAAGTAAGCTCATTATTTCCGTCTCGAGCTAGCTTGAGCGAGTCGGAGTACAGTCACAAAAAGTGATTTACACGATAGGCAAATGAGAAATCCCAATAGGTTCGTGATTCCTCAACTACGTCTCAAGGAAGTCCGAAAGTCGTTTGTGGGAATGGGCGTGACGTTCTACATATAATAGAATTCCGCGAGCATCAATTCTTTGAACTATGTGCTCCGCCCATTGCCCCTTCAGCTCGCAACTCGATGAGTTATGTCGCTTACTTTGTTCTCCTCAGATCCAGCCAGCTCATGGACTCAGAAAGTTGACAAAAGTTCTTGAAAGTTTGAGTTTGAAACAGAAAAGCAAATACATCAACATGTCTTACCTCAAGATGCGTGTTCAAATGTTGGAAGTACGCATGTGCTAGAACAAATTCCTCCAAACAAAGTGTACATTGGTAGGGGGCACTTTCGCACTCGAACACATCCTGTGTTACAGCCACTTGTGTACAAACTGCTGCTTTTCTGTTAAGAGCTTTGAGAATAGCATCATCCAATAGTTGTGTTTCTAACTTTATACTACGATCTGATGAGTATTCTTCATTAGGAGCAACAAACTCATCATTGACACAGTCAGCATGATCATCTTCATGTATCACCTCCATGTTTTCATCAACCAACATTAACACGTTTGCTTTAGTTTTCACCACATCTGTGTCGATCGTATCTGCTGATTCACTCTGCATGTCTTCTAGTATGTGTAAATCACAATGATCAGGTGCCAACGTTGTCACCATCATATTACTTTTTAATTGGTGTTTTGTGCGGTTTATCCTTTTGATATGAAGTCTAGTTATCTGTTAAGAAACGAGTTTAATACTAAGCGAGGCCAAATTATAATAATCATCATCAACTATCCAACAATTCAAAATTATTTATTTCACGTAAGCCAATTTGTGGCTTTACTTTTTTTTTTTATTCGATGACAAGCTAGTCCTTGACTGCGATCTCACCTGATGGTAAGTGACGATGCAGTCTAAGATGGTAGAGGGCTAACTAAGTTTAAGCAACTGCTAGCGACATCTAGTAGCAACACGTTACAGTTATTGAACTAAATGACAAAGTTAAAACTGAAAAAGTAGATATATATCACTAATTTCTATGCTGACGGGTAGTTCGACCGTGGCTATAGTGTAAGTGGCTAACACACTCGGGCGCGATTCCCAAGAGATGTGGGTTCGAATCCCGCTGGCTTCGGAATTTTTGATATGTGTTTATAAAATTTATTCTGATATTTCCTTAAGTGTAGGTTAACACTGTAATAAAAAATAAAAATACAATTCAATACATGTTAAGATGGGCAGACAGAAAGCAGCCCCATTCCCGCCGGCGGAACCCGTTCACGAGCATGACGTAAGGGAACGTAACAACCCGCACCACACGACACCACCACAATAATATTTAAAGAGAGCGTGACACTTAAGCTACCCATGGTAAGGCATCTAATTGAATATTAATATTCAAATACTCATTTTAAGATAGATCATACGGGTCTGCCCGCGAAATTCAAATTTAATTTGGTTTTTCGCAATTTTTAAACTAATACGACAAAGTAAGCATATGGCATTCTATTTGCGCCAATGGCAGTATCATCTTCACAGGTTGTTACAAAAATCTTTACTTGAAAGTGACCAAGTTTAAGAAATTAGTCCGAATATCGACTAATTTATGAGTAACTCACGTCCAACTCGATATTCTGATTAATTTCTTAAACTGGACACTTTCAAGTAAAGATTTTTAGGGTTCCGTACCCAAAGGGTACCAACGGGACCCTATTACTAAGCCTACGTTGTCCGTCCGTCCGTCCGTCTGTCAGCGGGCTGTATCTCGTAAACCGTAATAGATAGACAGATTAAATTTTCACATATTATGTATTTCTATTGCCGCTATAACAACAAATAATAAAAATTAAATTAAATTAAAAAAATTAAATTAAAATGGGTAGGTGGGTAGATGGAAATTTTTTAATTTAATTTTTTTAACGGAACCCTAAAAGAGCGAGGCCCGACTCGCACTTGGCCGATTTTTATATAAACCTGTAAGATGATACTGCCATTGGCGCAATTAGAATGCCATAAGCCTACTTCGTCGTATTAGTTTACAAATTGCGAAAAACCAAATTTTTGATTTCGCGGGTGTTATAATATCTAATCGTCTAAACATGTCATTACAAAATCAGATTGTCTATGCTAGTCTTAAGATGGTCTATGTCATGTCTATGTAGTAATTTGTCTATTGTCTTTGTCTAATGCCGCCAGTGTTGCCAACTCAGTGGAATTTCCACTAGGTCTGGTGGTTTAGACTTCTCTTTTAGCGGACAAATTTTGGTTTTAGTGGCTAGTGGATTTTCTAGTGGCTTTGGTTCCTTCAGTTAGTGGTAATGTACGAAATTCCACCACTAGATTTACATATTTACAGGAAATAACTCGAACGTTTACGTTATTAGTGTACGTGTATACCTATTCGTATATTTTATGTTATGTGTAGGCAACACTCAAAACTAAGGTGACTCCCCGAAAAGTGTTTGACGTTCTCTGGGAATAATTTTGATTTTTTATTATAGACTTTATTTGTATGTTATCTGGGTCAAGTTTGATTTGAATTAAAAATGTCTGTTTCCTACGCATGCACATAAAATATTGTACAACTTTCCATTGTGTAATACAACGGACAATGAATATGTAGTACAGTCAACAGTGCAGTTCAGAGTTCGCCTCGGATGTTTTACTTGCTTCGATTTATTATTTTGTAAAACGAATATGCCTAAACCACAGTACACCCAAAAGTTCCGCGAATGTTGGTTACGTGACTCAGATTTAAAGAACTGGTTACAAGTTGTGGAAAGTACTGCTGGTCCAGTTGCTAAGTGCAAATTCTGTGGTTCAATTTTAAGGAATCATTATGGAGATTTAAAGAATCATGGATTATCCAAAAAGCACTTGCAAAATTCAAAGGTATGTATGCAATATAATTTATTATCATTTATGCTTTAGGTGAACTTAACACCTCTGCCCGCCAAATAAGGCAAACTAATAGTCGATCCTCGGACTAATTTCCTTATCTTGATACTTTCAAGTAATGATTTTTATATAAACCTGTGGATATGGTATAGCGCGCGCTATGGGTTAGGGTCTATGGGTTAGCGCGCGCGCGCGGGTCCGTAAGCATCGAGCTGACGACGCTGTTCGAAAAAAAAAAAAAAAGTGAGGAAAAACGAGTGATATTTACCTAAACTACGAGTAAAGTGCAAATAAAGTTGTTTTTATACAGATAATCAAACTAAAATAGTGTAAATAATGCTATATAATACTAGATAAAACAATTAAATAATGTAGGGATGTACAATTAAAAGTTAAGTGCAACGGCATATTGGCGCGGCAAGGCCGGCTTAATTAGTGACTTTGATTCAGACGTGCGTGTTACGAATTGGTCTATACCACAAGGAAGTGTCCTTGGATGCACCCTATTTTTGTTATATATTAACGACCTACCTAACATTATAAGCCCACACTCGCGATGCATCATGTTTGCGGATGACGTATCGATTCTATCTATGTGCTCGAACGTGACAGATTGTGAAAGCATTATCTCGGGAAATCTAGAAAATATTCAAAATTACTTACATTCACATAACCTAGAAATAAATCTGAATAAAACTAAGTTCATACAATTCAGGCCACATCAAAAACAACCACTAAATCTAAAATCGCTGGCAAGTAATATACAAATCGATGAGGTTAAAGAATTCACCCTTCTTGGTCTAACGATTGATACGCATCTGGATTGGAAAAGCCATGTTCACAATCTAAGTGTTAAGCTTTCGAGATTTGTATATGCTCTCAGTATACTGAAAGCAAATACAAATTACGAAACTGCACTGTCCGCGTACTATGCATACGCATACTCTTGGTTCAGGTATGGGATAATCCTCTGGGGTGAAAGTACTAACGCAGATGATATTTTTATCCTGCAAAAAAAAGTGTATCCGCATCCTAGTAAATATAAAACCACGCGAAAGTTGTAGAACTCACTTCCTAAACAAAAAAATCTTAACATTACCCTCAATCTATATAATGGAGATGGCTTTATTTGTGAGAAAGCATTACAACCTATATACAACTACGGAGAATACAAAAAAACACGAACGAAGCACGCGTCGCAAAAATAAACTTGCATATCCCAAATGCAAATTAAAAATATCTACCCGCGGCCCATTATATAGATCAATTAACATATATAATAAAATCCCAAATTATATTACAGATGAAAATAATGTTAGAACCTTTAAGCGAAAACTAAAAGAATGGCTAATAAAAAATAGCTTCTACGAGATAGACGAACTATTCCAAAAATAGCAGTAAACTTTAAGACCTCAATTGCGCATCAGGCTATGTTCTAAAACGAATTAGATATTATCATAATGTTATGACGAACTATTTTGACATACGAATGACTTCCAATCTGTTAATGAATAATATTGATTCGACTTTTAACTAATTTATTCAAACCTACTTATGTAACTTTGCAACGCCCTAACGGGGCCTCATGTAATCTAACAATATATTATGTAATTAAGTGGAAATACATAAATTCAAATAATAATAACAAATAAATAAATATATTTAAATATGTGATAGAGCTTATGACCAATTATGACATATGGACTTAATCAATCTGACGAACCATTTTGACATATTATTGAATGACATATTGATTGATTATCATTTTCCTAGTAATTCAAATCGTTAACCTATAATATTGTATTCCGATCTGTTAATGAATAATATTAATCCGACTTTTATTTAACACGAAATCGAAAATATTTTTATAATGACATAATATTATTATTAATTAATTTTATTAATTACATACGACACTATCAATATTAATTAATACCTAAAAAAAAAACTGAAATAAAAATAAATTCGATAAAATACTCGCCTTATAGTAAATAATAATGTATACTAAGCTAACCTAATTACTTTGTAAATGTAACTTTGCAATGCCCTGACGGGGCCTCATGTAATCTAACTATAGTTATAATTAAGTGTAAGTGGATACATGAATGCAAATAAATAAATAAATAAATAAATACTGAAATCGCAATTTTAATGCCATAAGCCTACTTTGTAGTATTAAATAATGAGTTTGACGTGAGCTACTCACAAATTAGTCGATATTTTGACTAATTTCTTAAACTGGACACTTTCAAGTAAAGATTTTTATATAAACCTGTGAAGATAAAACTGCCATTGGCGCTATTTGAATTCCACAAGCCTACTTTGTCGTATTAGTTTACAAATTGCAAACAACCAAATTAAATTTGAATTTCGCGGGCAGACGAAAAGACGTATCTAAAGCTCTGGTTTCCTCCAAAAGCGGTAGCGTCATAAAGCGGCCGTACTAGAGCGGTGAATGACGTCACTAGAACGTTGTCTATGTAAACGAAATGGCGCGGTTTCTTAGAGAACGTTTTATTTGTCACCGTAACGTTACCGTTCTGAAACCGCGCCATTTCGTTTACATAGACAACGTTCTAGTGACGTCATTCACCGCTCTAGCACAGAGTACGGATAAGTTATCTCTCCTACTGTGGCTCTAGTACGGCCGCTATAGGACGCTACCGCTTTTGGAGGAAACCAGAGCTTTAAGCCGTAGTTTAAATGAGCAGGCAACATCAAATTTTAAAGAGTAAGTAAGTAGGTTTCTTTTTACATTACGATCATTTTATTCAAATTCCGTTTCTTTTACAGATTGTAGCTACGCAACCAAAGTTGCCTTTCAAATTAGAAAGCGAGGGAAAAAAGAAAGAAGAAGCTCGTCTAGCATTATTTATAGCGGCACATACCAGCTTACGTGTAGTGGATCACATGGGAGAAGTGATTAATCACATGCACAAGGAGGACGAAAAAATTCACTTACATAGGTCAAAATGTTCCCAAATCATAAAAAATGTTCTGTCACCTTACTTTTCAGAAAACCTAAAAAATGATTTGAAAGATCAACCCTATAGTTTATTGATAGGCGAATCAACTGATATTTCTGTTCATAAATATTTGGGAATAATTATTATTTATTACAGCTGCACATACAAAAAAATTATGTCTACATTTTTAGATCTTCCAGTATTAAACGAGTGCGATGCGGACGGGATTGTTGGCACCATAAAAGCGACACTTGCTAAATTCAATATACCTCTACAAAATTTAATGGGCATCGGAACAGATAATGCTTCGGTAATGACGGGAGTTAATAACGGTGTACATGCCAAATTGAAGAGAATTGCCGAATCTGGTTTTGGTGCGCTGCATATGCCATTCTCTGCAATTGGCAGTATCAGCAGTAACAAAGCAGTTTTTACCCAGAAATCTGGAATTCATTATTAAAGAAACATATGATTGGTTCAGCCGTTCTTCGTCGAGACAAGCTGCCTACAAAGAACTATACAAACTTATCAATGACGGTCATGATCCTTTAAAAATTGTACAATCTTGTCAAACTAGGTGGCTTTCTGTAGAGTCCGCAGTTGCACGCATTTACACACAATGGTTGGAGCTGAAAACTCACTTTAATGTAGCCAAAGTAAAAGAAAGGTGTTACACAGCAGAAATACTTCATGAAATGTTTTCAGATGACGTGAATTATGCCTACATTGCATTTATTTATCCAATCCTCACTGATGTTAACAGAGTTAATAAGTTATTTGAATCAAAAGACGCAGATCATTCAAAACTTTATGACGAATTGACAAATTTGATGGATACACTACTTGCCAAAATAATATTGCCTACCCAGACGCTAGATATTTTTACGCAAAATATTCAAGATTTTGTAGATAAAAAATGTTATTTAGGGTACAGATTCGAATCTCACGTGTCAAAGATGAAAGAAAAAGGACTTCCACCGAATGAAGAAGAAATAATACGCAATAGGTGTATCCAATTCATTGTAAGTTTGATTCATGAACTGAAAAACAGATTGCCCGAAAACTTGAAACTCATGAAAAATATTAAAAAAATCAGTGTAGATCACGCACTGTCTCACAATAAAGAGCCGATTGCTGACCTGATGTTGCATTTTAATAAAAAGCAAGAAGATGTTGCGAAAGTTGACGAGCAGTGGCGTCAAATCCATTTAATCAGTTGGAAAAATACAAAAAATACAAAAGAATTTTGGTATGAGGTACTGAATTTCAAAGACATGGCTGGCGAAAACAGATTTCAAGATTTAGCCACATTCGCTATATCTTTATTAGTTTTACCGCATTCTAACGCTGATGTAGAGCGATTATTTAGTATGATGAACGTTGTCAAGACAAAACACAGAAATCGAATGAAGTTAGATCTGTTAACTTCAATTCTCACAATCCGTGCTGGTTTAAAACGGGAAGGAAAATGTTGCAATAACTTTATATTACCACCTAACTTAGTAAAGAAAATTGGAACCAAGGAAATTTACTCAAAAACAGAAATCGTAGAAGCCGATTCTTCTGAAGAGGATTTAATATAGCATTTAATAGCATTTAAGTTTTAAATTAGTACTAACTCAACAAAACTAAACTATAATTTTACAAAATAAAAAAATTACAATATCGTTGTTTTATTTCAAATATTATTAGGGTATTATATATCTGGCATAATATTATATTAGTGGTATTCTGGTGGTTTGACGGATCGCCAAATTTAGTGGTTTCTGGTGGGATAGGATACCACAAATTGTGGATTCGTTAAAATAAAGTTGGCAACACACATTAGACTAATGGTCGTCCAATAAAGTGATTATAAAACATGGTGTCAGAAGTTTAAGTGAAATTAATTAATAAAATCAGCCTTCATAAAGTCGTATAAATTCTAAAATATTAAAATCTAATAGTCACGTCAGCAAATAAATACAATATTTACACTATTAATTATCGTCATGTCGTATCAAGAAAAAAAGGTGGTCAAGCCGGAAACAGAAACGTGCTCATTCAATAGAATCCCCGTGCTGAACATATCAAAAGCTGATAGTCTTGGCAATGCTGCAGCCTGGAAGAAGTGGTGGCAGAATTTTCAAGTTTTTCTTTTGGCCACAGACCTCGAGAACGCGTCTGAAAAACGCAAAGTCGCGATATTTTTGAACACGGTGGGAGAAAATGGCGTCGAAATTTTCAACTCGTTTTCTATTGAACTTGAGAAAATAACATTGAACGAGTTAAAGACAAAATTTGACAATTATTTTGAGCCTCAAAAAAGTTTAACAATGCTACGTCATTCATTTTTCACTAGAGGTATGAAACCCGATGAAACAATGGACAACTTCATTACCGACTTGCAAAATTTATCAAATAAATGCGAGTTTGGATCGCTTAAAGATTCACTGATAAGGGACATATTCATCGCAAATATGAGTTCAAAGTTTACAAATGTCAAGCAAAGATTGCTTCAAGAAAATAACCCTTCTTTGGAAAGGACAATTTCTCTCGCAAAGACAGTCATCATGGCGCAAGAAAACGCACAAAAAATGGACAATAAACAAGATAATATTATAATGTATGTACAAAGTTCAAGGTCCAGAGGTCCAGTCAGTAAAAGTATGTCACAACGTCAAAGTTCAAGTCAACGCAGTCAGAGTCCATTCAGTCAACGGAATGTCAACAATAAAATCTGTGGTCGGTGTGGTCAGCGTCATCGTTTCAAATGTCCAGCACAGGGAGTTAAGTGTAACTTATGTCATCGCTATAATCATTTTTCCAAATTTTGCTTTCTTAATAAAAACAATGTCAGAAATTTAGAGTCAACAGTCAATTCGGAGGAGCAGACATCTGATATACAAAATCATTTCATAGGAATGGTAAAACTTAACAATAATAATTCTTCAAACAGTGAAACGTCTTGGCATCTTAGTATGTACATAAACAGTGTTGAAGTGAAATGCATCTTAGACTCGGGTGCTGATATTAATATTATGTCATGTGTTACATTTAATAAATTAAACTTGTCCAGTCATTAATTAAAAAATGTCAAGCCCAGGTTAAAAGTTTTGATGGCTCAACAATCAAAATATTAGGTCAATGTGATTTAATTTGTCATTTCAATAACTGTCAAAAGTATATAACATTTTATATTGCAGATATTCAATGTGCTACAGTCCTAGGTCTACCTACATGTATTAGCATAGGTGTCTTAAAAAGAGTGTTTGCAATGAGCAATAAAAACATGTCTCAAAGTCAGATTTTAAAAGAATTTAATGATGTTTTCCAGGGTCTCGGATGTCTACCACCTGTCTGTCACTTGAAGCTTCTGCAAAATGCAGTACCATGTGTTGATCCACCTAGAAAAGTTCCATTTGGATTGTATAATAAATTAAAAGAATTGGATCGCATGTCAGAGATGAACGTCATAGAAAAAGTCACATATCCTACCGAGTGGGTAAATTCAGTTGTTGTCACTGTCAAAAAGTCAGGTCAGTTAAGAATTTGTCTTGATCCTAGGAATCTTAATAAATATATAATCAGAGAGCATTATCCTCTAAAAAGTATAGATGAGATTAGGTCAATATTAAAAGGTGCGTCTTACTTTTCACATCTTGATGCTTTTTCTGGTTTTTGGATGTTGAAATTAGATAGTGCTAGTTCAGATCTGTGCACATTTCAAACTCCTTTTGGTCGCTATCGTTATTTAAGATTGCCTTACGGTATTAATGCTGCGTCAGAGATTTTTCATAGAGTAATGACCGATATTTTTGCTGATATTGAAGGAGTGCTAGTTTTTGTCGATGATATTTTAGTATACGGAGAGACAGAAGAAATTCACAATGAAAGGTTGTATAAAGTCATGCAGAGAGCAAGAGAAGTCCATTTAAAATTAAACAAAGAAAAATGCAAATTTTCAGTCAAAGAAGTATGTTTTTTAGGTTATGTCTTTAGTAAAGAGGGTGCTAAGGTCGATCAGGAAAAAGTCAAGGCAATTGTCAATATGCCATCGCCAACAAATGTCAAAGAACTACAAAGAGTCTTAGGTATGATAAACTATTTAGGTCCTTTTATTCAAAATATGTCAGAAAAAACTCAAATTTTAAGAAATCTTCTAAAAAAAGATTCTGTATGGGTCTGGGATGAAAATTGTGAAAAAAGTTTTCAATCTTTAAAAAATTATATTACAAATACACCTGTCTTGGCACACTATAACCCAAATATACCTATAGTTTTGTCAGTAGATTCGTCAAAGTCAGCATTAGGAGCAGTGCTTATGCAAAATAAACAACCTATAGCCTATAGTTCTAAAACTTTAACTACCACTCAAGAAAGATATGCTCAAATTGAAAAAGAATTGTTTGCAATACAGTTTGGTTGTGAAAATTTTCACCAATATGTGTATGGTAACCGCATCACTGTACACACAGACCATAAACCATTAGTCTATTTGTTCAAGAAACCTTTACATGATGTACCAGCCCGTCTACAAAGAATGATGCTTGCATTACAAGCTTATGATTTAAATGTAATTCATGTGCCTGGTAAAGAAATGTACATATCAGACACATTGTCAAGGGCAGCTTTAAAAGAAACTTATATTCCAAAGTATGAGTCAGACTTGTCTTATCATGTAAATGCTTTATATTCTAACTTAGCCATTAGTGAGGAATACAAAAATAAAATTTTATTGGCTACTAACGCAGATAGTGAGCTGCAAACATTAAATAAATAATGTCAAGATGGATGGCCTACTAGTAAAAATCAAGTTGATCCTTTTTTAAAGTCATATTGGAATATTCAGGCTGAAATTCATGTAATTAACAATTTATTATTCAAAAATGATAAATTAATCATTCCAAAGTCGATGCAAAATGAAATGTTAAGAAAAGTTCATGAAGGTCATCAAGGCATAAGCAAATGTCTAAATTTAGCAAGAAATATTATCTTTTGGCCTAACATGAGTGCAGATATAAAAAATTTAGTTGATCAATGTCTTATTTGTGCTAAATTTAAGCCTAATAATCAACCTGAACCGTTGCAAAGCTACAGTATTAGCAGTTTTCCATGGCAACGAGTAGGTATTGACTTAATGCATTTTAATAATAATACATATCTAGTAGTCACTGATTTTATTATTCAAAATTCATAATTAGCATTACTGAACAATAAGTATACAGCAGCCAATGTAGTAATTCATTTAAAGTCCATCTTTGCCCGGCATGGTGTTCCCGTCTCTTTGGTCTCAGATGCCGGTCCGCCTTTCAATTCGGTGGAGTTCAAATCATTTTTATATAATTGGGATATTGAACATATACTTAGCAGTCCCTATCATCCAAAGTCAAATGGACAAGCTGAAAGTTCTGTTAAAATTATGAAAAATATGTTAAAAAAATGTTTGGAATCGAATAAAGATCCATACATGGCTCTATTACAGTATAGGAACACACCTAAAGCTAATTTTCCGTCTCCAGCTCAGTTGCTAATGTCAAGAAATTTGAGAATGCATATACCAGTTACTAATAAAAAGTTGAAACCTAAAGTAGTTACTTTCAGTGAATACAAGAAAAGTTTTGAAAAAGACAAGGCACAAAGTAAATATTATTATAATAGGAATAAAAAACCTTTACCACTTTTACATCCTGGTGATTTTGTTAGTTATAAAAAAATGCCTAATTCAGACTGGCTTCCAGCTGTTGTCAAAGAAAGATTAAAATGTCAAAGGTCATACATAATTGAGGATAGTAAGGGAAATAGATATAGAAGGAATAGAATTCATTTAAGGTTTTTGTCAAACGAAAGTTGTAATAAGTTTGATGAGGTGCAATCCAATGGTTCTCCAAAAGCCCAAAGTCCAGTCCAAAGGGAAAATGAAACCAGAGTCGACAGACAGATGGAGGCAAACAGAGATTCATTGATGGATTCATTTAGTAACGAACAAGAATATTATAAGTATGTAACAAAGTCTGGAAGAGAAGTTAAATTGCCTAAATGAATTGATTAAGTGTAAAATTTAATGTCTATTGTTAAGTAAGTCATTGTCCAACTCACATCTTGTTTTCTATTAATTTTTATTTTCTTATGTATGTCAACTAAAAATTTAATTTGTAATTTACATTTTATATGTAAATTTCTTTGTCAAAAAAGGTAGATGTTATAATATCTAATCGTCTAAACATGTCATTACAAAATCAGATTGTCTATGCTAGTCTTAAGATGGTCTATGTCATGTCTATGTAGTAATTTGTCTATTGTCTTTGTCTAATGGTCATCCAATAAAGTGATTATAAAACAGCGGGCAGACCCGAATAATATACGAGCGTACGCTCAACCCCACTAAGAATTTTTGCACTTTGCGGACTTAGACCTACCTACCTACCTACCTAGTTTACTTTCTCTATAACTACCTAAAAATAATAATATTTAAAATTCTTTTAAAAAAACCGACTTCAAACGCCATTGAAAAGTATAAAATAATTTCAGTTTGTACACGTATGTTGAAGTAGGGCGGGCCTAAATAGAAACGATGAAACGATAAAACGAATGCGCCACGCTAGCCAAAATTTTAGTTTGTAGGCCCAGGCACAGAATTTAATAGTACTTGGTTATAGTTATATATATATAGTTAACTAAACCAAAATATAAACTATATATATAGTTAACTAAACCAAAATATAAATAAAACTAAACCAAATATTACCGAACTCTCAGGCGACGTTTTAGCATAGGCGATTCGCCGCGCGACGCGCGGTGCGTCGCTCGCTCGCTCTCGCTCGCCCTCATACCTTGGCCATATCGCGCGACGGCTCACGCGAGACGGCGAATCGCCTATGCTAAAACGTCGCCTCACAGTGAAAGCACGCCAAAGGCCCTTTTTATGAAAGGGGGACACCCGTATTAAAATTATTAAAAAAAAAAAAAAATTGTACTTGGTACAGGTATGTTGAAGTCGAGCTAGCGTTGCAGTTTCATAGTTCTATTGGGGCCCGCCCGACTTTAACATACGTGTACAAACGAAATTATTTTATACTTTTCAGTGGCGTTTGAATTCGTTTTTTTGACGTGATAACGTCTTATAAATCGATGAACACCGGCTGCACGCACGTAAAAGTGTCATTTTCAAGAGTGTACTAGTGTGCTAGATATCCTGGCTGCATCATCAGCTCATCAGCTCATTGCATTCTATGTAGAATCAAATATTGATCATTGATCAAAACGAATCCAAACACGACATATCTGCTATATTTTTTTCAAGACTGTACTAGTGTGCTGCATATCCTGGCTGCAGTTTCAGCTCCATCATCAGAGCTATTCCATGGATATCATTTAAGACTGCTTATCAATACGAATGAAACGAGCCCAAACTAAATATGGTTACATAACCACCGTTCAGCTTCATCATCAGACCCCTGGATATTATCCAGGACCAGAGTACTTCTTAAGACGAATCAAACAAGCCCGAACTCCATGGTGTTACATCGTTTTACTACAGAATTCCCATTGCCATCTTCCGCCTCCATCATCAGATCAGCTCCATGTTACAATAATATTGCATTGTTATCCGATTTACATGTACATGCACATTTTCAGCTCAATCGGAAACCGGGAATGGTTCTAAAACATCTTGCAAGACTTGACTAAACATACATTGCAAGATAAAGAAAAGCTTGTAAAAATAAGATGATAGTAATTTAGCTTACGTATGTATGTTATGTACTAGGCAAGGTTAAGTCTGATCGCGAGCGATTTCCTCTCATTCATTGAGGAGTTCCGTCCTCCATCTCCGAAGATATTCATCAAATCTTCACCAAATTTAAATGGGACCTACCTGCAGATACGCCCTTACAAATAAAAAAATTTATTGAAATCGGTTAAGCTTTGATGGAGATGGAGTAACATGAAAAAAAAAAATGAAAAAAAAATACGCATCGAATTGAGAACCTTCTCTTGTTGTATTTTTTGAAGTTGGTTAAAAATATTGAATCTTGAAATAACAAATCTATTGTTAAAACACTATAAAGTATAACTTACAACTGTCACCTATATAAATCATATGACCCCCTTTAAAAGCTTATTGAGGCACTTTTTGAAAATAACAAAAACAAAAATGTTTATTATATAACTGTGTTGCTGCAAATGAGAGATATGTACTCAGCACTCACTAATTCATGTTGTTGAACCAAGTCCATCATCAATGTTCGGGCTCTCAAGCTCTTGTCTCTAAATCTGCTAAAGTTGATCAACCTCTGAGCGCAATGCACACAAAGTGTTTGTTTCAGGTTTCCCAGGTCACACGGCTGAAACAACATGTAAATGAAGAACTCAAACATTGTTTTATCCCTGCACAGAACCATCACAATCAGTTGACAGATGAAGTTAGCTAAGCCGTGCTGAGTTGAACTTTATTAGATTTGTTCATCTCAACTCATCGACGGCACACTATAATTCAGTCTTCATTCTGCACCTTAACAGTTAGGCTGTTGAGGCTTCAGTTGAAGTCCTGCAGGAAAATCCTGCACAAGGTGTTCCTTTGAGGCCGCGGCCGCACTGGTGAGGCGACTGCGACGCAACGGCGATTTTGTTGAAATAAACTGCTGGAGACAAATTGGGGCGGCCGCGTCAGATAAGCGACGCGCGAAATTTATATTTTGTTTATATCTGGACAATGCGGACACACAGTTTATTGCGTCGCGTCGCGTCGCCTTACCAGTGCGGCCGCGGCCTTAGACCTAACTCCACGCGGACAGAGTCGCAGGGCAAAAGATAGTTGATGATAAAATAACGACTTACAGGATTTCCAGTTAAGTGTTGATATGCTTCTTCCAATTCGTGTTTGCTCATTAGAAACAGCTTGTTGTCAGTGTCCAGGCATATCATGCAAACCTGAAAAAATATATGTATATTCCACTAATTCATGATCATCAGCAACCCATGAAGATTACACTACTGAGCGCAGGTCTCCTCTCAGGGAAGGGTTGTAGGCCATAGTCCACCACGCTGGCCCAATATTAATTGGCAGACTTCACACACCTTTGAGAACATTTTGGAGAACTCTCAGGAGTTCAAGATTCCTCTCAATGTTTTCCTTCACCATTGAAGCATTGCATTGTGCATTCTACATCTCCCAAAGATGCAAGCAAAACCATAAGAACACTACTTATTCTAATTTCTAACACATACTTTTGACTATGCATCTATTTCCATATAACTTTCCATTACCTACTGTGGTTTCTCAGCATATGGGACAATCTGCCATAGTATTGTCACACCTCCAAATAATTCTCACAATAATCTATATAAATAAAAATCAATGTTTGTATGTTTGTCCTCTATGCATTCCGAAATCATTGATTGTGATGAAACTTTGGTAGGATGCTCTGCAGGGGACGCTTGCGAGGGTTCCTGGCCCACAATATCTATAATATAATTTCTTTATTCTTTAAATGTACTACACTGGCGAAACGCCAGGATTATATGGAGTGGGCTTTATTATTAAAAAACACCTGAAAAATTACATAAAATGTTTCAACGGACTGTCGGAAAGAGTAGCGCTACTCAAATTACAAATCAACAGTTTAGACTTAAGCATCATTCAAGTATACGCCCCAACAGAAAACGCGAAAGAAGAAGATCTAGAGCTTTTCTACAGTACTGTTGACAAAGCCATAAGACTCTCAGGAAACAACATAGTCGTCATGGGCGATTTTAACGCCAAAATTGGTCAACCCAAACCAAATGAAACCATCACTGGAAACTACGGCTACGGTAACAGGAATTGTAGAGGAAATAGACTCATTGACTTTGCATATGAGAACAACCTGGCCATAATGAACACTTTTTTTAAAAAAAACAACAAGCAGAGATGGACTTGGAAAGCACCTGACGGCAATACAAAAAACGAAATAGATTACATCCTAACAAACCTGTCGAGAAACGTATACAATATACAGGTTCTGAATATCACATACCCTTCGGACCACAGACCCGTGAGGGCAGCTTTCAATATACTTCCAAAATCAAAAAATCGCAGTAAGTTCGGTCGATGCCCCAAGCCTCAGATAAAGAACGAAAAAGAAGTTCAAACCTATATTGAATCGTTGAACAGCTTGTCAGCAGACCAGCGAGACCACTGGAATGATAGAGACACCGTTCAGGCTTGCTACGATAAAATAACTAATGCAATTGACATCGGCCTAAAAAGAATACAAGGGCTAACAAGTAACACAAACACAGAGACAAAGCAAATTATATCAGCACGCACTAAGGCACTAATCAGCAGAGGACAAGAAATACATAAGACTAAACCGAAATCAAGGGCTATGAAAAATGAGCTAAAAGCTCTTTACAAACTCATAAGTAAACGAATCAACCACGACTACAAGGTACATCGCACACAAACGATCAAAAAACATCTTCAAGCCACAGGCAGTGCCAAGAAAGCATACAAAGAACTAAAAACACATAAATCATGGATTGAAGAGTTAAAAAACAGAACTAAAATTACACAAAATAGATCGGAAATACTCAAAATAGCAACAGATTTTTACAAAGACCTATACAGCTCACCAAATCAGTCAACATACAAGCTACCGAGTCGTAATACAGAAAGAGCGATGGTTACCTTCACCGAAGAGGAAGTAGCCAAAGGAATTAAAACACTGAAATCAGACAAAAGCCCAGGGCCTGACGGGATCACCAACGAAGTCATAAAAGCAGGATTGACGTGTCTTGTTACACCTCTTACACGACTGTTCAACATGATACTGACCAGTACAAATTCTCCACGCCAATGGTCTGAATCGGAAATCATTCTGCTCTACAAAAAAGGAGATCCAGATAACATAAGTAATTACAGACCGATAAGCCTATTACCATCATTATATAAACTTTTCTCGTCATTATTAGAAAAAAGATTAAAAGTAACAACAGAAAAATTTCAATCTATTGAACAGGCGGGCTTTCGTCGAGGCTTCTCCACAGTCGATCACATACACTCGCTAGAGATGCTTATAGAAAAATTCCTAGAGTTCAACAAACCACTCTATATAGTTTTTATTGACTATCAAAAAGCTTTCGATACTTTACTCCACTCATCGATCTGGGAAGCTCTAATATCACAGGAAGTACCTTTGGAATACATACAAGTCCTAAAAAACATCTACGACAATAATACCAGCAGAGTGAAGATGGAAACCACTGGACCACCCTTACAAATTAAAAGAGGTGTGAGGCAAGGAGACCCAATCTCTCCAACAATCTTCATAGCGGTGCTAGAGTCTATCATCGGCAAACTAAACTGGGAAAAAGTGGGCATAAACATAAACGGACGCTACCTGAGCCATCTCAGATTTGCGGACGATATAGTTCTGCTATCAGAAAGCACAACCCAACTACAACTGATGATAAACTCTCTACATGAAGAAAGTCGTAAAGTAGGTTTGGAAATCAATTTAGATAAAACAAACGTCATGACGAATCATACTAAAATACCTATTTATCTCAGAAATCGACCGCTATCGTATGCTGATACTTACATTTACCTGGGAAAACAAATCTCATTTAACCCACGCAACAACGAACTAGAAGTAGAGAGAAGGGTCAACATCACCTGGAAGAAATTTTGGAACCTCAAAGAAATCCTAAAAAGCGACATGTCCATAAATTTGAAAAGTAGAGTCATGAACACCTGCCTACTCCCATCACTAACCTACGCTTGTCAAACGTGGAAATTTACAAGTAAACTAAAAAATAAGATCATAACCAGTCAAAGAAGTATGGAGAGAAGCATCCTGAAAATCAAAAAGATACAAAAAATCCGCCATACCGCCATAAGACAGAAAACTAAAGTTATCGACGCACTCAGCTACTCACAGAAGCTAAAATGGCGATGGGCTGGACACGTAGCCAGACTCAATGATAATCGCTGGACCAAAACGACAACGTCATGGCTAGGACCATCGGGCCAGAGGAAAAGAGGTAGGCCAAATATGCGCTGGATAGACGATGTTATAAAAATAGCAGGCTCACACTGGATGCGAGTAGCTGAAGACAGAGAAAAATGGTCATCTTTGGAGGAGGCCTTTACCCTCCGTTGAGAGGGGTTCTTGTACCCATAAATATAAAAGCACCTAAAAGAATAAAGCACCTAAAAGAATAAAGCACCTAATTAATTAATGCATGCAAATTATTTTGATGTTTATTTTTTTCTTTTTTAATTGTAAACCTATACTTAACCTATATTTGTTAACCTATATTTGTAACAAGAAATAAAAGGCTTTTTATTTTATTTTATTTATTTATATACTTTAAATGGTATTGCAACACATGCTGGGTACAGCTAGACAAATAAGAATAATATTCAATAATAAATCTGAATGATATTGTTTAATGCAATTGGACACAAAAAAAAAATATTTATGATTTCTATTCTTCTCATCAATATTAAATGATAATTATTTCTACAATATTCTAATAAATAATTTATCTGAACACTGAACAGCAGTCGAAATGCAGCATTCAACATTATAGGAGCTTGAAGTGCGAATATTTGGGTAGCTGTAAAGCTTTTGAGTATTAAACTTTAATGCTCAAAGAATTTAAAGCAAAATTAAATTTAAAGCAATCGGATAAAAAATCCTACTCCCCTACTAAAACTTAACTATTTGTACAAATAAATAAATATATTGTGAAAATTGTAAACCGTTACAGTTTTTTTTTTATAAACAGACCCATAGATCATATTTTTTTGTGCATCTTCTCAAGCAACTCAGTTGATTGAATATTGTCCTTAAAGTCTGTGCAATAAGTCAGTGGACATGGGTTTTGAGAAATAGGTTGTAGCAACATTGTGAGTCATAGAGGAATCAAACAGTTTGATAATTTACTTGAAAATAAATCTATTTCAATAAAAATTAAACTACACACATCAATGCGGAAAGGTGGAACAAATGGAAAAACTCTTGACTCTCAAAGGCTCATGACTTATTGAACAGATTACATTAGGGCAGGTTCCCCTACTAGCAGTCAAAGTTACCTGCACTGTTGATGGGATCGCACCAGCACGAATTTGCCTTGAGCCAGTTCCCGTTTCATACATGTCATCGTGCAGGAAATGCTGCGAGCAGACCACAGCAGGGTCTGGGAGGGGATTGTCTTGTCTGCTGAGGGCTCTGAGCCAGGCAGCACGGAGATGCGAGTCACTGGGGAACCTGCAGATTACAACGGGCCAACATTGAGTTTAAATAGTGGGAGTGTGTTTGTGTGAGTGTGAGACATGTAAACAAAGATCTCTCATTTCTGCCCAGAAGGGACCTATCTACCTGTAGACACTTTTGTCTCTGAGCTGTGGCCCTGTGTATCCATTGTTAGAATTCCCACAATTCTAATAATGGATACAAATATTGAAGTATGTAATGATAATGTCTGCATGACCGTGGTCGGTGACTAACTTCCAGAGATACTAGCCATCTGAGCTGAAGATATTACAGTGCACAGGTGTGTGCTCAAACACAGGTGCACTCTCAATTTATACTTCTGCGGGATCATCGTTCAAATCTGTTATAAAATCATTTTCATTTGTAATTTTGGGAAAAATAAACGATTATTATTATTATTATTAACTAGCTGACACGGCGAACTTCGTACCGTCAACTTATCTATTATAATTTTTTTTTTGTTTTTTTTTTAAACCTTCCGTGGACCTTAAGGAACCTTTAAAAAAATAAATTAACCGAATTGGTCCATCCATTCTTGAGTTATACGCTTACCAACATTCATTTTTATTTATATAGATTTCCTCACTCTCATGGCCAGATGGGACGGAAATCCGACATGACCAGAGAAACATCAGGCACAGGACCGACTGCTTTACGTGCTCTCCGTAGCATGGAATGACAAATCGCCAACTTCCTAACTCCGGCCTGACACTCGCAGTTGAATATGTTAACATTGTTAACCATTCGACTAAAGTTAACTTGTAGTGCCTGCGACGACATCATCAAGCTTGTGGGCAAGACAAGCGGTGGACGAAATGAAAGGGCTCGCATCTATTCAATGAATAATGACTCCTTTAAACAAACATCATTGGATCAAGGTACTCACTCGTGGAGCGTGACACCCGCGGATCCCGAGATTTCGGCTGTGGTTTTGCAGAAGGGCGCATAGCACCGCATGTTGATTATTAATGATAATAAAAAAATAATCTAATATAAAATAATAAGATAATAAAATAATCCAGAGTATATATTATATTAATCTATGATGTTCTCACTTCGCACCAAAAATAATAAAATCCAAGAGAACACTTTGGAGTTTGGATTACAATTACAATTTACTACTACCTACCTAGTCCAGTGTTGCCAGTGGCAGATAGTCAAATGTAACATAAGACATCTCAAAAAGTAACATTTTCACGAGAAAAGTAACATTGCCTTATTTTATGCGGAAAACGACGATTCCATAAATATGGCTAGGTATATATAATATAACTCAATAAAAAATTGAAAGTGTTACTTGGTCGGATTTTAGCTTCTTAAACATAATAAAGTGACTACTAAAAATTATAATACACAAAAACTAAACAAGCTATAAGTTTATGAAAATAAAACCCGACTACGTGAATAACACGCAACTATTGAGCGAATGCAAGTAAAGCAGCGAGCAACAGCTAGTAATAAGGCTGGAACCACATCTGTGCGCACCGATTCGCTACAAAACTGTCATTTTTCATACGAGCCGTGTACGCATCAAAAAGCCGATGATGCGTACATGACTATGAAAAATGATCGTTTTGTATGGACAAAATTCCAATTGATGCGCACAGATGTGGTTCCAGCCTAAGCATTTACATTTGATACCAATTACCATTTGGTTTAATACTCAAAGTTGAAACCCTACGGCCTACACGGTGCCTTCCAAATTACATTTTTAAATTCATTGCTTTATTGCCTAATTTTTTACATTAAATTCCGATTGATATTATCAAGAGAGTAGCCTAGTGAATTGAAAAGAAAATGAATATTTTACGAGTTACAAAGTATTTGGCGCTTACTACACTCCTATTCCGCGCAAAACGCTTTCTTTTGTCGCGCCTCACATGAGGTTGTGGCTATGTTTTATCTCATCGCGAAATCTGATTTTTTTGGGGTTACACGCGCTCTTAAGTAGTAGGCACTTACTAGTACATCATCATTTGGACAGCTGAGCCCAGCTGCGGACTGAAACCTGAAAGTGTCTCCGTCTCATTGTCTAACCGTGCATTATTATCTATTATCGATCTTCTTTTAGCAACCCATCAACGGCTCACTACTGAGCGCAGGTCTCCTCTCAGAGAAGGGTTATAGGCCATAGTCCACCACGCTGGCCCAATGCGAATTGGCGGACTTCACACACCTTCGAGAACATTATAGAGAGCTCTCAGGTGTGCAGGTTTCCTCATGATGTTTTCCTTCACCGTTGATGCAAGTGATATTTAATTGCTGACTCCGAAATGTCAGAGGTGCGTACCCGGGATCGAACCTGCGACCCCCCGAATAGGAGATCACAGTCCTAACCACTAGGCTATCACTGCTTCATTATCTATAATCTAAGATCTATCTATTATAACTAGTGGTTCGCCCCGAACTGAGACCTCGCGGTAACAGTATCCCATGATTATTCATTCAATCGATACGTGACGACCAAAACTGACATTATTATTATGTCCGTTTTCACCAAACATACCTAAATCATCCCCTATAGAATAGAATAGAATAGAATAGAAATATTTTTTATTCAAATAAACTTTTACAAGTGCTTTTGAATAGTCAATGAATCTACCACTGGTTCGGAATGCCTTTCCTGCCGAGAAGAACCAGCAAGAAACTCGGCGGTTGCTCTTTTCAAAACAGATTTACAATACAGTAAATACTATGCTATATATGCAGTGTTTCCACAATGAGGAAAGTTCCAGAAATGCATACAGACTAACTTCTATCTTAAGATGGGCAGACATAAAGTGCCCCATTCCCGCCGGTGGCACCCGTTCACGAGCATGACGCATGACCCAGCCATTGCTTCGCTCAACCATATTTGAGGGAACGTAACAACCCGCATCACACGACACCACCACAGAAATGTTTAAAGAGTGCTATGTAGGAGTCTCTTTACGTAGGTAGCTCCAAAACACAATCCTAAGTCCTAACATCCGTCCCAATGTCCTTTTAGGTGTCCCGTACAGGATCGTGATAAAGAAGTTGACAGTAATCATCACCTAACTTATCACAGGTAGCCCGTAAAGGTTAGGGAACGTCAGTGAAAACATTGAATTATTATGTAGGTACTAACGAGTGAAAACGGGTTAGAGGCATCTGCACAAATCGTCATCTATCGACGCGAATAGAAAATAAACAAAATGCAGCAATTAATTGTTTATTGAAGTTTGATAAATAATATGTTATAATATTATGTACCTAAATAATAGTAGTCGACGCAAAACTGTTTTTGATAGATCGTCGTCGTAACTCCTAGTAGTCCTAGTTCCATGGAATAGTTAATGAGTGCGCCATCTATTAGCATTATTGTGAAGCTATGTGAAATTTACTGATGCTCATTAAAAATTAAATAATCTCGTTTCTTTATAATATTCATATCATTTTAGTATTTGTTGTTCAAGTACAGGATACAAGTGAAGTAAAAAAATAAGTACAGCTTGAAAATATATAGCCAATTTTCCCAGAGAGCGTCTTCAAGCGAGCGTATTAAATCGCCACTTTGAGAGCCCCCCATTTCGTCAATTTTAGGAAAAAAATTAAAAAAAATACGTTTGTACTCTGTTCCAAATTGAATATGACGTCCCAAAGCCTTAAACAGCGGACGATGACACTTCTAACGATTCCATTTGTAAAATAGTGACAAGTCATCATTATCATCATCATTATCAACCTTTAGATGTCCACTGCTGGACATAGGTCTCCTGCATGGACCTCCACAGGCTTCGGTCTTGCGCCGCCTGAATCCAGCGGCTCCCTGCGAGTCGTTTGATGTCGTCGGTCCACCTAGTGGGGGGTCTGCCAACACTGCGCTTACTGGTGCGGGGTCGCCACTCCAACACCTTGGGACCTCAACGACCATCAGCTCTTCGATTTATGTGCCCCGCCCATTTCCACTTTAGTTTCGCGACTCGCTGAGCTATGTCGGTGACTTTAGTTCTCCTGCGGATCTCTTCATTTCTGATTTTATCTCGCAGGGATACCCCAAGCATAGCTCTCTTCATCGCTCGCTGAGTGATCCTGAGCCTTCTTATGAGGCCCACAGTTAGCGACCATGTCTCGGATCCATAAGTCATCACTGGCAACACGCACTGTTCGAAGACTTTAGTCTTCAGGCACTGAGGAATTTCGGACGAGAAGACATCTCGGAGCTTCCCGAACGCTGCCCAGCCGAGTTGGATTCGGTGGTTGATATCTTTCTCGAAATTGGACCTACCTAGCTGGACTGTGTGTCCTAGGTATATATACTCGTCCACAATTTCGAGTGCAGAGTTCTCAACGATTACTGGGTGGAGCGGAGCATGAGCATTGGACATGATTTTCGTCTTGCTCATGTTCATTTTCAGGCCCACCTGTTGAGAAACCCTGCTGAGATCGTTGAGCATTGTATTGAGGTCTCAGAGTCTCTGCCATGACTACTATGTCATCGGAAAATCGCAGGTAAGTGATGTATTCGCCGTTTATGTTGATGCCAAGTCCGTTCCAATCCAGAAGCTTAAAGACGTCCTCCAACGCAGCGGTAAAGAGCTTCGGGGAGATTACGTCTCCCTGTCGCACTCCACGCTGCAAGTGGATTGGCCTCGAAGTCTGGTCCTGTATACGTACTGACATAGTGACATAGTGACAAGTAATTTAAAGAAATTATACGGGAACAGATGAACATAAACATACATACCGGCTGAAATCATAACACTCCTTTGGCTTTGCCGTAAATTAAAAAGCCTCTGTAAAGTATATTACAAACTGTCGCCTCACTTGTAAATGCAAATTCAAATACTCCAACACGAAGAACGAAAACTTGGATGCGTTCTGTTTCACGATTATTTTTTGTTTGCAGGAAAAAATTTAATTAATATAAATTTAAGTCCTAAAAGTAACGTAAAAGTAACATTTTGAGTCGTGTCACATGTAGGTAACGTGAGAGGGTCAAAAGTAACGTAAAATGTTACAAAAGTAACATTCTGGCAACACTGCTACCTACGTAACCTACGTTTGGTTCTTTCAAAGAAATTCTTTGATTTCCTGTGTTGTTCCTGGTCTGTGGTGGAAACCACAGACCAGGTGGAACACAGAACACTATTACTCCTAGCGGAGAAGAATGGCAACTTCATATTAAAAAAAGGGGGACCGTTCTTACTAGCGCCATCTATATTCAACCCAGTGACAACTCTTTGCAGGCGGGAGATTCAAATGTGGAAATAAGCAACTTATCCAAACTAAAGGAGAACGGTCATCTGTGACCCAGACCCGACAGAAACGTGACATATCTCATTTTTTTTGTTATTTTTTATATAGGTAAATTATATATCTTTTATATTTGAAATCAATGGCTAACATCAAAATATTGCCTTATGTTTTTGTTCAGGCGTTACACAAAAAAAAATACAAAAATGCCTATTTATCTACAAAATTCGTAAATGTATGTAACTAAATGACGATGAAATAGCTGTGGGATGCATCTAGGTGACCTGGAGATGCAGCTGGATTATGTAATTTTTGAACTCTTAGTACTAAAATCAACTTAGGATTCATTAAAATCGTTGTATTCGATGATTTCTTGCAATAGGCAGTTATATGCAAAAAAACGGTCACGTACTGCCCGCAAGCTATGGCTCAGGTAGCCTGGTGGTGATTGGCACCTATCACGTGAAGTTAGCACGGTCGTACTGTAGTGAGCATGTGAAAACCACGGGAGTAGGTATATAATATGGAAATATATAGACATACAGCGGCAGTAGAGGACAGAAACAATAATATTTTAATCAGATGCAGAATTCATTCAAGACACGTTACAACAAAAATGTATTACACATAATATATTATGTTTGATGAGAACATTAACGGAATAAACACAATAACAGAATGGTACTGCTCTTGCTACCACGGTAAAAGAACATTGGGAAGTTACGCACACGTTATTAGTGTTGTCTTTTACCTAGGGTAGGCTAGACATCGTGAACACTTTGACCACCCTGCACTGGGTATGGATTATATTTTAAGGGACATAGAAATGCAATAAAACTTTATTTCAACATATTGTTCTTTTTTTGTTATAGATCATGGAACCCCTAATGATAGACCGTACCTAAGTCTCTGATCTGCAATGAATCATCGAATACGACGGTTTTAACTTTTAATGAATCCTAAGTTGATTTTAGTACTAGGAGTTAAAAATTACATAATCCAGCTGCATCTCCAGGTCACCTAGATACACCCCACAGCTATTTTATCGTCATTTAGTTACATATATTTACGAATTTTGTAGATAAATAGGCATTTTTAAATATTTTTTTGTCTAACGCCTGAACAAAAACATAAGGCAATATTTTGGTGTTAGCCATTGATTTCGAATATAAAAAATATATAATTTAACTATATAAAAAATACCAAAAAAAATGAGGTATGTCTCGTTTCTGTCGGGTCTGGGTTTTTTTTCTATGGGGCGTGACCGTTCTCCTTTCTAGTTATGGTATTTTGACTCTAAAGAGAACTTGGTATTTTTAAAATACAAGTTCTCTTTAGAGTCAAAATACCATATCAATAAGGTTTCAGTTCAGGTTTAAAACAAAACAACAGGTTTTTTGTTCTAGCAAATATAAATGAACATTTATTTTTATGTAAATATATTAATAGTTTTCTTTGTCGAACGCTTTTACAACATTCTATATTCACTGTACAATTTCACCTGCAGGGATGATGAAGAGTAGTCTGTTTCAGACATGTTTCACATCTGAAAAGAAACAATTTTACTATTTTTAGTACCAAATACAATTACTATATACCATAATACTAGCAAAAGCTGAGCTTTGTGAGGGCTCACATACTTTTTCTAACAGGTAATAATTTTTAAGTTAGTGGTTTTAAAATTCTATTTTTTTTTCACAGATAACACATCTGGATATAAAGTTAAATTATATGTTAAATCACAAATCTATAGGCATGAGAGTTTTTCAGTAAAGTGTACCACAAAATGCTCAAGTTGTGGGATAGTATTAAGTCTCGCTCCGCTCGCCCTAATAAAAGATAGTATTTCTAATAGCCTTTTGGTAATTTGTATGCACTTAATAAATGGTGTACTAAATAGTTTTTAAATAGTTTTTCTAAATGGGTTCTGCAAATGTGGAACATGGTTGACATAAACACAAACACAATACTATTATAATATACCAATATGCTCATCAAAAACCTATAGACACAAGTACTCTAAATATCAAGTATTCTTGTGCCTGCAAAAGGATAATTAATCATAATCATAATTTTATAAATGTGAGTGTGTTTGTTAGTGGTCCTTTAATCAAGCCCCAACAGAGCTACGGATCGACGTTATTTTTAGCATGGGTATAGTTGAGGACCTGAGTGTGACATAGGCTACATTTTAACCGGGAAAATCCAAGTTCCCGAGGGATTTTAAAAACTACATCCACGCGGACGAAGACGCGGGCATCAGCTATTATAGTTTTAACATAAGTAGGTAAAGTACCACTTTTAGAACATAGCTAATACGTACCATCTAGTTCAAGATTCTTAAAAGCAGGTTTAAGAAATCGAAACAATGTAGTTTTTAGCCGGCGAACATGTAAAACATTTCCAATAACAATAACAAAGACGCCATTGTTGAAACTTTTTCAAAATTGAATCCACAGACCAGGAACAACAAGATTGAATCACAGAGTTGAATGACGATGACGCGCCATAGACGATGAACACTAGGTTAAAAAAGTGATTTTGTACTCTGAGATTTTGCCCTAGTAGGTATTTACATCTGCCCATACAAAGTTGACCCCCCCAGAGGTGGAATTTGGAAACCATGGTAGTAAATAGATAATATTTGGTACCTTCATGGTGGAAACGTAAAGCCATAGACATGAAGCCAAAGAGCACAGACCATGGGAAGGGTCAAAGAGTATAACAATCTACAGCAATTACATTGATCCATGGAACTAGGAATTGTAATTGCGACTAGTCTTCCTATTTCTATGATTTGATCACAGAGTGCATAACCAAACTACAGAATCAAAAGATTCAAATGTGGAAATAATCTACTTAACCAAGATAATTAGGTATTATTAGTTTAGATATTTTGACTCGAAGGAGAACTTGGTATTTTACGGTGTCCTATCGAGTCAAAATACCTTATCAATAAGGTTTTAGTGAGGTATAATAAAACAACAGGTTTTTGTTTTAACACTGCCCATTTATTTTTATTTTTATTATTTAAACCTTAGTTTTTTTTTATTATATATAATTTTATTTATGGTTCTATTCTTTATAATGGTGACTAAATACATATATACAATCAAAAACCTAAAACTCTTAAATTAAAACTAAAATAAAAACTAATTATAATCTAAAACCCCATCCAAGCCACCGCAGTGTGGCATAGTACCCAAGATGCTGGCAGCATTACCCCTTTGGATGGCCAAGCTAATCCTTTGGCCAAGGTAGCTGCCAGCTCTTGGATCCCCGGTAGACTCGATCACTCTTTTCGATATCTCTAAAAAAAGTGCGTGAGCCTCCGGGCCCCACGGCCCCAGGGTCTCTACACCAAAAGGCGCAAATATGAAACCACTGTTAAGTTTTTCATATTTGCGCCTCTTAGCCTGTTCGGCGCTAGTAGCCGCTGCAACCGCCACAGAGGAGGTCGCATGGATGTGGGAAGCAGCTAGAGTATCTACACAGGTGGCATTCCACACAAGCGACCTCCCTGTCCTCCAAGGAACAAGCGTCATACCATCAGGTCTCTTGCCATCACTACGTGCCAAACCAATAGGTTCTAATACTAACCTTAGATTTATACAGCTATTGCGTACATTTAGTTTAAAGTCTAATGTTACACATGAAATCCTAAACATTTAATTTTTTTTGCCCGACGGATCGACCCCGGGACCGCGTCGCCCGCAGCCGACCACGCTCACCACTATACCAACGAGGCAGGTGAGGTGGAATTACACTCGTTTCAAATTCAAAAACATTTTATGTACCTGGGACAAATTTTAGCACTTACGACAACTCATGAATCTACCAACGGTTTGGAAAGCTGATTCTGCTGAGAAGAGCTGGCAAGAAGCTCAGCAGTTGCTCTTTTCAAAACAAAATAATACAATATCATAAAAAATGCAATTTAGTAAGTCACACTCTCTTGTGGTCAGCTGATGCCAAGCCGATTGATTCCAAGACAACTTTTTCATTCAGAAATTCACTAAGTTAAAATATATAATAAGTTAAAATAACCTCGACTTAACAAGTTGTGTGTTTTTACACATTGTTTGAGTTTGTGTAATGGCAAATAAATTATTTCCTTCGGAAACACTACATATTATAAAACAAAGTCCCCCACCGCGTCTGTCTGTCTGTCTGTTCGCGATAAACTCAAAAACTACCAAACGGATTTTCATGCGTTTTTCACCAATAGTTAGGGTGACTCATGAGGGTAGCTCAATATACCCATTTTAACTTCTAAAAAAATGGTCACGTACCATGCGGTAGTTGGACTACTACTACCGCATGGTACACTAATTACTATTTAGACAGATACAGTATTAATCCTTAATCAACGTAAATACGTTAGTTACCTTACGCATTTCATGCACATTATGATAGTCCTTTACACCATACAATTTAAAGGAATATCTTAGAAATTTATCGCAAAATAAAAGCGATCGCGCGCCAAAACAATTTGAAGCGTGCTCTGCGGGTTGCTTTGATATAAGCCGAGCGCTTCCGAGCGATACTTCTTTTTAATGAGCCTAAGCACTGTTCACTAAGCTATTCAAGGTAATGTAAGGAACATTCCAAGGAGTTTGCAAAACATAGGCGTAATATGCTCTACTAACCGTGCGAAGCCAGGGCGGGTCGCTAGTTAAGTATATAATATATAGTATATTATGTATAAGCTTACACTCAACCCCACAAAGGGTTTGTGTTTTCATCTACCCTACCTAAAATCACCCCATATTGTAGGTCTCTTTACGTAGGTAACCCCTAAATACAATCCCTTACCCAACGTAACTTCTAGCGACCGCAGACACACAACTTCAAGCTGGCCGACTATCGCACAACTAAGTTCGTGTTTTACAATAAATCAACCATATCGTGTGCGACTTTGCCAATTAAATAGTTGGACGATTAAAGTTGGTTAGTTTAGTACTATACAGTCACTATGCCTATTAGTAGGTATACTTACTCCGCGATTTAGTTGCCTAACTTGAAATTGTAAGTGTGCGGGTACTAGGTGTTCCCTAACGCACTTTTCCCGTGAGCCAACGCACGGCACGGTTAATTGTGATGCCGACTCCCAGCGCCAACCTGAATTTCTATTTCTGTGCGTTGCCGTTGAATGAGTAAACGGTCCATAGAAATAATATAATTATCGTCGGTGAAGTGCCAATACCTCCTACTTACCTGCCAACATCAACATTTTATACAGTAAAAAAAAAACGTCCTTTAAGGCGCACTAAACGGGTATGACCGCGAAATTCAAATTTAATTTGGTTTTTCGCAATTTGTAAACTAATACGACAAAGTAGGCTTATGGCATTCTAATTGCGACGATGACAGTATCATCTTCACAACTTTATGTAAAAATCTTTACTTGAGTGTCCAGTTTAAGAAATTATAGTCTAGGCAATAAAGCTAGTGGACCCCAACACCAATTCCTCAGGCGACGAAACTTTACATAATGATAAAAGTATCAGTAGTTAAACGTATTTTATAAATATCCAAAAAAAAATTTGAACGGAAGTTAGGTATTTTTACCTAAACTCTTTTATGCTTAATATCTCAGTTCGACAAAATGCTCGGTCAAAACTTTCTTCACCTGAAACATTCATGTAAAGTCTAGAAACAAAATATAAAATATCCAAAATATACTCCTAGTTGAAACCACCAAATTTTGAAAAATAAGTTTTTTTAATGTAACTTGCAGCGAAAAATTGCTCTGTGAATTTTTTTCACTGGAATGTCCTTTTATAGCCGTTTTGTACCTACAACTTGAAAATCCAAACAATATACCAAGAGACTATATTTTTTTCAAAAACTACCCTTTTACTCACAGTGCAAAATTTCTCCATCCATTTTTTTAATTGATATGATTACAATTATTTTTTTTGTATCAAGTATCAAAATATCCAAAAAAATAATCAAGCGCATTAAAAACTATAAAAATTTTAGAAAGAAATATTTTATATTTAATCCATCAAGGGAAGCAGGAGCGTGGTGAGTTGACGTAATGGTCCGGGAGCCAGTAACAGATTTTCATGACCAAGTCCCTCCCAATTAAAACTTCGTGAAATGCATTAGGGATTTATATTATGAATATTCGCGACCGTCAGCTGCGACTCCGTGGGTGGGGCGGGCAGTGGCAGCCTCCAACGCATGGAGAAAAAAAAAGTTTTTTAGTCATTTCCTCCCATTTGAAAATTTGTCAGATATATAGAAAAGAAATAAAGTCAGCTTTAGTTTGACTTTAGTTTTCCTTCAAAATATTAGGTAAACTATAATCTGTCAAATTTTCAAATGGGAGGAAATGACTAAAAAACTTTTTTTTTTTCCATGCGTTGGAGGCTGCCACTGCCCGCCCCACCCACGGAGTCGCAGCTGACGGTCGCGAATATTCATAATATGAATCTCTAATGCGTTTCACGAAGTTTCGCTCGAGAGGAAATAATTGACCGAATTTGTACCTGGCTCCCGGACTATAACGAGACTTTATCTATTCAGTGACGAGACTGACATTAGCCTTTTGTGACGCGAGCCAGTACTCGATAATCGAATGTATGTCGTTGAGTCGACAGTTCAATTTTCAATCAAAAACTGTTGGCAACTACAGTGACTGTGTCGGTCAAATGGTTCTGAACCATATTGTCATGGTATTAAAGCGAAAAATCGCACACAGATCTAAAACTAGTTTAAATGCTGAGACAAAAACTGCTTTAAGAGTGTATAATAATATGCAATTTTGTATTTTAAGTAACTTTTAATTAGGTAAAAAATAGTACGTCGTCAAAAGTACGTCGCGCGTCTATCACTCTATTTCTCACTCACGAGAAAACGATAATTTGCCATCCCGCTCGAAAAGGGGCACGAAATCCATATCATAGCGACATTACTGCACAATTTTAAGGGCGCTAATGCAAATCCGTTAAACTATTGGAGTTTTCGGATCATTTTGTAACTAATTCGAACAAAATACAATGGAACTAAAAACTACTACACAGAGATTGGTCCTTTATCTCCAATTTTTGGTTTTGGTTTGGTGAAAAATCTTTCTTTTTAGTACTATAAAAATGATTTTTCGTCACCTCTTCACACCGAAAATTGATGATTTAGGAGCGAGTTTAGTTAGGTTTAGGTACATTTTTTCTGCATAACATACCAATTTTGAAAAGAGCTGACTTTCTTGCCGGCTCTTCTCAGCAGAATCTACTTTCCGAACCAGTGGTAGAATCATGATGTGTCATAAGAGCCACAGGTTGGCCTGCGTGAAATAAATTTGAATTTGAAAGAAATGGATATTATTATTTTATAAGTTGTTATGGCTATTTTTAGCTGACTCCAAAAAAAGGAGCAGGTTATCAATTCGACGTTTTTTTTTGTGCCGATGTGACTCCATAACAAGGAGTGAGCAGGAGCGTGATGACGTCCGATACACTGGTCCGATAGTAGTAGAAGAGACTGACGACTTATTAGAAAATGCTCTCACTACATGTGATGAAGAATCCGATTCGATGAACGGTACTGAAACGTTTGCCAATACTGATAAAGAAAACCAAATTACAGATTTAGATAACAGGCCAACAACGTCATCTATAAAAAAATGATTTGATAAAATAAATCCATTGCCCAGTCAATTAACAACTATTCAGAATTAAATGCCCAGAATTAAATGCCCAGAATTAAAATTATTCATTCATTATTTTCATAACCTTTTGTCAAGATTTTGTATCTCTTCTTAACTTCTAATTTAAAACACATACATCAATTCCGAAATAGTCACCACTATAGAAAAGCTCAGTGGATCACATCACTAAAAAGTTCTGTGGAAAACCCACAACTGTTAAAAAAGTGTCTGGAACACACCACGGTTCAAAAAGCCTTGCACATTTGTGTGTAAGTGAATGATGTACAGTGTGCTGGGGGGGGGGGGGGTCCATAGTTTGATGGTATTTCAGGGATTTGTTCACATCAATTATGATAAAACTTATAGCTGAACTACTATACAAATCATGCCCGCGTGGAATGGTGCAATGGTGCCCAGAATACTGGGGTGTATTTCCACGTTGGACAGCCAGGCTGTTTCTTTGTGCACAAAATGAGCCAGCACTTCTGTTTTTTTTTCCACATATATTTTTACATTTACATTTCTGATTTATACATTTGTTAAGTCGAGGTAATTACCAAGTTAGTGAATTTCGTGCGTCAATGCGTCAATTATTATAATAATACATTATTACTTTAATGGAGCTCAACATCGTTGGCGTGTAGGGAGCCAATGATCATCATTTCATTTTTCACAATGAAGGGATGCCACCTTGAGCCTTCAGTATTGGTTCTCGTGATAATAAAGCAAACTGGTATCGCTCATTCCGGATTTTAAATATTCTTCAATGTCTAAACAAATATTATTGTATACTTTATTAAGTATAGTTCAATTTAGAAAAGTAATAATTTATTACAGAACCTTAATAATGATGTAAAAATTCTGTTCGAAAAATCGACTTCCAAAGTCACTGTAAAGTATACATTATGGTACAAGTGTGTAATGTTGGTGATTGCCGCTGAGGCGCCATTGAGACCCGAGCCGTTAGGTGAGGGTCTTAAGATAGGATATTGGTTATCTGGAGAGTATGTTTTTAAGTCCACTCCATTCTTTGTTCGGACTGTACTTTCCCCAATTTTTTATAACTTAAAAATTAGTTATAAAAAATTAGGGAAAATTTCCACATGTAGAAATTATTTAAAATAAAATTGAAAATTGAAAATTCAGTCTGTCGAGCTGGGATTCGAACCATCGACTTTTAGCTGTTTAGCGACTGTCGAAACCACAAGTGTGAAAATAATGAACACAATGCCAAATTCACATTCAAAAAATTGTCGGTTTCAAAAAAGTGTCGATCCGTCTAGCCCCCTTCCGCACCGCGCGATAAGGAACTACGTTCCAAAAAACTGTATAACTAGTAATGAAAAAGTCACAGTTTGATTATACGTGTCATTATGTGCCTAATTGCGGTGAACTTATAGTCTAGTCGACAAGTTGAAAATGGTACAAAATAGAGACACTGCTCTTAAAACTAGTGGTTCGCCCCGAACTGAGACCTCGCGGTAACGGTTTCCCATAATTACTTATTCATTCAATAGATACATGACGATCAAAATTGACATTATTATTATGCCCGTTTTCACCAACCATACCTAAATCATCCCCTTTGTAGAAGTCTCTTTACGTAGGTAGCCCCTAAATACAATCCTAACATCCCAATGTCATTTTCACCTTTAGTTGTCCCGTAGAGGTTTGTAATAACAAAGTTGACAGAAAGTGTCAACTAACTTAACATATGTAGCCCGTAAAGGTGAGGGAACTGTTATAGTGAAATCCTCAAGGCCTCAATCAAACTTAGGTATAGTTTTTTTGGAACATTCAAATTAAATTACTTGTACACAGCGTCAACTATGCACACGATCAGAAAACATGTAAAAACAAACTGCAACGTGAAGTTTTATTGATGTTTGCTAAATGACTAAATAATAATTTTAATTGAATATAAATGTTACATTATAGCTGCATTTGCTAAATGAGATGAGAGCGCCATCTATTGACATCATTGTGAAGTTCTGTTGTTGCTGCTCATTAAAAGTTAAATAATTTAGTTTCCTTATTACATTTATCTAATTTTAGTATTCGTTGTTCAAGTACATGATATTACGCTAAAATTATAAAACTTTCAAGCCCCAGCTTTCAATGGTTATTCCGTTGTGAGGTCAAATATAATCTCCACTTTGAAAGCCCCCCATTTCGTCAATTTTAGGAAAAAAATTAAAAAAAAAATACTTTTGTACTCTGTTCCAAATTATCTTTAAAATGACGTACTGTAACCCTATGAAAAGCAAAAAATTTTTTTTTTCTTCGCATTCGCTTCTATGAGAGCCCCCCTGAAATAAAGATTTTTATAACTTTTTAAGCCATTTTCGGCTGGAGGCCATCGGTTTACATATTATATCTAAAATTGAAGTAATTACGTTCAGTAATTCAGAAGTTATAAGGCTCTGACAGACGGACGGACGGACGGACGGACGGACAAGTGCAAATTCACTCAAGTAGACTCAAAGACCTTCGCTTCGCTCGGTCGATTATGTGCGATAGCTCATTGGATCCGGAATGACGCCTAGAAAAATGTGCCAAAAGCGTGTATTAGCACATAAAAAATTGCAAAAGTTATAAACAATTAAAGATGACTTTTTTTACTTTACAACATTACTTGGATTTTTCAGTTTTCGTTCAAGTATAAAAAATTATTATAAACAAAGTATAAATATTTTTTTAACTTTTATGGCGCGATCTTGTTAAATATGTATGTAAAAAAGGCTCTACGAAGCGAAAATTTTTTACGACAGTTATTTAAACATTTTTTTTCACTTACAATTAAGACGGAAGTTCGAGAAAATTTTGTTAGTTAACAATTGTTTAACTTGTTGAAAAATTAACTTTAAGTAAATTAACTTTAATTAACTGAAAGTAATTTTCAACGAGAATAAATTATTTATAGTGTTCAAAACACACCACAATTTTTTCAAATTTTTAAAAAGATATTCAATACCTTAAATAAATTAATTAATGTGCCGTACTCGCTTTTGACGCCGCGCGCGCAACCTAAAAATGTCGCGCGCAGACCTATTTTCAGCGTTAAATTAAAATTATAAATAATGGAGATAGAGTTCCGGGAGTTCGGAGTTTTATATTGAAAATTTCCTCTCCTTTTAGAATCTTTTTTTGAAATTTCTTAAATATTAATAGTTTATGAAATATTGGCAAAAAACGAAATACCATTTTTTTTCATCTTTAATTGTTTATAACTTTTGCAATTTTATATGTGCTAATACACGCTTTTGGAACATTTTTCTAGGCGTCATTCCGGATCCAATGAGCTATCGCACATAATTTTAAGACCAGTATCTCTATTTTGTACTATTTTGAACTTGTCAACTAGACTATTAGCCACTTTATGAGCAAGTGTGTTGAAAAAAAAGTTTTTAGTTTCTACTCATTATGTTGACATTGGGCGTGTTTTATGCTCGCCCGACTTCAGAATGAGGCATTAGAATTGAAAAGTTGGATCCAGAAATTATTGGGGAACCATCTCGAGAATTTCTTCTAGCAAGTGAAATAAAAATTATCCAAATCGGTTCAGAAATCTCGAAGAAACCGCTGTACATACAACACACGGTGTTTTAGGATCCCTAAAAAGTGACATGCTCTTTTTATTTATTGTATTGTATTCATTCATAATACAGGAATCTTGAATAAAAACAGTATGTCACTTTTTTAGGAATCCTAAAATACCGTGCATAAGTTAAAAAAATAAGTGCTGAATTGAGAGCCACTTCCTTTTTGGAAGTCGGTTAAAAAGGTTTTGGTAACAAAGTAATCAATGAAGCTTTTGCCAAAAAACAATTGTTTTTAAACATTATAGAGCTTCATAATTTTTTATACTTTTTCAAAATAAAGATGTTATTTTTTGGTTGTTTGAAGCAGATACATATTATTTTATTTTCAGTGAAGGAAATGAATATTAGTTAATATAAGTAGTTATGGCAATTTTATGTTGTTTTTGTTTAAATTTTCCCAAAATAAACTAATTCGGAGAAACAAATTATGTTTAAGGGCCCTCAATTAAACTATTGAAATAGCTCATTAATTATCTGGAAGCTAAGTCGCTACAATTAGTGGTTGTATAAATAAATTAATGTTGAGGTACACATTTATGTTTATTATTTAGCATCGTAGAAGGCATGTAGTAATATAATATTATTTGTGAAGTCGCTTCGCTCGCGCACGCTAAACTATACCCAATGATTCAAGCATTAAGGTACATTATTGCGAAAACTCAGTTTAGATTTCAAAAACTCTGTTTCAATATCGATGTTCTTCGTGATATTTTTTTTGGATATTTAGGATAAGTGTGTAAATGTGACTACCTACTATGTTAAAAAAAAGAAATTGGATAGAGAAATTTTTCATTCCGAGTTATAAACAATTTTCAGTTGAAGTAAGATAAATAGATTTTGGTATGGATTTTTTTTTGGATTTTCTTACACGTTATGCTAAATTACATTTTAAGGACATTTGAAAATAAAAAATTGACTGAGCAATTTTCTGGTCGAAATTACGGACAAAAAAAGAAAACCTCTTTAAAAAATGACAGTTTCGTTTGAAAAAAGTTTTGGATTTTTATCAAGTACCTCTAATTAAGGCTAATAATTAGTTTGGTAAAAAAAAATTGGACGGAGAAATTATTCTGTTCAAAATATTAAGCTATTTGTACTTTTAGGTATAAATACCCAACTTCCGCATGGATTTTTTTTTGGATATTTTTGTGTAAATTTTGGGTCATCCCATACTACAACCCTGCCAAGTTTCATCGACTGAGGATTTGATGCGGGGGTCTCCATACAACAAACCGCCCCATTGCCTAGACTATTAGTCCGAATATGGAGTTTGACGTGAGTTACTCACAAATTAGTCGATACTCTAATTTCTGCTAATGAAAATGAAAAAATGCGAATGTGATCTTTCATAAACCTCAAAAGTAAACTTCACAACAAATGTCTGATAGGAGGTGTTGGCAGTTCAACGACGATATGGCGCTCGGAGTCGTCACCGCAGTTCACCGCGCTAAAGGTTCGCGAAAACAAAATGGACAGAAAGCGTCACCTAACTTAACTCAGGGAACCGTCAGTTGGGGCACGTTGGTGACATGCCGACTGCGAAGAGATACGTGTTGACACCCCATGGCCACTCATATGGCCTCATGGCCTGCGTGATCCGCCGGTCACCTCTCCATGCTTCCTAGCTCCTTGACTAGCTCCCTCGTCCAAGTTCCTTTTCCTACTGGCAACCATTCTGTCTCCCATCCCGTAGGATGCTCTCCCGTACTTCTAAAGGCGTCTGTTCCTTGTTAGTGAACAGCTGAACACGTTCACTGACTGTTTTATTGACAGGGACCAGTCCTGCGATGACCAGCACCGCATCGGCGGAGATCGTTCGGTACGCTCCACAGATACCGATTGCCATTCGTCTCTGTACCGCAGTTCACGAAAGAGAAAAAGAAGAGAAAGAGAAAATATGCAGACGGTCTGCGTGAAGCAATGCAAAGCGGTCCCGCGCTGCCCTGGGAGCGCTGGGGAGGTTGTTGTGGTCCGCGCGAGTCGGACACACCCCGCTGTAAGGCAGAAGTCCGCAGGGATTGTTCCGTCCCCAAACAGACAAAAAGGGAACGTTGGTGAAAACGGGCATCAATCTAGGTTCAAAAAATTAAGATTTTTTTATTTCAAAGCCGCTTTTCTCATTTCGAATTTAACATCAAATCTTTAGTCGGGCTACAGCTTTAAAACTCAATAATTATTGTCTCAATTACTTTGATAGTTTGAAAGTTTTTCGAATAAGAACTTGAAAAGAGTGGGAAGAAATCAAATATCTTATTTATTAATAATATTTTCCGGGATAACATGACGCCTATGTGTTAATACTGGGTATGAGCTTTATCCATTCAAAATTTCAGCTAAATTTTTTCATTCGTTGTTGCATTACAGAGTAGATAACAAACATCCATCCAAACATCGTCGTCACAAATTTTCGCATTCAAGTATATTAAGTAGTAAGTAGGAGAGAAGAATTAAGAAAATTTATATTTATACGATTACATACCACATAACCACAGTCATATTATAGTAGTCATAGTCAATTTATTGGTAAAAAAAATTTACAGGGTCATATGAGTACATAATATTGTGTATAAACAATTAAAACAATAATATTATGCTATGAACTTATTTGAATATTCAATAAGGTTATGTATGTATTTACTTATAATAGAAACGAAAATAAAAAACAACTGTGTTTTTGACGTGATAACGTCTTATAAATCGATGAACACCGGCTGCACGCACGAAAAAGTGTCACGTTCTGCCTGAGCCTGCGCGTGCAAGCGAGAGCGCGGAACAAGCGATAGAGCGGCACGATCGGCCCAAGCGTTGACTTGTGACACATTTATTCATCAATGTTTCTTTATGACGTTATCACGTACAACTATCTTTTTTTTTATTATTTGACAAGCCAACAATATTCATGCACAAATATGAAGATATAAACAATTAGACTTACAACTAAGAGAAACATAGCAAAAATATGGCATGTACCAATACTGGCATGTACAAAAGATTTAGATACATACAGTTTAGTTTGAGTAGTGTTACAAAGGTTACAAAATAAAGATTATAAAGAAAAATCTGAGTTGTTACAAATTGGCTCCCTTGCGAAGGGAGTCGATGACATTACGACGAAAGCAGGCTGACGTGGAATCAAATAAATTCAGTTGCTGATTGTTTAGGTTAATTGTATTATATTGGCGGCAAATGCGATTGATGCATGAGTGGAAAGCAAGGTTAGTACGGCTGCGATTATATCTAAATATGTTGTAGGTACAGACTGTGCGTTTAGGGATTTTATAATTTTAGGTAATAATGATGTATCCGTTTGATTGTTATTTTATGAAGTAGCATCGTGTCAAGCAGCATACGACGCAAGCGTAGAGAATCGAGTTTAAAATATTTTAATTTATCTTCATAAGAGGTATTTACAAGTTGTCTACTAAATTTGAACAAAAGTCTTCGCAGGAATCGTCTTTGTACTGACTCAATAGTGTCAGCGTATGTTTTTTGGTAAGGGGACCAAACAGGAGAACCATATTCTAAGACACTGCGAATGAGACTTTTGTAAAGATGCAAAAGGCTTAAAGGATTCTTAAACCCCTTTGCAATTCTGAATATAAATCCCATCATTCTATTTGCTTTCGTGATAACATTATTTATATGTAATTTAAATGTAAGGGATGTATCAAATGTTATACCAAGGTCTTTAGCACTAGTTTTAGTAGAGAGTTTGTTACTATTTATAAAGTAGTCAAATATAATTTGGTTGCGTTTTTTAGTGAAAGTAAGCACAAAGCATTTATTTACATTTAAAAACATAGCGTTCTGTTCGCACCACAATTCTACAGAATTCAGGTCAGCTTGTAGCGCCTTGCAATCTTGGATACTATTAATTTCACAAAATATCTTTAAATCGTCTGCGTAAAGAAGCATAAGCGTAAGTAATAAAAAGCAATGGACCCAGATGTGATCCCTGAGGAACACATGACGGAACAGTTATTGGTTTAGAATAAAACCCATTAACAGCAACTAATTGTGATCTATTGGTAACATGATATAACCCATCTTAATAAATCCCCATGAACTCCATACTTTTTAAGTTTCTGGAAAAGTAATCGATGATTCACTTTATCGAACGCCTTTTGGAAATCAGTGTAAACCGCGTCAACTTGCTTCTTATTGTCAAGACAATCCACTATAAAATTCGAATATTCAATTAGATTATTTGATTGATTAGATTGTAACGGTTGATTTATTTTTAACAAAACCATGTTGTTGTGGAGAGATTAACGGTTTAAACAAGAAATAGATATGATCATAAACAATACTCTTAAATATTTTGGCAAAACAGTTCAAAATGCATATAGGGCGATAATTACTACATTCTGTTCTTGTACCTGCTTTGAAAATAGGAATTACATGAGCTACCTTCCATAACTCTGGAAAGCACCCTGTAGCTAAAGATTTATTGAAAATTAACATCAAAGGTAGCACAAGTTCTTTACCACAAGCTTTAATGAAAAATGAGGGAATACCATCTGGTCCCGGGCCTTTGTTCGAATCTAGACTTTTGATCTTTTTTAAAATGCCGTTTTCAGACACAGTTAACTTGCTCAAAGTGTTCGAGGGAATATCTTGGAAGCTAGAATTAAATGATTTACTATGGTTATCTATAACATATACCGATGCAAAGTAATCAGAAAATAACTGACAAATTTCAAACCCAGACGTCGTTGCAACTCGATTATTATAACTTAGGGTCTGTGGTAAAACATTACATTTTCGTTTTGATTTGGTGAAATTCCAAAACAATTTATTGTTGCAAGCCACAAGAGACATTTCAACATTATTAGTGTAAGCATTATAACATTCATTCATCAAACTTCGGGCTCTAGATCTAAGAAGAGAAACGGCATCGTAATCTCTAGGATTATGATACATTTTGTATTTAGCGTGCATTTTCTGTTTTTCTTTTAAACAGTTAACAAGTGGTTGACTAAACCAAACGGGTTGACTTTCTTTAATTATTTTTTTGTATGGTGTATTGTTTTTTATAATAAAAAAGAGTTTGTCGTAGAAGATACTAAGTAGTTCATTAATATTAACTGATGACAGTAATGTATACCAATTAGTTAGCTTAAGTTCTTTCTTGACAGATACTAAATCGCATTTTTTAAAATTGAAAACCGGATTTGAATTTGAATTATTTTTTTTTCAAATAATTTGTGACAAGTTTGATATCTATTTCGTAAGAAGGATGATGTATATCATATGTGTACATTTGAGATGTTACTAAGGAAAATATCAAGAGTCCTTTTGTTACTATTTTTCAAATAATTGTACTGACTCAAACCACCTAAAGATATAAGCTGCAGTAATAACCGTGATTTCAGATCATAAGATATACAATAAGGAGCCACTGCTTTCGTCCCATCGCCATTCCAGTCAATTGAGGGTGTATTAAAATCACCAAGAATCTATCATAGATCTATCATATCATAGAACTATCGTCCGTCTTACAGACTTTACAGACAACCAATTTTTTTTACATTTTAAAAACGTAAAAAAATTGGTTGTCTCTAAACAACCAATCACGCAACATATAGTTACACGTTATGTTACGTGTAACGATAAATCGTTTACACGTACCATTTTCTTTAAATCAGTTCTAGGCGTTTTTATTATAAAGAATTAATGAAATATTACTATAGCAATATCACAAAATTAGTTCTTTAATTGAATTGTGCTAAAGGAATAAAAGGATAATAACATTAATAACGATTTTTAAGACTAATTTTTGTGATTTAAAGTTAAGTGATTAATCAATTTTTCATTATATAAGTGGCATTAGTGTAGTCAGTAGTCTAAAACTCTAACACAAACTGTAAGGAACCTTAATGTTTATTAGTAAAATAAATGCACCGGCTGCACGCACGAAAAAGTGTCACGTTCGGCCTGAGTCTGAGCATGCCTTGGCCGCCCCCGGCGCCTCCCGCGCGGCAGCGGTCCAGGCTACACCTGTGTCGATCGCGGTCGAGTCACGGATCTGAGACTCGACCAGTTGTCTCGCTCGCGACCTGCAGCGTCTGCACCGTATCGCGCTCTCAAATGCATAGGACTAGCCACAAATATATCTATCTCTTTCAATCGCATGCAGCCAGCGACGGCACAGCGAAGCGTGCACTCTGTCTACAACGTGCTGCAACTACGGGCCGTCCACTTTAAGTCGGCCGTTGCCTCCCGTCGCGCTTCCCCGTACTGCGCCTCAAGTCGGTCGGTCGGACCCGCTCAGTACTCAGTTACAAACAGGAACCCCGCCAGCGTGAGTTCTCATGTGCCTTAATAAACTACTCTTGTGTGAACATTTAAATTTGCATAGCTTACAAATAAAAGGCTTGTCGCCAGTGTGAGTTCTCATGTGACTTATTAAATTACTCTTGCGTGAACATTTAAATTTGCATAGCTTACAAATATAAGGCTTGTCGCCAGTGTGTGTTCTCATATGTCTTACTAAATTACTCTTGTCTGAACATTTATACTTGCATAGCTCACAAATAAAAGGCTTGTCGCCGGTGTGAGTTCTCATGTGCCTTACTAAACTATTCTTGCGTGAACATTTAAATTTGCATAGCTTACAAATACAAGGCTTCTCGCCAGTGTGAGTTCTCATGTGCTTTATTAAACTACTCTTTTCTGAACTTTTATACTTGCATAGCTTACAAATAAAAGGCTTGTCGCCAGTGTGAGTACTCATGTGACTTATTAAACTACTCTTTTGTGAAAATTTATACTTACATAGCTCACAAGCATAAGGCTTGTCGCCAGTGTGAGTTCTCATGTGACGTATTAAATTACTCTTTCGTGAACATTTATACTTACATAGCTCACAAGCATAAGGCTTGTCGCCAGTGTGAGTACTCATGTGACGTATTAAATTACTCTTTCGTGAACATTTATACTTACATAGCTCACAAGCATAAGGCTTGTCGCCAGTGTGAACGTGCATATGCCTCATCAAAGCATTTTCATTTTGACATTTGTATTGGCAAATCTTGCAATTCAACTGCATCACTTCAGTATGAGTTTTTATGTGATTTATCAAGAAACGTTTTTGTTTGAAAATTTTTGGGCACACGTCACAGGAAAAAAATTTCCTCTCAACATTCCCTGGTGAACTATTATACGGTACATTGACGTCATTATTTGAACAAAATGTTTTACTTTGTAAACTTGATAAGTTAGGGTCATTCAGTGTCGTAGGAACTTTATTCTGACTAGTCGCCTGACAGCTGACATCGTCCGCGGCAATACCACTGGCAGGCACGTCTTGTTCGTCGTGTGATTCGTCTTCTTCAGCTGGAGGCACTTTCGTTTCGTTATTCGTCGCACGGCTCGCGGGCAGAGCGACTGCAACGAAACGTTATTTATATTTCTTGGTATTTATGGCTATGCTTGATAATATGATAAATGAGGAGTTGGGACAGAATGAAAGGAACTCTGGCTCGCATGAGTGGACTTTTCTACAGCTCTTTATCAGATTTCACCAGAAGGATGTAATATCCTTTAGCTGTGGGTATACGCGACAAACTTACGACCCTCACAAATGGGAAGCAGGATTACGAGGTCTGTGTCATTTTACTTTGAGTCATTACATACATACAAACATAATAGCCATACAAAATAATCATAGAAAACGGATGGCTCAGCGAAATGTTATGCGTGATCTTCTTCTTCTTCTGTTGCGCGGCTATGCAGGTTCGATGCCCTGTAGCACGTCGACCGTCGCCGGTCCATTGTGCTCGCCACTATTTATAGCTCCCCTCCAATACTTGTTGCTGCCAGAAATAGCAGCATCTTCTTGGCTGGGATTAGTGTAGCCTCCTCAGGGTGTACGATGTGTTTCCCTAGAAGAGTGCTTCGTTTATGCATTAAAGCGGGGCAGTAACAGATAATGTGCAGCGGCGTTTCCGCCGACTCCTGGCATAGCCTGCACATATCTGAGCCCTTGAGCTTGAGGTTGAACATAAGTCTGTTTAGTCCACAATGTCCCGTCAAAGCTCGCACTAGAATGCATAGGTTTTCCCTACTAAGCGCTAGTGCCTCACTGGCAGCCTTCTCATTGAAGGATCTAACTAGCGCTTTGGAATGGTTTAGTCCTGGTAAGTTACGCCAACGAATTAGCGTGTCATAGTAGCAGTAGGTTAACAGGGTAAGCTGAACTAGGCTTTTAGGAATACCGCAGACAGGTTCGGGCCCTATCTGCCGCATTCCAGCACCAGTTTTTGCAAGTTTGTCAGCATTTTCATTGCCGACTATGCCTGCATGTCCTGGAACCCAGCGAAGAACCACCCCGTTACATTCTGCTAGGGTGTTCAGGATATCCATGCAGCTCCCAACCAACTTTGAGTTGATTACCTCAGAGGATAAGGCTAAAAGAGCTGCCTGGCTATCCGAGTGAATATAGATGGTTTTGTTAACGTAGTTGTTTTGCAAGATGGTTTCCGCGCAAATTATTATGGCGTATACCTCTGCCTGGAAAATGGATGTATGGGTGCCCAGGTTGCGACAGAGTTTGACCCTGGGCTTCTCTCCATAGATTCCACAACCTACGTCTTGACCAGACTTGGAGCCATCGGTGTACCATTTAAGGCTCCCCGATGGCCAAGTTATTTGACTGTCGAGCCAGTCTTTTCTTTCAGGAATTTCCACAGTATACCTGTGAAATTGGTATTTTGGGGTCATCATGTCAGACGGCATCCCCAAAACTGGAATTTGAAGCACTGAGTCAACCAGCTCCCTCATAGTTTGAGACAGCCAGTTCACCTTCCGTTGGCTGATTATCCTGTACATGCTCATTCTCGCCTCCCTCCTCAAATATAGGAAGAGAGGAGGAAGGTTGAGAAGAGCTTCCAGGGCAGCCCCCGGAGAGGTACTCATTGCTCCTGTGATGAGCAAGCAAGCAGTTCTTTGTAATCTGCTGAGCTTGTTCTGTGTTGTTATCTGCATCGTTTTGCCACACCAGACCACGGAGGCGTATGATATTATGGGCCTCACGATGGCTGTGTAGAGCCAGAAGGTAATTACCCTAGGTTTGAGTCCCCATCTAGCCCCCGCAAAACGACCACAGACGCCTAGAGCCATCTTGGCCTTTTTGATAACACCGTCCACATGCGTGTTCCAGGTCAGTTTCTGGTCCATAGTAATCCCCAGATACTTGACCTCAGCTGAAAACGGTATTTTTATGTTGTTCAACTTAGGCGGCTCGAGTTTATCGAGATAGCGCCTTCTAGTGAATGGTACGATAACTGTCTTCTCCGCGTTAACAGTTAGTTCGTTCTCTTTGCACCATTTCTCAATGGTGTTGAGTGCTCTCTGCATAAGGTACGAAAGGGTACTTGGGCAGCTCCCACGCACGGTGACTACCAGGTCGTCAGCGTATCCCTGGGTGTCAATGCGAAGCGCCGCCATCTTATACAGTAGCTGATCCACGGCGAGAGTCCATAATAGGGGCGATAGAACGCCACCCTGCGGACAACCTCGCGTTGATAGAATCGGTAAACAGGAAAACCGTTCGCGGCTACCCTTAGAGGTGAAATATATCTTTCTTTAAATGTCTAATTTCGAGGTTCACAAAGTAATGCTTGGCCATATAGGTACATACACACATAACTAGTGGTTCGCCCCGAACTGAGACCTCGCGGTAACGGTATCCCATAATTATTACATGACGACCAAAACTGACATTATTATTATGTCCGTTTTCACCAAACATACCTAAATCATCGCCTAAGTAGGAGTCTCTTTACGTAGGTAGCTCCTAAATACAATTTTAAGTCATAACATCTGTCTCAATGTCCTTTTAGGTGTCCCGTACAGGTTCGTGATAACGAAGTTGACAGAAAGCATCACCTAATGACCTAACTTAAAATAGGTAGCCCGTAAAGGTTAGGGAACGTTAGTGAAAACATTCAATTATTATGTAGGTACTAAATAAATATAATAAAACAATAAAATAACAGGCTAAAAAAATATTTTTATACTAGGTTCCAAATTATCTTTAATATATATACCGCAACGTTATGTACGTAACGCTATAAAAAATATTTTACTTCATTTTCGCTTCTATGAGAGCCCCCCTCAAATAAAGATTTTTATAACTTTTTAATCAATATTCGGCTGGAGGCCATCGGTTTACATATTACGTTTAAATTTGAAGTAATTACGTTCAGTAATTCAGAAGTTATAAGGCTCTGACAGACGGACGGACGGACGGACGGACAGACGGACGGACGGACAAGTGCAAATTCACTCAAGTAGACTCAGAGACCTTTGCTTCGCTCGGTCAAATATAAGAACCTGCTTTTTTTTTCTTAGGTCGAAAAAGAATGTATATTCAGTGTTATTTGAATGACTAACAAAGCTGATCTCACCTGACGTGGGAGGCAAGTCAGCGGAAGGGCGAGGGTCGTCACTCAGCTGTTGAGGGTCGTCACTCAGCTGTTGAGAGTCGTCACTCAGCTGTTGAGGGTCGCCACTCAGCCGTTGAGGGTCATCACTCAGCTGTGGAGGGTCGTCAGCAGCGGCGCCGCTCTGCCGAATGAAAAGTAAGCTCATTATACTTCCGTCTTGAGCTAGCTTTAGCGAGTCGGAGTAGTCACAAAAAGGGTGATTTACACGATAGGCAAATGAGAAATCCAAATAGGCTCGTTACTCCTCGACTACGTCTCAAGAAAGTCCGAAAGTCGTTTGTGGGAATGGGCGTGCGTTCTATAATAGAATTCCACAAGCATCGATTCTTTGAACTATGTGCTCCGCCCATTGCCCCTTCAGCTCGCAACTCGATGAGTTACGTCGCTAACTTTGTTCTCCTCAGATCCAGCCAGCTCATGGACTCAGCAAGTCGAGAAAAGTGCTTCAACCAGCGTTTGAAACAGAAACAGCAGCAAATACATCAACATGTTTTACCTGAAGATGCGTGCTCAAATGTTGCAAGTATGCATGTTCAAGAACAAATTCCTTGAAACAATGTGTACATTGGTAGGGGGCACTTTCGCACTGTGTTGCAGCCACTTGTGTAGAAACCGCTGCTTTTCTGTTTAGAGCTTTAAGAATAGCATCATCCAATAGTTGTGTTTCTAACTTTATACTACTATCCGATGAGTATTCTTCATTAGGAGCAACAAACTCATCATTGACACAGTCAGCATGATCATCTTCATGTTTCACCTCCATGTCTTCATCAACCAACATTAACTCGTTGTTTGCTTCAGTTTTCACTACATCTGTGTCGATGGTGTCTTCTGATTCACTCTGTATGTCTTCTAGTATGTGTAAATCACAATGATCAGGTGCCAACATTGTCACTACCATATTGCTTTTTAATTGGTGTCTTGTGCGGTTTATCTTTTTAATATGTAGTCTTGTTATCTGTGGACAAACAAGTTTACTACTAAGCGAGTTAAATTATCATCATCATCAACTACCCATCAATGGCTCACTATGAGAGTAGGTCTCCTCTCAGAGAAGAGTTATAGGCAAAAAATAAAATAGTAGTTTTAGTGTAAAGCTGCCTTAAAGAACACATGAACAAAATGTCTTCAATCAATAAAGAAAGACTAAGATGCGTCAGTGGACTACTTCTTAGTATTAAGATAATTTATAAGTTTAGGTTAAAGTTAAATTACTCATTAGCCAAATTATTAGGCTAGATTGTAATTTTAGTGAGTATATATTGTAATGTACACTCATATTAATGAAAAAAAAAAATGTGTCTTGTGTGACCACAGTGGTGGTCCGTGACGTTTCGGCCCTTGGGCGCCTCCTGAAAATCAGCGTTGCGGTGTGTCCGGCGTGCGGTGGGTACATGCCTGCCTTTCGTGCTGCGGCACAAGCTGAGGGGGTTGACCACTGACCACTCCACACCACACTCAATTTTAAATAGGTATATAGTAGGTGCATAGATGTACCTACTCTTAGCTTAGTATCTTAGTGATAACTAATTTGTTGTGTTGGTTAAGGTGTTGGTCAATAAAGTTTTATTTATTTATTAACACTATAATACACAACTGTCGCCAATATACATCCGCCAATGTCGCCAATATCAGGGCATGACCCCATTTGAAAGCTTTTTGAGACAACTTTTTTTCTTAATAAAAAAAAACAATATTTTATTTTACGCCGCCTAAAAGCCACTCCATGGGTATAGAATTGAACATTTATCGTCTATACTAATATCATAAAGAGGAAATATTTTTTTGTTTGTTTCTTTGTACCGAATAGGCTTTGTAACTACTGGACCTATTTTAAAAAAAATTTCACCAATAGAAAGCTTAATTATCAGGAAGTAACAGGCCATAATTTATTTTCAAAAAATTAGGAATCCTTACGAAAATTGCAATAATGTAACCCAAAATAGCAAAATTTTGCCTGTAAAATGCATTATTTGGAGTGTGCTGAGAAAACTATTGATGATACATAAAAATTTCGTGATACATGATGAAAGTACTCATTATTCTCTACAAAAAAATCCCAAAGGGAATACAGCTAACTGTCATATTTAAGTCACAATAATGGTTTTTGGGCTCTAAAATTTAATTGAGTTCCCGGGGAATTTTAAAAACTAAATCCACGCGAACGAAGTCGCGGGCATCAGTTGCACCAAATGAGAGATATGTACTTAGCACTCACTAATTCATGTTGTTGAACCAAGTCCATCAGCAGCCCTCGGGCTCTCAAGCTCTTGTCTCTAAATCTGCTAAAGTTGATCAACTTCTGAGCGCAATGCACACAAAGTGTTTGTTTCAGGTTTCCCAGGTCACACGGCTGAAACAACATGAAAATGAAGAGTTGCTTGCGTTGCTTGCGTTACGTTGCTTAAATACATTTTTTGTCCCTGCACAGAACCATCACAATCAGTTGACAGATGAAGTTAGTTAAGAAGTGCTGAGTTGAACTTTAATATATTTGTTCATCTTAACTCATCGACGGTGTTAAATCGGGGAACACAAGTGAAACGCTCGGCTGCTATAGTGACACTGCTTTAATAATGAGACAGCGCGATGAGGCACCATCGCACACTATCCAATATCCCTTCCCCTAGATTGATGATAGATTGAACGACTAATCTATAATGTTACTATCTAAGTAATATAAAAGTTACTATCGGGACGCTGGCGTAACAACCTCCTTCGGGTTCGGGCAGAGGGCTGGCGGATGTTATCATGTACACAATCAAAGAACTCTAAGTCCTCATCCTCTGACATCTGTGGTCGCCGGACTCCTCTAGTGACCGTCACTCTGCACGGCGTATCCGGTTCTTGAAGAGTCCGGGACAGGGACGCTCCGGACGCAGCCGCTGCTTCAGACGTTCCGGGCGCCAGGGGTTCTAATGCCGGATCTGTACACGGCATCTCAGATGTGGCGGCCGCGACAAACGAGTCACACGCACCAGGTGACCCAGGCACCGGCATCGACTCCTCACTCCCTCCCCCATTAGCTTGTATCGGGTTAGAGCCTGATGATGATTGCGGTTGATCCAAATCATCGTCCCAGAAGTCGAGGTTGTTACTTATCCCTTTATTTAAAACTATTTGATTTTTATGTTTCTTAACAACCAATGATGTTTCACAATCCTTAACTAAATATATTGCTCTACCGATTTTCTTAACAATTACTCCTTTGCACCAAATGAACTTATTGTTACTAAACTTTTTATATAAAAAATTTTCACCAGAAGAGAACGCTTTTTGGTTTTTCCCCCCACTTGCTTTAACTTGCATACACTGTTGATTTTTGACAACATTAGCCAAGGCGATAGATGAGGGCGGCGATGGTGTTGGATTTATCAAATCTAATCGCGTTCTTAACTTTCGGCCATACAAAAGTTGCGCCGGTGAGGATCCCGTGGTGGAATGTATTATAACCGCTTAAAAACATAGCATAACGCTGTAACCGATTAGCTGATACTTCCGGGATGCCTTTGTGTGGACCGAATATTGATAATAAAGGCTTATGATCAGTACGTAGTACGAATGGTTCGGCCCTACCATACAAATACTGGTGGAAACGCCGCACCCCAAATATTATAGCTGTGGCTTCTTTCTGTATTTGGGAATAATGTTTTTCAGCAACACTAAGTGTTCGCGACGCGAATGCTACCGGTGTCTCGATTCCGTCCCTTTCTATTTGGGACAAAATTGCGCCTAAGCAGCTCGGAGATGCATCGACTGTTAAAATTACCTTCGCGTTAGGATTAAAATGTGCGAGAACCTGATCTGATCCTAACAGCTTTTTAATTGTATTAAATGCATTGCTATGGATTTGACCCCAATTCCATTTAGCGCTCTTTTTTAACAAGTCATATAGGGGACTTAGGATTGTTGACGCGCTCGGTACGAAACTACGGTAGTAGTTTACTAGACCTAAAAAAGACTGTAACTGACTAACATTCACGGGAACCGGTGCTTCTAACATTGCTTTTACCTTTGACGGTGATTTCTTCAACCCGTTTTTGTTTATGATATACCCTAGATAACTTACTTCATCCTTAAAAAATTCGCACTTTTCGTTCTGCAACGTTAACCCTGCATCCTGTAACATTTACACCGCATGTAACCTATTCATATGCTCCCTGTCGCTGGCCCCGGTTATTAAAACATCGTCCAACAAACAAAGTACACCGTCCATGCCTGACAATACACATTCCATTGCCCGCTGAAAAATAGCCGGCGCGCAGGCCAGTCCGAACACTAACCTAGTGTATTTATATATAGTGTATTTATAGTGTATTTTATATTTTGTTGATACAAGTAATTTTCTGAGATTCCTCATCTAGTACAAATTGGTTATACGCCATAGAGAGATCCAATTTTGTAAATTTTTCACCACCGTGTAGCTTTGAAAATAGTTCATTAACTGTAGGCAATGGGTATTTTTCAATAACTAATTGCTTATTTATGCTCACGGAATAATCAGCATATAGTCTAACTAACCGAGCCATTTCGCTTGAGCACGGGTACGATCGGTGACGCATACTCTGAGTGTTCCACGGGTTTTATCACGCCTAACTCGACCAACCTATCGATTTCTTTATCGACTTTATCCCGTAAGGCGAACGCGAGCGGTCTAGCCTTAAAAAAATAGGTTTCGCATCATCTTTTAAGGTCAAACTCACTTTATATTTATTGACCTAACTTATCCGAGAATGTATGAGGATATCGCATTTGAAGGTTTTCGACTTCATTTCCACTTTGCTCACAATAGTTAACTGATCTTAGCTCTAATTTAAAAAGTGAAATAAAATCCCTACCCAATAAAGACGGACCGCTACCACGTACTACAAATACGCTAAGTGTATGCGTATGGCTATTGAACGTCACCGGCACGCGAATCATACCTAAACATACAATGTTATCTCCCGTTGTAACTGATGAGTTTTTTGTTACTTTTGCCTAACGGTACGTCGCTAAAATGTACTCTATACGTGTTCTCGGATATAACGGTAACTGCTGAACCACTATCGATTTCAAACTTAATTTTTACACCGCGGACACACACTGATTCCACCATAGGCTCGCCCCTCACCGAACGTATGTTAAGCAACTTACCATCGTCACCGTCGTCCTCAGCGGTATCGCCTTCGGCTACGTAACTGATCTGAGGGCAAGCCCTCCGAAGATGGCCCCTAACCTGGCACTTGTTACAGACGTGATTCTTAAATTTACAATTTTTTGCTTTATGGGAAAAGCCACAACAACCGCACTTTGTTTTCATCGCACTAGCACTATTTTGCTGATCACTTTTTCTTCCCAACTGTTCCTCGCGAATTTTGAACATGGCGCTTTCTGCCACGACCACGCCCGCGTCCGCGCCAGCTGCCGAGCCGGTAGCTGAACTACTGGCCGCTCCAGCGCGCGCGCAGCGTATACTCTCGGCCAGTTCCACCGCCTTCACGAGGGTTAGCTCCGTGATGTCCATGGCATACAGCTTCTCTTTCTCCACCCCCGGCCGCATCCCTATTACGAACCGATCTCGTAATGCCTCTTCAACGTTACTGAAGTTGCAGTGGGCCGTTAGACCTCGTAATCTAGCCGCCCATTCTGTGTGCGACTCTGAAGGTAGTTGAGTAGCTAGCGTACGTAGAATTTATGCCGTTCCCCGATGCCCAAGCGCTTCGGAGTGAAGTGGGCATCCAGAATAGTGAGAATATCCTCGTACGGGACGTCCTCTAGTGCTTTCGGCAGCGCCAAATCTGCCGCCAGTTGGTAGGATCCTTCCGCGAGTGCACTAAGTAAAATAGCCCGGCGTCTGATCCCCGTTGCATCCGTTGTTTCGTTTACTTCATTCGCGATAAACCATTGTTTCAGACGGCCTTTATATGACTTCCACGAGTGAATGCTGTGGTCAAAAGTCGATAAAATCCCGAATTTTTCACCTGCCATCTTGTAACTATTATAAACGCGGGTGGGTACTCGTCGCCACTGTTAAATCGGGGAACACAAGTGAAACGCTCGGCTGCTATAGTGACACTGCTTTAATAATGAGACAGCGCGATGAGGCACCATCGCACACTATCCAATAGACGGCACACTATAATTCAGTCTTCAGTCTGCACCTTAACAGTTAGGCTGTTGAGGCTTCAGTTGAAGTCCTGCAGGAAAATCCTGCACAAGGTGTTCCTTTGAGGCCGCGGCCGCACTGGTGAGGCGACTGCGACGCGACGGCGATTTCGTTGAAACAAACTCCTGTAGACAAATGGGGGCAGCCGCGTCAGACAAGCGACGCGCGAAATTTGTATTTTGTTTATATCGCGCGTAATTTTCAATAGTACTACAACCGATGAATGTGTCCGCACTGAGTGCGGCCAGTCGTTACGCGATGTAAGCGCAATTCGCTAGTTCATCGCCGCTGCAATGCGGACACACGGTTTGTCGCGTCGCGACGCGTCGCCAGTCGCCTTACCAGTGCGGACTGCGGCCGCGGCCTTAGACCTAACTCCACGCGGACAGAGTCGCAGGGCAAAAGATAGTTGATGATAAAATAACAACTTACAGGATTTCCAGTTAAATGCTGGTATGCTTCTTCCAATTCGTGTTTGCTCATTACAAACAGCTTGTTGTCAGTGTCCAGGCATATCATGCAAACCTGAAAAAATATTATATATTCTACTAATTCAAGATCATCAGCAACCCATCAACGGCTCACTAGTGAGCGCAGTTCTCCTCTCAGGGAAGGGTTGTAGGCCATAGTCCACCACGCTGGCCCAATGTAAATTGGCAGACTTCACATACCTTTGAGAACATTTTGGAGAACTCTCAGGAGTTCGAGATTCCTCACGATATTTTCTTTCGCCATTGAAGAATTGCATTGTGCATTAGACATCTCCCAAAGATAAATAAAACTAAATAAAAAGAAAACAAAACCATAATAAAACTAAATCAATTGTCATTGATCAGATTGTGAAGAAACTTTGGTAGGGTGCCTAGCACACTACCACCTTGACACTTTAACGCCCAAAGAATTTACATGTAGCAATCTGATCAAAAAAAATCCTACTCCCCTACTAAAACTTATAACTAACTTATATTTGCACAAATAAATTATTATATTGTGAAAATTGTATGCCATTACAGTTTGTTTTTTATAAACAGATCCATAGATTTTACAGATCCATAGACTTTTTATGTACATCTTCTCAAGCAACTCAGATAATCTGAGTAATTCAATTATTGAATATTGTCCTTATAGAGTCTGTAAGTTAATGGACAAGAGTAAATTTATTTAATAGGTTGTAGCAACAATGTGAGAGTCATCAAACAATTAGATAATTTACATAAAAATAAATCTGATTATAAATAAAAATAAACTATGCATACATTAATGTGGAAAGGTGGAATAAATGGAAAAACTCTTGACTCTCAAGCCTCATGACTTATTGAACAGATTACAACATTAGGGCAGGTTCCCTAGGCAGGTACTAGCAGTCAAAGTTACCTGCACCGTTGACGGAATCGCACCAGCACGAATTTGCCTTGAGCCACTTTCCGTTTCATACATGTCATCGCTCAGGAAATGCTGCGAGCAGACCACAGCAGGGTCTGGGAGGGGAGTGTCTTGTCTGCCGAGGGCTCTGAGCCAGGCAGCACGGAGATGCAAGTCACTGGGGAACCTGCAGATTACAATGGGCCAATATTGAGTTTTAAATAGTGGGAGTGTGTTTGTGTGTGTGAGACATGTAAACAAAGATCTCACATTTCTGCCCAGAAGGGACCTATCTACCTGTTAACATTTTGTTTCTGAACTGTGGCCCTGTGGGTAGGAATTCTAGTAATGGATACAAATATTGGAGTAAGTAATGATAATGTCCACATGAACATGACTAACTGTCAGAGAGACTAGCCATCTGAGAGGAAGATATTACAGTGCACAGGTGTGTGTGCGAACAAATGTGCACTCTATTTCCTCACTCTCTTGCCAAATTGGAATGGAAATTCGACACTACCGAATAGACTTCAGGCACAGGACTCACAGCTTTAATTGAATAGAACAGAACAGAAATGATTTTTAATCAAATAAACTTTTTTACAAGTGCTTTTGACCACTGATTCGGAATGCCCTTCCTGCCGAGAAGAACCAGCAAGAAACTCGGCAATTGCTCTTTTCAAAACAAGTTACCATTTCAGTATAATAATATACTATGCTATGTATGCAGTGTTTCCACAAAAGCATACCTAATTATAATTCAACATGTTAAGACGGGCAGTCAGAAAGTCGCCCCATTCCCGCATGCTCTCCAAAGCATGGGGTGACAAACCTCCAACTTCCTAACTCTGGGCTAGTACTGAGAATTTCTTGCCAGAAAATACAATACTTATTTTGGCCTGAGCCAGGACCTAGTCATTTGCAGTTGAACATGTTAAGTTTCATTTTAAGTTAAATTTTAAGTACGCCAATTTCAAGCTTGTGGGCGAGACTTGGACGAGACTAACACCCAGAAGGATGGCGGAAGAGACGAAACGAAAGGGCAACATGCTATCTTCGTCTTCTACATCAATCGATAGACGACCTCTGCTGGGCAAAGGTCTCCTGCATGGACTTCCACAGGCTTCGGTCTTGCGCCGCCTGAATCCAGCGGCTCCCTGCGACTCGTTTGATGTCAGTCCAACTGGTGGGGCGGTCTGCCAACACTGCGCTTCCCGGTGCGGGGTCGCCACTCCAGCACCTTAGGACTCCAACAACCATCAGCTCTTCAAACTATGTGCCCCACCCATTTCTACTTCAGTTTCGCGACTCGCTGAGCTATGTCGGTGACTTTGGTCCTCCTACGGATCTCCTCATTTCTAATTTGATCTCGCAGGGATACTCCGAGCATAGCTCTCTCCATCGCCCACCCAACATGCTATGCGAACAAAGAATGTTTCAGCATGTAGGCAGCTAGAGGTACCCATTACTCACTCGTGGAACGTGACTCCCTCGGATCGCGCCGTCTCCGCAGTGGCTCTGCAGAAGGGCGCACGGCACCGCATCTTGATTGTGAATTGTAATGCAAACTCAAACTTCAACCGCTAAATTCTTCATCAAAATTCAAACGCTATCAAAAATACAAACGATAGATAGGCTATTTAGTTTACAATTTGGATTGAATATGTAAAAGAAAGAAGAAATTCGGTTCCGCAATTTACAAGAAACACAGATCATAGGACCATAGCATAGACCACGCACAGATTAGGTATTACGAACAGACCACAAAGTACATTATACAGGAACAGACCACGGACACCATACACCATAGACCACGAACACTAGGATAACACAGACGACCTTCTTTGGTTTTGGTCTGTGGTGGAAACGTAAAGCCAAAGAGCACAGACTATGGGAAGGGACAAAGAGTATAACAATCTACAGCAATTACATTTGATCCATCGAACTAGGAATTGGAATTGCGACTAGTCTTCCTATTTCTACGATTTGATCACAGAGTGCAAGCAGAGTGCATACATAGCCAAACTAGATACAAAAAAAATAAAAAAATATTGATGCCCACGAAATCAATTTGAAGGCGGGAGATTCAAATGTGGAAATAATCTACTTATCCAAGATAATTAATATTAGTTTCGGTATTTTGACTCGAAAGAGAACTTGGTATTTTACAGTGTCCTATCCAGTCAAAATACCTTATCAATAAGGTTTTAGTGAGGTATAATAAAACAACAGATTTTTGTTCTAACACTGCCTATTTATTTTTATTATTATTATTTAAACCTTAGATTTATACAGCTATTGAGTAGGGTCGGTAGTTCTACAATGAACCAGCCAGCTACAATGAACCATTGACAGTGACTTAATAAAAAAACGCGACGTTGCCACATCGTGCCAATACTAGTAAACAAGACGCGACTTGAACCCCCTCCCACGCACAGTTTGCAGAGCGATCTCTTGAGCGACGGCTGTGTGAGGACGATTAATGAGAAAACATACTTAAAAAGTAAGTTTCTTTTAATTTTATCTTCGATTTTTAATATTTTAGCTATAACAAATATCGTTTCTGTAGTCATTGCATATTATTAAACCTACATTTAGCTTGTAAAGTGCGTATAATCATTGTCCTGGTCCTTGTCAATCATCAGGTTAGATTCTGACCGGTAAAAATTTCAAGTTATTTGAAAATACGTGGTATCAGATTGAACCACTCCAAGGTGGTTTACAATGAGCCGGTTCATTCTGTACACCCTACCGCTAGCTGTTGGTCGATGTAATGTGTTATAGGCGTAATGTAGGTACCTATGTGTTACAGTTTTATAGGCCATAGTCCACCATGCTGGCCCAATTCAAATTGGCGGAATTAGGTTCTTCAGCACTCCAGTGTGCAGTTTTACTCACGATGTTTTCCTTCACCTTTGAATCATGTGATATTTAATTGCTTAAACACACGTTTCATAGTTGGGTAAATTAGTAAGTATTAAATTAATTTGAAGCAGTGATAGCCTAGTGGTTAGGACTGTGGTCTCCTAATCGGGGGGGGGTCGCAGGTTCGATCCCGGGTACGCACCTCTGACTTTTCGGAGTCAAGTGCGTTTAAGCAATTAACTATCACTTGCTTCAACGGTGAAGGAAAACATCGTGAGGAAACCTGCACATCTGAGAGTTCTTCATAATGTTCTCGAAGGTGTGTGAAGTCCGCCAATTCGCATTGGGCCAGCGTGGCGGACTATGGCCTATAACCCTTCTCTGAGAGGAGACCTGCGCTCAGTAGTGAGCCGTTGGTGGGTTGCTGATGATGATGATGATGAAATTAATTTAAGATGTTTTTTTAGAATGCCTCGAGAAAAAGTTGCTGTAAGAAAAAAAGGCAATCATTCAGCTGAAGATATGCTGAAAGCATTAAAGTTACATCGCAGAGGTTTGAGCATTCGAAAAACGGCCAAAGAATGTGGAATCGCCTATTCAACATTGCGTCGCTATGTTACTAAAAACTTGAAAGTTAAAACCGATAATCTCGCCGAAAAAAGACTAACGCCCAACTATGAAAACCATTTAATATTCACACAGGATCAAGAAGCAGAATTAAAAAATTATATTATCGATTGCGCCTTGAGATTTTACGGGTTGACTACCAAAGGTTGCCGAAAAGTGGCTTATCAAATGGCAATGATAAACCAAATTACCATTCCAGATAGTTGGAAAAGGCAAGAAAGCGCTGGCAAAGAATGGTTTCGGTCATTCAAAAAGCGACACCCCGACCTTTCCATAAGAAAACCAGAAAGCTGTAGTCTAGCTCGTGCTACTGCTTTTAATCCTCAAACAGTGAAAACTTTCTTCGACAATTTAAAAACTGCCATCGAACTCTTTCGGAACAGGTTGCCGAATATACAATTTAGACGAAACGGCAACTACCACTGTTCAAAGGCCATCAAGAATAGTGGCACCAAAAGGGAAACAAAATGTTTCTAAAGTCACGAGCGGGGAGAAGGGAACTTTAGTCACAACCTGTGCCATTGTTTGTGCATCCGGTCAAGCCCTGGCTCCTGTATTAGTTTTTCCACGTAAAAATTTCAAAGACCTAATGTAGCGTGGTGCCACACCTGGAACACTCGGACTCGCCAACAAGTCTGGTTGGATGACCTCTGAATTGTTCATAGAGGTTATGAAACATTTTATCAGCCAAACGAGTGCAAGCCTTGAAAATCCAGCACTTCTGATTCTTGACAAACATGAATCCCATTTGTCCATAGAAGCATTGAATCTCGCCAAAGCATCAGGCGTTACAATTTTAACTTTACACCCACACACCACAGCAAAACTTCAGCCTCTGGATGTAGGCTTAAACGCTCCTTAGTATTTTACAATAATGCCGTTGATTCATGGATGCTACAAAACCCAGGTCGATCAATGACCATTTATAATGTGGCTGAGTGTGTGGGTGCTGCATATGCCAGGGCTATGACACCAGTCAACATAGCTGCGGCCTTTAAGAAATGTGGAATATTCCCATATAACCGCGACATTTTCACAGATGTAGACTTTTTACCGTCAGAAGTAACTAACAGACCCCAACAACTTGTAGAACAGAAAGAAGATGCAACAACACCTGCAGAAGATTCAGATGCTACTTATTGTGAATCTCCCACGTTAATTTCCGAACACATCCTCACATGGAATCCTCGAAGATCCACTGTATATGCGGGATTTGAGAGATTTGTAAGGAGATGAAAGGGAAAGATTTCACTCACTGTTTTGTGTCCCAGGTGCTTGATTCACTTGATTTTCACTTGCATGGTGTTGAAAAAGCGTTCATTTAAAAAATTGCGTAGGCGAGATGCGCGCGCGATGTCAGAGCGGTGACGTCACTCGGTATGCGTCGAATGTCCGCTGAGCACTGCTTGGCGTTGCATTTTGTTGCACTTGCGTGGTGCGGGGTGCGGTGTGAGAGGTGAGGGGGGAGGAAACGAGTTTAGATAAAGGAACATAGGTAGGTATGTATACACATACAGCGTCAATGGCGCGAACAGGCTCCCGCCTTTTGAAATATTATTTCAAAAAAAATACAAAAAATATCCAATAAATAGGATAGCGTTCAGATAAAATGCGTAGAAATATAATAACTAGAAAATAACAAAAAATGCACTTATTATAAGAGAAAAGGAGAAAAGATTAAACTTTTAACGCGAGATTAATTAAGATTAACAGGGAGAGGGCATAAATTTATCACAGGTCTTTTAAGTGTACCATTCTTCGTTCTAACTAAAGCTACGCGAATACGTCCGTCAGAACCCGGAAAGACCTTCTCAATTCGGCCTAAAGGCCAGTGTAAGGGTGCGCAATTTTGATTAATCAAAACCATAGTGCCTACTTCTACCGGGCGCGCTTCCGTATTCCACTTTGCTCGTACCTGTAATGTATGCAGATATTCTTCTCGCCAGCGTTTCCAATAAGACTGAACAAGTTAGTCCAGAAGCGAGAAGCGCGTGAGTAAGTGTGAATTTTCGTTCGTGACATCCACCGCGGGCATAACCTTCAAAGGTGTTGTATTTAAAAAATGTGCAGGCGTAATTGGGAACGGCTCCGATGGATCTTCACTAAGAAATCCGAGTGGACGGGAGTTTAGTAGCGCTTCAATTTGACATACGACAGTTTGGAATTCGTCATATGTCAATATTTGAGAACCTATAGTTCTGCGTAAATGCGTCTTAAATGATTTTACGGTGGATTCCCAGCTTCCTCCAAAATGAGGTGCATTCGGTGGAATCATAGTCCATGAGATGCGATTTTTAGCGAGTTCGGTTTTGAATGCGTCATCATAGGTCGTGTTTAAAAACTGATAAACTTCATTTAAATACGATTTAGCACAAATAAAGCTACCTCCGTGGTCACTCCAGAGTCTCTGAATTGGGCCACGGCGACTTAGAAATTTTTTCAGATTATTGAGAAAAGCTTCGGTTGTCAAATCGGGTGCAACTTCCATATGAACGGCTCGCGTTGATAAGCAAATGAAGACGCAAACATAAGCTTTTCGACTTTTTATGCCACGTCCTCGAGTAGGCGTTACATAAAATGGACCACAGTAGTCTATTCCAGTATGCGCGAACGGCTTAGAAATGTCCAATCTACAAGATGGAATATCTGCCATAATTGGCGCCTGATAAGATACAGGCCGTGCTTTGAAACAAGGCACGCAGGCGTGTATACGCGCGCGAACTATTTTTCTTGCGGCGAGAATCCAATATTTTTGGCGTAATAAAGATATTGTAAGTTGAGGTCCGGCGTGACAACTGATGCGATGTACATGCTCGATAATAAGATTGACAATATGATCTTTACTAGGGAGCAAAATAGGATATTTTTGATCAAATGAGATATCCTCACATGCCGATAAACGACCACCAACGCGAATAATTCCATCTACTAGAACTGGGCGTAATTTTATTATAGTGCGCGGTAAAGTTGTCCCTTTATTTAAAGCTTCTATGTATTCTGAAAAATAAACCTTTTGAAGGGAGCGAAGAATAAACAACTCGGATGTATCCAAGTCTTCAGCGGTTATTAAACCGCGCGTTTTTAAGCGTTTGCAAAAGCGCAAAATATAAACAAAAATGCGTAATAATTTTGACCAATTAGAAGTACGTTCCGCGATCGCCAGAATTAATTGCTTTTCTGGTGTGACATTATTTAATGTGATTGTTTTAGACTCGGGTAAGTCGTCCAACTTTGGAGTGAATTGTTTAATAGGGCAATCGTTACTATCTGTGCGCATCCACTCAGGGCCATTAAACCACAGAGGATGAGAGATCAATTGCGTAGGAGTTAATCCTCGAGACAGACAGTCACTTGGATTTTCTTTACCCGAAACATGAAAAAAGTTTTCTGGCGCTAAATTACTTTGAATTTTTGATACCCGATTAGCGACGAAGGTTTTGAGTTTATGTGGACTAGAATTAATCCAGTTGAGTGCGACAGTTGAGTCTGAAAATGCGTATATGCGTGCTATAATAATGCGAGAGCTAAAATTTGTCACAACAGCGCGTACCAACTTAGAAAGCAAATGAGCTGCGCATAATTCTAAACGCGCGAGCGTTACTGTTTTAACCGGCGCAACTTTCGATTTAGCACAGAGTAAGTTTACAAAAATACCCTCTGGAGTCTTAGCGTGAACGTATGAAACCGCGCCATAAGCTTTTTCACTTGCGTCTGAGAAGGCAACTAAAGTTATTTCGCAGTTCTGTGTTATACCAACATGACGAGGAATCGAAAGTTCGGATAAAACATGCAACTCGTCTTGGAACTTTGACCACGATTGTTGAATATGTGTGGGTGGTTCATCGTCCCAGTCTAATTTTTGGAGCCAAAGTTCTTTAATTAATAATTTTGCATATAATACTACCGGTGCTACAAATCCGAGAACATCAAACAACTGCGCGATAACCGATAGCATGTTGCGTTTGGTGCATTTTAATCCTTTTGGCGAAAAATCAAAGGTAAATGCATCCATGCTAGGCACCCATTTAACCCCTAACACCTTTTGACTTGAATCAGGTTCAAAACTAACCGCGAGCGATGGGTGTAACAGATCTTTGGGGTAGTGTGCTAGAAACTGAGAAGAGTTACTAGACCACTTTAGCAAATCGAAGCAACCTGAAGCGAAAAGGTTTGATAGTTGGTCAGCTAACTCGATTGCCTCTTCTACAGTATGCGTTGTGCATATGACGTCATCCATATAGAATTGACCGTCGTTAATTACGGCTGCAGCTAAAGGGTATTTGCTGCCTTCATCTTCAGCTAGCTTCTGTAAGGTGCGAAGTGCTAAAAAAGGGCTAGAAGCTAAGCCAAAGCATACGCGTTTAAATTCAAGTAATTGTAAAGGATCAGTTTTACAAAAGCGATAAAAAATGCGTTGAAATTTCCAAAACTCTGGATGAACTTTAAGTTGTAAGTACATCTGCTTGATGTCTGCACAAATTGCGATTTTAAATAGGCGGAAATTAAGTAAAAGCATAAATAAGTCCGATTGTAAGTTTGGACCCTTATGTAGTAGCGAATTAAGGCTCATATTATTTTCTGTGGCCGAAGCGTCTAAGACTAATCGAAGCTTGGTGGTGACTTTATCGTTTCGATTAACACCGTGATGCGGTATAACATATTGCAAGTCACACTCATTTTGTAGTACTGGAGCTAAGTAGTCTTTTTCTAAGTATTCGTTAATAATACTGTTATATGCGTCACGTAACAAAGGCGAAGTTTCTAATTTGCGTTCCAAATAGGTAATTAAATCGTTTTTTCGCGTTATGCGAAGCGTTGCCCAACACGGTAGGGTCAGACTTAAAAGGTAAAGCGACGATATATCGTCCCTGAGAATCGCGTTCAGTGGTGGCCTGGTATATTTTTTCACATTCTTGCTCTTCTGCGCTAAGAAGAGCATTTTTAGTGACAGGTACCTCTTCAATTTCAAAAAAACTGCGTAATGACTCATCTAAACGCTTATTACTAATGGCGCATAGCGTTTGCGTCTGCGAAGTGCGAACGGGTTGAGCCAGCGGGGCATCACCCATTAAAATAAATCCAAGCGTGGTTTCTAATGCAATAGGCATACCAGGTGGCGCTGCTATGCGGCCTGATAAAATTATTTTTGTAAACATTTGCGCGCCTAAAATCATATCAATTTTAGAGGGTATATGATAAGTATCATCTGCGAGTGGTACACTTGCCAGGTAAGTAAGAAGCGAATTTTCTACTGGAGATGTAGGTAAGCGATCCGTTATCTTATCTACTATCAGAGGTTCGACAAAATAAGATTTATTACTGAACCTCGAAAATATGATTATGCGACTTATGCCCTTTGTCGTACTGGACTGTCCGCCAAACCCACTGACAGTCATGACTTGCGATAATTCACTTTTAGTTAGACCTAAACGCTTCACACAGTCGCTCGTTATGTAATTATGTTGCGACGCATTATCAATGAGACATTTGATTTTGTACTCTGTCCCTTTAGAATCTAAGGCTCTGACCGTGGCAGTAGACAGTAACACTGTTGTATGAAATGGCGTTTTGCTATCAAGCGAACAGAGCGAAACCGCGACTTGAGCTTGGGAGGTCTTTTCCTTAGCGTCTGTGGATGTCAAGCTGTTTTCACCCTTATTACCAGAAGGATTAAAGTGCAAATACGTGTGGTGAGAATTAGATCCACAAGAGTTACATGCTCTCTCACTCTTGCATAGGCTTTTTCTATGGAAAAATGATAAACAAGAAACGCACGCGGAATTTGCCTTTACTACATTATAGCGTTCTTGAGGAGTTAACTTTAAAAATTTAGGACAGCGATAAAACTGTTTGTGCGTATCAGTTTTGCAAAGTGGACATAACGTCTTATTCGTATCCACAGCAGTAACGAATGTCTTTGTTGTAACAGAAGACCTTATATTTTTAGGCGATGGAATTTTGCGCTGCCGTGAATTATTTTCATTCTGCGTATGAGAACATGACGGAGTTCTTTCGTTAATCTTAGCTTGTTCCTTAATGAACTTAATAAAATTATCGAAGGAAGGTAGTTTATCGGACCGCATATAATTTTCGAACAAGTGTGCGGTATCCTTATCTATCTTCTTCAAACACAAATATAAATAAATAAAGTCGGCTTTATTTTTTATGTTTAATTTTTCAAACGCGGCGATCGATGTAGCACAAACATCTAGAAAAGAATTTAAATTCTGCGAAGATTGTAACTGCTTAAAGTTACAAACTTGATCTAAGTAGGTATAACCTAAAATGCGAACATCTTGATATTTATCAGTGAGCGTGGTATAAATCAGCGTGTAATTTTCACCTGTGGGTTCAATACCCGCAATGGATGTCAAGGCCGACTCTGAGAGCTGACCTAACAAATAATGTAATTTTTCCGAATTACTAAGTTCTTTATTATTATGAATTGTGTTATTATAGCATTCGTAAAATATTGTCCATTGTTTCGAGTCACCATTGAATTTAGGTAAATTAATGGGAGGTAATTTTATTTTAGGTTTAACCGGTGTAGTTAACGGTTTAACTGGACTTTTCGCGAGTGTTGAGTGTTCATTTAACTTATACTGAACGGCCGAAAATAATTCTTCGAATGCGATTAATGATTGAAAGTTCGGTTCATATTCAGTATCTTCTTGTATGCGAGCGACGTTCAACTCTTTGACTAGCTGAACAAATTCGGTGCGTAAAGTAGAAATATTAGCCGATTTTGATAAAAATGTTTTGAGTGACTCAGCAGTATCTGTGTCTTGCGAGGCATTATAGATTGCCTGCATATTTGCGAAGTAAGTTCTAACTTGTGCTTCTAGAATAAGCACGTCTGCATTAACATTGACCGGCGATCTCTGTCGTCTCGACATTTTGAATAAATTAACAAAGAAATGCACTCGTTAAAATAACGATATAATTAATGAATCGTGGCTACGTGTATGGCTCGTTAGAACAAAGAACTAACAAAATGGCGGATGGCACCCGGGCGAATGCAAGCGAAGTAAGAAATGAGAAATCTTTCCTGCGTTTTTAATTAAATGCGAAGCGTTCATATAGCTATTCGATTATAGCGTAGCGTAGGTAATTATTACACTATGGTACACTTAAATTCACTGAAATAAGTTGCCGAAAATAGCGTAAAGTTTATAGCGTAGCGTAACTGAACTATTGTTATACTGTGGTACACTTAAAAACTGTAATAAGTTACCTAGAAGAAAACTGCGTAATAGCGTAATTGTAAATGCGTAAAAGATCATAAAAGATCAGCGAAATTGCATCGAAGGACCGTGCGTTATGCTAGCGAAGCGAAGTGAAGTGAACAAAAGAAATGTCAACAAAGGAATGCGGGCGCGGCGGCGGCCGGTTCAATCCGCTCGAAAGTGACCAAACACTGTATATGCGGGATTTGAGAGATGTGTAAGGAGATGAAAGGGAAAGATTTCACTCACTGTTTTGTGTCCCAGGTGCTTGATTCACTTGATTTTCACTTGCATGGTGTTGAAAAAGCGTTCATTTAAAAAATTGCGTAGGCGAGATGCGCGCGCGATGTCAGAGCGGTGACGTCACTCGGTATGCGTCGAATGTCCGCTGAGCACTGCTTGGCGTTGCATTTTGTTGCACTTGCGTGGTGCGGGGTGCGGTGTGAGAGGTGAGGGGGGAGGAAACGAGTTTAGATAAAGGAACATAGGTAGGTATGTATACACATACAGCGTCAATGGCGCGAACATCCACAACACCTGAAAAGGTGAGCGTTGAAAAAGAGAATACTACCACCAAATCACCAATTACACCAAAAATATCAAAAATTTCCAATAGTAAACCATTCGTCTCACCTAAGCAGTTTATGCCACCATTAAAAGCTGGACCTCGATCGAACACCAGGAAAAGAAGAAAGGCAGGAAAAAGCAGAATAGCAACAGATACACCCGAAAAACATGAAATTATGATGGATCGGCAGAAGAAACAAGGCAAAACTAAAGTTCAAGGAGTAAAACGAACAGTTCTTAAAGAGAAAAACATAGAAATAAAAGTGCCGAAGAAAAAGAAAACCAAACACGTAATCTACGAAGAATCTAGTTCTGACGAGGAGATGGAACAGGTTCCAATGGAGAGTGAAAGTGATTTGAGTGATATTATTGACTCTGGAGATGAATATCTTGATATAAGTGGTAATTTCCAGAATCTACCCCGGAAGCCGTAGTAGAGGGTGATTACGTTTTAGTTATATTTGGTTTGAAGAAAAATAAAGTGTTTTATGTTGCGAGAGTGATTGAAGTGTTCAGCCTGAACTGTTATGGGGTTTCGTACATGAGAGTGAAAAACAAAGAAAGGATGAAGTTTTTTATGCCGTTGGAACCCGATCTAGCAGAAGTAAAACTTGCTGATATAAAAATGATTTTACCACCGCCCCAAATCAATGGGACTAAGAATCGCAGTTCTTTCTACATTTTTCCTGTGCGTGTTGCGCCAACTATAAATTTGCGCTGAAGAAGTCAGGCAATAATCACAAAATAATTGAAATATTTTTTGTTCCTAAGAATAAGACAGATAGAAGACTATGTTATGATATGATTTTGTTTTTTTTATGTTAGAGAGAATTTGATTATTATTTTGTTCAGTTTTTTTGTAAGAAACCTTTATAACTCAAGATGGTTAGTTCAAGTTTCTAATATGAATCTTTAAGAGTTCCTACTTTTTGATTTTTTTTTAAATTTCTAAGACTGTAACAAATAACAATACCTACCTAAGATTTTTAATCGAATTTTAAAATAGGTAAAAGTGATCTCAAGATGCTCAAGATAAATGGTCTCAGTAAAAACGTGTTGTTATTTGTTAATATATTAATATTAGTTTTTGATTTTTGATTAATAATGCTTCCTAATAAAAACATTTAAGAAAATCACAAATTTTCTTTATTTAGTATGCATATCCTTTTATTAATCAAATAATTAGGGTTCATAAATTAAGGTGGTTCATTGTGGAAAATACCCCGGTTCAATGCGTACGGCTAGGTGTACACAATGAACCAAATGCCAATTTTTTTGTAAATGTCCTATTGTAATTACTCCTAAACTATACTCAAATAAATAAAAACTTAAATTTTTTAGTAAAATCTTAGATAAACCTAATATTCTGTAAAAACTGAACCGTCTATGACAAAATACAAATAAAATACAGCCTCTCAAAATTTACCTGGTTTATTGTACCACAACGTACCCTATACATGTAAATAATACATGAAATCCTAAACATTTCATTTCTTTTCAAGTTATCATTTTTTTAGTTTTTTTTTTCGTGTTTTCTTATTGAGGAAGCGAATTTCTTATTTTTGTAGTTTTCCTAATGTCTTATTTTGTTAAAAATTAGTGCCATGAAGTGTACTACTAAACATAAAACAATTATTGTTCTAAAGGTGCACCTTTCGATCCTCGCGTGAAGCGTCAGTCGCCCGCGCAGGTGACGGAGCGTCAGTGGCGCCGCGTCTGCGCTTCTGAACTATGCACTATGTAATAATGTAACACTAGGGGAAGCCTTATACGACCTTAGCGCCACTTACGCGCTCGTCAGGCGTCAGTGGCCCCTCAGGTCGAATGGCTTCCCCTAGTTTCAAACACAGGTGCACTCTCTATTCCCTCACTCTCGGACTCCCTCTCTCTCTCCTCTCATGGGACGGAAATTCGACACGACCGGAGGACTAACGGCTTAACGTGCTCTCTGAGGCACGGGAGCAACACCGCCAATTATGTACCTAACTCCAGGCTAGTACTGAGAATTTCTTAATAAAAAAGCCCAAACCAAATCGCATTCATTTTTTTTGCCCGACCTGGGATCGATCCCGGGACCGCGTCGCCTGCAGTCGACCACGCTCACCACAATACCAACGAGGCAAGTGACGTGGAATTACACTCGTTTCAAATTCAAAATCATTTTATGTACCTAATTTTAGGACTTACGACAACTCATGAATCTACCAACGGTTTGGAAAGCTGATTCTGCTGAGAATAGCTGGCAAGAAGCTCAGCAGTTGCTCTATTCAAAACAAAATAATACAATATCGTAATAATTCAATATCATAAAAAATGCAATTTAGTAAGTCATGGTTTCTTGTGGTCAGCTGATGCCAAGCCGATTGTTTCCAAGACAACATTTTCATTCAGAAATTCACTAAGTTTGTAATAAGTTAATAACCTCGACTTAACAAATGTGTTTTTAGGGCAAATAAATTATTTCCTTCGGAATCACTACATATTATAAAACAAAGTCCCCCACCGCGTCTGTCTGTCTGTCTGTCTGTTCGCGATAAACTCAAAAACTACCAAACGGATTTTCATGCGGTTTTCACCAATAGTAAGGGTGATTCATGAGGGTAGCTCAATATACCCATTTTAACTTCTAAAAAAATGTTCACGTACCATGCGGTAATTGGAAATCTATTTATTGACAGGGACCAGTCTTGCGATGACTAGCACCGCATCGGCTCCACAGATACCGATTGGCATTCGTCTCTTTACCATTTTCAGTTCACGAAAGAGAAAAAGAAGAGAAAGAGAAAGAGAAAATATGCAGACGGTCTGCGTGAAGCAATGCAAAGCGGTCCCGTGCCGCCCTGGGAGCGCTGGGGAGGTTGTTGTGGTCCGCGCGAGCCGGACACACCCCGCTGTAAGGCAGAAGTCCGCAGGGATTGTTCCGTCCCCAAACAGACAAAAAGGGAACGTTGGTGAAAACGGGCATCAATCTAGGTTCAAAAAATTAAGAATTTTTTATTTCAAAGCCGCTTTTCTCATTTCGAATTTAACATCAAATCTTTAGTCGGGCTACAGCTTTAAAACTCAATAATTATTGTCTCAATTACTTTGATAGTTTGAAAGTTTTTCGAATAAGAACTTGAAAAGAGTGGGAAGAAATCAAATAAATCAAATATCTTATTTATTAATAATATTTTCCGGGATAACATGACGCCTATGTGTTAATCCTGGGTATGAGCTATATCCATTCAAAATTTCAGCTAAATTTTTTCATTCGTTGTTGCATTACAGAGTAGATAACAAACATCCATCCAAACATCGTCGTCACAAATTTTCGCATTCAAGTATATTAAGTAGTAAGTAGGAGAGAAGAATTAAGAAAATTTATATTTATACGATTACATACCACATAACCACAGTCATATTATAGTAGTCATAGTCATAGTCAATTTATTGGTAAAAAAAATTTACAGGGTCATCATATGAGTACATAATATTGTGTATAAACAATTAAAACAATAATATTATGCTATGAACTTATTTGAATATTCAATAAGGTTATGTATTTACTTATAATAGAAACGAAAATAAAAAAACAACTGTGTTTTTGACGTGATAACGTCTTATAAATCGATGCCGGCTGCACGCACGAAAACGTGTCACGCTCTGCCTGAGCCTGCGCGTGCAAGCGAGAGCGCGGAACAAGCGATAGAGCGGCACGATCGGCCCAAGCGTTGACTTGTGACACATTTATTCATCAATGTTTCTTTATGACGTTATCACGTACAACTATCGTCAGTCTTACAGACTTTACAGACAACCAATTTTTTTTACATTTTAAAAACGTAAAAAAATTGGTTGTCTGTAAACAACCAATCACGCAACATAAATAGTTACACGTTATGTTACTTGTAACGATAAATCGTTTACACGTAACATTTTCTTTATACTAGCGGCACGCTATGATGGCCGGTTTGACGTTTGTCCGCTCATGAAGTTCCGTATTAATTGATAACGACTTTGAAGGAAATAATTGTATTACTTTATTGACGATAGTGATGTGCAGAGATTCATAAATTTTATCGAATGTAGTTTTAGGTTTAGGACTCAAAATTTATTTATTAAATTGATTTCTAAAATGTATACAAGTGTAGAAAAATCAGTTTGCACCATTTAAGGGGTGAATGTACTTGTGAATATGAACAATTTTCACTATGTGGACAAACCTCTGAAATCGCAAAAAAATATCAGCTGTTTCATACAAAAGGTAAAATTTTTATTTTTATATGATATATACCACAACTCGGCATTTGGTTTTCTAAATTGAAAATTTTTAAAAATGGAATCTAATACGATCGTCACATAGGATCGCTGGCTAGCACAACTACTACCTCCGGCAAACTCGCGTCAATGCTCAATGCAAAACAAAGCAGTTTCGAATTGGCGTTGCTTCGAAAAGTATAAACTGTCAGTGCAATGCGATTGTGATATAGTTTTGACCTGGCTTTGGATTTCAAATATTGATACTGCATTACTGTTGACCCTTGCTCGTTAATTTGGACTCTGTTCAAGCCCTTTGTTGTGGATTTCGTCGATATGACCGAACGTACGCAGAGAACTGTTCTAAATAGTCAGACACGTGAGTTCGTAATACGCCTTCGTAACTATTTCGATCGTGAAGCTCAAAATGGAGGGCCAATTTTACCTATAACGTCAGTGGTTGAACGCGTAGCTGATGCGCTTAATATTGGACAACGAACTGTTAGACGGATAACTAAAAAAAAATATGGCGAGACTGGCACAGAAGAAAATAAAACTTCACACACCAAAAAAGAGAAAACGAGCAAAACCAGTCGTAGGCATCGATAGCTTTGATGCCGATGCTATCCGAAGACATGTTTACGGCTACTATTTACAGAAGGAGTATCCAACAAGAAAAAAGTTGGTGCATTCACTGAAGGAAGCTGGATTATTCTTCGGTGGGGAAAGTTCTTTAACGAAGATTTTGAAGACCATTGGATTTCGATACAAAAAATGTAACAAACGCAAAATATTGATGGAAAGATTTGATATAGCGATGGCAAGGTATACTTTTTTACGGCAAGTGAAAGAAATCAAAAATTGGCAAAATGTTGTGTTCTTGGATGAAACATGGCTTAATGCTAACCATACTGTAGGCCGTTCTTGGAACGATGACACAGCAGCATCTACTTCCAAAGTTCCTGTAGGAAAAGGATCGCGACTTATAATTTGTCACGCCGGAACCATCAACGGGTTTGTCGAAGGTTCTCTCATGGCTTTTGCGTCAAAAACCACTGGAGACTATCATGAAGACATGAATGGAGAAAAGTTTACTGAATGGTTTACCTCAATGTTGTGTAGCCTCCCTGAACCATCTATTATAATTATGGACAACGCCCCATACCACTCGATGCAAATTGACAAGCCACCTGCCCAATCCCAAAAGAAAGCTGATATCGTCGCATGGCTTCGTAAAAATGGCGTAGATGCAAACATGAATATGTTAAAAGCGGAATTAGTACGTCTTTTAAAAGAAAACAAACCAACCAAGATCCGATACGTCATTGACGAAATAGCATTAGAACATGGGCACAGAGTTATACGGTTACCGCCTTACCATTGTGAGTATAATGCGATTGAGTTGGTGTGGGCTCAAATTAAGGGATATGCTGCAAGACACAATACAGAACCCCCATTTACCACAAAAAAAAATGCTAAAATTATTAGAAGAAGCTTGTGAACATGTGACTAAAGGAGACTGGGAAAAGGTTGTGAATAGAACTGTTAAATTAATAAGGGAAGATTATGAAAGAGATGTGAAAATAGATAATATTATAGAAAACGAACATATAATTATTAATGTAGGTGATGATAGCAGTGACGACAGTGAAAATAGTAGTATGGACGAATCTGATTAATTATGGCCTTTTGTGGCACCTTTTTTGGTATCTTTTGTATTCATATGTTTCTTGTGTGCATATAAAGTATGTATATTCATTTTCATTCAAATATTCAGTTCGTTCAAATAAATTAAATAAACATATACATTTTTGTTTTATTAAACCTATTTAATCAGGTACAAAAACAAAACTTAATTGTTTTTTGTTCGAGAATAAATTGACATTCCACATCACTATTGTAATGTGTCAAACCGGCCATCATAGCGTGCCGCTAGTGTAGATCAGTTATAGGCGTTTTTATTATAAAGAATTAATGAAATATTACTATAGCAATATCACAAAATTAGTTCTTTAATTGAATTGTGCTAAAGGAATAAAAGGATAATAAAATTATGCATGCATTCTAATAGATATGGAATTAAAAATAAACTTAATAATATGTTGAGCCAGTTAAACTATGAAGCTACCGGAAACCTGATTCGTTTTTCAAAAAATTAGTGTAGGTAGTATATAAATATAGCAATGTAGTGTACTACTACAGGTAATATATACTTACTTCTTACACCTATCATGCCCATTCACATACACATACGCGCGCGCGCACACACACACACATACACCAGCACACACAAACTTAACGATATAAAAGCAAATGTACATATATAATCTTGATGAACTTGTGATGATGTGATGTTTCTGTTGTTCTGTACATTGCACAACTATGAACTAATTGGAAAGAAACTGACTCCCAAGACACGGGTTCTTCTAGTTTGGGAGTTCAGAGAAGCGAAAAAGCTTTATGATCATATTTTGTATGCTTATGTATTTTTACTGTAAGAATGATTGCAAGTGTGAAACTTTATTTAAATAAATAAAGTTATAAGTTATTATTATTAATAACGATTTTTAAGACTAATTTTTGTGATTTAAAGTTAAGTGATAAATCAATTTTTCATAAGTGGCATTAGTGTAGTCAGTAGTCTAAAACTCTTACACAAACTGTAAGGATAAACCTTAATGTTTATTAGTAAAATAAATGCACCGGCTGCACGCACGAAAAAGTGTCACGCTCGGCCTGAGTCTGAGCATGCAAGCGAGAGCGCGGAACAAGCGAGAGAGGCACGATCGGCCCAAGCGTTGGGCACCTAGAGAGCGCCCGCCGCCGCCCGCCAGTCATCGCGTGCGCGCTGTGGTTAGCGGATGTGTCGCGAGCTAGTTCTAGCAGCACGCTAGAACTAGCTCGCGACGTCATCGATGACGTTATCACGAAAAACTATCGTCCGTGAACCGACTTTATAGACAACCAATTTTTTTTGAAGAAAATATTGATGAAACTATTAATTCCCAACTTTGCCACTAAATTTCATGCTTGCGTACTTAAAAATAAACTCGCAATTTGATAAAAAGGTATTATAGTTTCAATGAAATGATTCAAGGCGCTCGTCAGGTCTCCTTGTCCCCGCTCTCTTGGCCGCCGCCAGCGCCTCCCGCGCGGCAGCGGTCCAGGCTACACCTGTGTCGATCGCGGTCGAGTCACGGATCTGAGACTCGACCAGTTGTCTCGCTCGCGACCTGCAGCGTCTGCACAGTATCGCGCTCTCAAATGCATAGGACTAGCCACAAATATATCTATCTCTTTCAATCGCATGCAGCCAGCGACGGCACAGCGAAGCGTGCACTCCGTCTACAACGTGCTGCAACTACGGGCCGTCCACTTTAAGTCGGCCGTTGCCTCCCGTCGCGCTTCCCCGTACTGCGCCTCAAGTCGGTCGGTCGGACCCGCTCAGTACTCAGTTACAAACAGGAACCCCGCCAGCGTGAGTTCTCATGTGCCTTAATAAACTACTCTTGTGTGAACATTTAAATTTGCATAGCTTACAAATAAAAGGCTTGTCGCCAGTGTGAGTTCTCATGTGACTTATTAAATTACTCTTGCGTGAACATTTAAATTTGCATAGCTTACAAATATAAGGCTTGTCGCCAGTGTGAGTTCTCATGTGACTTATTAAACAACTCTTTTGTGAACTTTTATACTTGCATAGCTTACAAATATAAGGCTTGTCGCCAGTGTGAGTTCTCATGTGTCTTACTAAATTACTGTTGTCTGAACATTTATACTTACATAGCTCACAAGCATAAGGCTTGTCGCCAGTGTGAGTTCTCATGTGTCTTACTAAACCACTCTTTTTTGAACATTTATACTTACATAGCTCACAAGCATAAGGCTTGTCGCCAGTGTGAACGTGCATATGCTTCATCAAAGCATTTTCATTTTTACATTTGTATTGGCAAACCTTGCAATTCAACTGCATCACTTCAGAATGAGTTTTTATGTGATTTATCAAGAAACGTTTTTGTTTGAACATTATCGGGCAAACGCCACAGGAAAACAATTTCCTCTCAACATTCGCTGGTGAACTATTATACGGTACATTAATGTCATTACTCAAACAAAATGTTTTACTTTGTAAACTTGATAAGTTAGGGTTATTCAGTGTCGTAGGAACTTTATTCTGACTAGTCGCCTGACAGCTGACATCGTCCGCGGCAATACCACTCGTAGGCACGTCTTGTTCGTCGTGTGAGTCGTCTTCTTCAGCTGGAGGCACTTTCGTTTCGTTATTCGTCGCACGGCTCGCGGGCAGAGCGACTGCAACGAAACATTATTTGTATTCCTTGGTACTTATGGCTTTGCTTGATGACATGATAAATGAGGAGTTGGGACGGAATGAAAATAACTCTGGCTCGCATGAGTGGACTTTTCTACAGCTCTTTATCAGATTTCCAGAAGGAAAGTAATATCCTTTAGCTGTGGGTATACGCGACAAACTTACGACCCTCACAAATGGGAAGCAGGATTACGAGGTCTGTGTCATTTTACTTTGAGTCATTACATACATACAAACATAATAGCCATACAAAATAATCATAGAAAACGGATGGCCCAACGTAATGTTATGCGTGATAGAATCGGTAAACAGGAAAACCGTTCGCGGCTACCCTTAGAGGTGAAATATATCTTTCTTTAAATGTCTAATTTCGAGGTTCAACCTATCCAATAAAAAAATAATAATATAAACAACTCTGTACAAAGTAATGTTTGGCCATATAGGTACATAACTAAACTAGCGGCACGCTATGATGGCCGGTTTGACACATTACAATAGTGATGTGGAATGTCAATTTATTCTCGAACAAAAAACAATTAAGTTTTGTTTTTGTACCTGATTAAATAGGTTTAATAAAACAAAAATGTATATGTTTATTTAATTTATTTGAACGAACTGAATATTTGAATGAAAATGAATATACATACTTTATATGCACACAAGAAACATATGAATACAAAAGATACCAAAAAAGGTGCCACAAAAGGCCATAATTAATCAGATTCGTCCATACTACTATTTTCACTGTCGTCACTGCTATCATCACCTACATTAATAATTATATGTTCGTTTTCTATAATATTATCTATTTTCACATCTCTTTCATAATCTTCCCTTATTAATTTAACAGTTCTATTCACAACCTTTTCCCAGTCTCCTTTAGTCACATGTTCACAAGCTTCTTCTAATAATTTTAGCATTTTTTTTGTGGTAAATGGGGGTTCTGTATTGTGTCTTGCAGCATATCCCTTAATTTGAGCCCACACCAACTCAATCGCATTATACTCACAATGGTAAGGCGCCCATGTTCTAATGCTATTTCGTCAATGACGTATCGGATCTTGGTTGGTTTGTTTTCTTTTAAAAGACGTACTAATTCCGCTTTTAACATATTCATGTTTGCATCTACGCCATTTTTACGAAGCCATGCGACGATATCAGCTTTCTTTTGGGATTGGGCAGGTGGCTTGTCAATTTGCATCGAGTGGTATGGGGCGTTGTCCATAATTATAATAGATGGTTCAGGGAGGCTACACAACATTGAGGTAAACCATTCAGTAAACTTTTCTCCATTCATGTCTTCATGATAGTCTCCAGTGGTTTTTGACGCAAAAGCCATGAGAGAACCTTCGACAAACCCGTTGATGGTTCCGGCGTGACAAATTATAAGTCGCGATCCTTTTCCTACAGGAACTTTGGAAGTAGATGCTGCTGTGTCATCGTTCCAAGAACGGCCTACAGTATGGTTAGCATTAAGCCATGTTTCATCCAAGAACACAACATTTTGCCAATTTTTGATTTCTTTCACTTGCCGTAAAAAAGTATACCTTGCCATCGCTATATCAAATCTTTCCATCAATATTTTGCGTTTGTTACATTTTTTGTATCGAAATCCAATGGTCTTCAAAATCTTCGTTAAAGAACTTTCCCCACCGAAGAATAATCCAGCTTCCTTCAGTGAATGCACCAACTTTTTTCTTGTTGGATACTCCTTCTGTAAATAGTAGCCGTAAACATGTCTTCGGATAGCATCGGCATCAAAGCTATCGATGCCTACGACTGGTTTTGCTCGTTTTCTCTTTTTTGGTGTGTGAAGTTTATTTTCTTCTGTGCCAGTCTCGCCATATTTTTTTTTAGTTATCCGTCTAACAGTTCGTTGTCCAATATTAAGCGCATCAGCTACGCGTTCAACCACTGACGTTATAGGTAAAATTGGCCCTCCATTTTGAGCTTCACGATCGAAATAGTTACGAAGGCGTATTACGAACTCACGTGTCTGACTATTTAGAACAGTTCTCTGCGTACGTTCGGTCATATCGACGAAATCCACAACAAAGGGCTTGAACAGAGTCCAAATTAACGAGCAAGGGTCAACAGTAATGCAGTATCAATATTTGAAATCCAAAGCCAGGTCAAAACTATATCACAATCGCATTGCACTGACAGTTTATACTTTTCGAAGCAACGTCAATTCGAAACTGCTTTGTTTTGCATTGAGCATTGACGCGAGTTTGCCGGAGGTAGTAGTTGTGCTAGCCAGCGATCCTATGTGACGATCGTATTAGATTCCATTTTTAAAAATTTTCAATTTAGAAAACCAAATGCCGAGTTGTGGTATATATCATATAAAAATAAAAATTTTACCTTTTGTATGAAACAGCTGATATTTTTTTGCGATTTCAGAGGTTTGTCCACATAGTGAAAATTGTTCATATTCACAAGTACATTCACCCCTTAAATGGTGCAAACTGATTTTTCTACACTTGTATACATTTTAGAAATCAATTTAATAAATAAATTTTGAGTCCTAAACCTAAAACTACATTCGATAAAATTTATGAATCTCTGCACATCACTATCGTCAATAAAGTAATACAATTATTTCCTTCAAAGTCGTTATCAATTAATACGGAACTTCATGAGCGGACAAACGTCAAACCGGCCATCATAGCGTGCCGCTAGTTTAGTGGTTCGCCCCGAACTGAGACCTCGCGGTAACGGTATCCCATAATTATTCATTCAATCGATACATGACGACCAAAACTGACATTATTATTATGTCCGTTTTCACCAAACATACCTAAATAAGAATTATATAAGAAACCTTTATTTGAAAAACTCAGTACAGTGCATAACATTGGAATCCTGACCCCTGAACTAGGAAAGCCTGTATCTTAGAGGCCAAATCATCCCTAAGTAGGAATCTCTTTACGTAGGTAGCCCTAAATACAATTTTAAGTCATAACATCCGTCTCAATGTCCTTTTAGGTGTCCCGTACAGGTTCGTGATAACGAAGTTGAGAGAAAGCATCACCTAATGACCTAACTTAACATAGGTAGCCTGTAAAGGTTAGGGAACGTTAGTGAAAACATTCAATTATTATGTAGGTACTAAATAAATATAATAAAACAATAAAATAACAGGCTAAAAAATATTTTTATACTAGGTTCCAAATTATCTTTAAAATGATATACCGCAACGTTATGTACGTAACGCTATAAAAAATATTTTACTTCATTTTCGCTTCTATGAGAGCCCCCCTCAAATAAAGATTTTTATAACTTTTTAATCAATATTCGGCTGAAGGCCATCGGTTTACATATTACGTTTAAAGGGTCTACCCAGATAGGTATGGCGAGTCGGCCCCCAAATGGGAACGTATATCGAAACTTATGTTATATCATCGCCTTGATGTACCAACACGATTTATGTAGGTTTCGCGCCCGGCTTCCGCTTCGACCTTGAGATATGGGGCAAAATAGGCCACACGCATAACTATCATTCAAAAAAAATATATCTCAAAAACTAATTAAGCTAGAGAAGTAAAACCAATGCGAGGCTTTAGGTAACTTTACAGAGTATATTATATAATTTTTTGAATTTTTTAGAATATTTATAAATATAAATAAAAAATATAATATAATCAGTTTCGCGACTCGCTGAGCTTTGTTTTTCCTACGGATCTCCTCATTTCTGATTTGATCTCGCAGGCATATTCCGAGCATAGCTCTCTCCATCGCTCGCTGAGTGACCCTGAGCCTTCTTATGAGGCCCATAGTTAGCGACTATGTCTCGGATCCGTAAGTCATCACTGGCAACACGCACTGTTCGAAGACTGTTTCTCGTCCAAAGTCCCTCAGTGCCTGAAGACTAAAGTCTTCGAACAGCGTGCTGCCAGTGATGACTTACGGATCCGAGACATGGTCAGTAACTATGGGCCTCATAAGAAGGCTCAGGGTCACTCAGCGAGCGATGGAGAGAGCTATGCTCGAAATATCCCTGCGAGATCAAATCAGAAATGAGGAGATCCATAGGAAAACCAAAGCTCAGCGAGTCGCGAAACTGAAGTGGAAATGGGCGGGGCACATAGTTCGAAGAGCTGATGGTCGTTGGGGTCCCAAGGTGGCGACCCCGCACCGGGAAACGCAGTGTTGGCAGACCCCCCCACTAGGTGGACCGACGACATCAAACGAGTCGCAGGGAGCCGCTGGATCCAAGCGGCGCAAGACCGAGGCCTGTGGAAGTCCATGCAGGAGACCTTTGTCCAGCAGTGGACGTCTATAGGTTGATAAAGAAGAAGAAGATATATGTAAAAGTCCTAATTATACCTAAACACTACGAGGACCACATCACATATATATTTTTTTTCGAAGTGTATTCCCAACTTTTTTCTCACGAAATTTTTATGAATAATAGTGCACGTAGAGGAGCATAATATTATATTATTTCCGTAATTGTGAATCACTGAGAAGACTGAAAAAAAATTATTATTTATTTATCTATTTATTGACCGAGCGAAGCGAGGTCTCTGAGTTTACTAGAGCGATTTGCACTTGTCCGTCCGTCCGTCCGTCCGTCCGTCCGTCTGTCAGAGCCTTATAACTTTTGAATTACTGAATGTAATTACTTCAAATTTAGATATAATATGTAAACCGATGGCCTCCAGCCGAAAATGGCTTAAAAAGTTATAAAAATCTTTATTTCAGGGGGGCTCTCATAGAAGCGAATGCGAAGAAATTTTTTTTTATTTGCGATTCATAGGTTTTCTGTGTATCATTTTAAAGACAATTTGAAACAGAGTACAACCGTATTTTTTTTTTTATTTTTTTCCTAAAATTGACGAAATGGGGGGCTTCCAAAGTGGCGATTTTAATACGCTCGCTTGAAGACGCTCTCTGGGAAAATTTTCTATATATTTTCAAGTTAAGTATTTTCTTACTTCACTTGTATCCTGTACTTGAACAACAAATACTAAAATTATATGAATATTATAAATGAAACGAGATTATTTAATTTTTAATGAGCATCAGTAAATTTCACATAGCTTCACAATAATGCTAATAGATGGCGCAGTCATTAACTATTCCATTGAACTAGGAGTTACGACTACGATTTATCCCTAAAACAGTTTTGCATCGACCATTATTATTTAGGTACATAACATAATAACATATTATTCAATTAAAATTATTTCTTTAGTTAAATATCATTTTGTATATTTTCTATTCGCGTCGATAGATGACGATTTGTACAGATGCCCCTAACCCGTTTTCACTCGTTAGTACCTACATAATAATTCAATGTTTTCACTGACGTTCCCTAACCTTTACGGGCTACTTATGATAAGTTATGTGATGATTACTGTCAACTTCTTTATCACGATCCTGTACGGGACACCTAAAAGGACATTGGGACGGATGTTAGGACTTAGGATTGTGTTTTGGAGCTACCTACGTAAAGAGACTCCTACATAGGGGATGATTTAGGTATGTTTGGTGAAAACGGGCATAATAATAATAATGTCAGTTTTGGTCGTCATGTATCGATTGAATGAATAATCATGGGATACCGTTTACCGCGAGGTCTCAGTTCGGGGCGAACCACTAGTTTATTTATATTTATAAATATTCAAAAAAAATTCAAAAAATTATATAATATACTCTGTAAAGTTACTTAAAGCCTCGCATTGGTTTTACTTCTCTAGCTTAATTAGTTTTTTGAGATATATTTTTTTGAATGATAGTTATGCGTGTGGCCTATTTTGCCCCATATCTCAAGGTCGAAGCGGAAGCCGGGCGCGAAACCTACATAAATCGTGTTGGTACATCAAGGCGATGATATAACATAAGTTTCGATATACGTTCCCATTTGTGGGCCGACTCGCCATACCTATCCGGGTAGACCCTTTGAAGTAATTACGTTCAGTAATTCAGACGTTATAAGGCTCTGACAGACGGACGGACGGACGGACGGACGGACAAGTGCAAATTCACTCAAGTAGACTCAGAGACCTTTGCTTCGCTCGGTCAAATATAAGAACCTGCTTTTTTTTTTCTTAGGTCGAAAAAAGAATGTATATTCAGTGTTATTTGAATGACTAACAAAGCTGATTCACCTGACGTGGGAGGCAAGTCAGCTAAAGGGTGAGGGTCGTCACTCAGCTGTTGAGGGTCGTCACTCAGCTGTTGAGGGTCGTCACTCAGCTGTTGAGGGTCGCCACTCAGCCGTCGAGGGTCGTCACTCAGCCGTGGGGGGTCGTCAGCAGCGGCGCCGCTCTGCCGAATGAAAAGTAAGCTCATTATACTTCCGTCTTGAGCTAGCTTGAGCGAGTCGGAGTAGTCACAAAAAGGGTGATTTACACGAAAGGCAAATGAGAAATCCAAATAGGCTCGTGACTCCTCGACTACGTCTCAAGAAAGTCCAAAAGTCGTTTGTGGGTATGGGCGTGACGTTCTATAATAGAATTTCACGAGCATCGATTCTTTGAACTATGTGCTCCGCCCATTGCCCCTTCAGCTCGCAACTCGATGAGTTACACTAATGATGAGTTAACTTTGTTCTCCTCAGATCCAGCCAGCTCATGGACTCAGCAAGTTGACAAAAGTGCTTCAACGTTTGAGTTTGAAACAGAAACAGCAGCAAATACATCAACATGTCTTACCTGAAGATGCGTGCTCAAATGTTGCAAGTATGCATGTTCAAAAACAAATTCCTTGAAACAAAGTGTACATTGGTAGGGGGCACTTTCGCACTTGAATATATCCTGTATTGCAGCCACTTGTGTAGAAACCGCTGCTTTTCTGTTTAGAGCTTTAAGAATAGCATCATCCAATAGTTGTGTTTCTAACTTTATACTACTATCAGATGAGTATTCTTCATTAGGAGCAACAAACACATCATTGACACAGTCAGCATGATCATCTTCATGTTTCACCTCCATGTCTTCATCAACCAACATTAACTCGTCGTTTGCTTCAGTTTTCACTACATCTGTGTCGATGGTGTCTTCTGATTCACTCTGTATGTCTTCTAGTATGTGTAAATCACAATGATCAGGTGCCAACATTGTCACTACCATATTGCTTTTTAATTGGTGTCTTGTGCGGTTTATCTTTTTAATATGTAATCTTGTTATCTGTGGACAAACAAGTTTACTACTAAGGGAGTTAAATTATCATCATCATCAACTACCCATCAATGGCTCACTATGAGAGTAGGTCTCCTCTCAGAGAAGAGTTATAGGCAAAAAATAAAATAGTAGTTTTAGTGTAAAGCTGCCTTAAAGAACACATGAACAAAATGTCTTCAATCAATAAAGAAAGACTAAGATGCGTCAGTGGACTACTTCTTAGTATTAAGATACTTAATTTATAAGTTTGGGTTAAAGTTAAATTACTCATTAGCCAAATTATTAGGCTAGATTGTAATTTTAGTGATTATTATATTGTAATGTGTACTCATATTAATGAAAAAAAATGTGTCTTGTGTGACCACAGTGGTAGTCCGTGACGTTTCGGCCCTTGGGCGCCTCCTGAAAATCAGCGTTGCGGTGTGTCCGGCGTGCGGTGGGTACATGCCTGCCTTTCGTGCTGCGGCACAAGCTGAGGGGGTGGCCCATTGACCACTCCACACCACACTCAATTTTAAATAGGTATATAGTAAGTGCATAGATGTACCTACTCTTAGCTTAGAATCTTAGTGATCTTAGTTATTTATTTATTTATTTATTAACACTATAATACACAACTGTCGCCAATATACATCCGCCAATGTCGCCAATATCAGGGCATGACCCCATTTGAAAGCTTTTTGAGACAACTTTTTTTCTTAATAAAAAAAAAACAATATTTTATTTTACGCCTAAAAGCCACTCCATGGGTATAGAATTGAACATTTATCGTCTATACTAATATTATAAAGAGGAAATATTTTTTGTTTGTTTGTTTGTACACTAGGCTAGGAATATGCTTTGTAACTACTGGACCTATTTTAAAAATTTTTCACCAATAGAAAGCTTAATTATCAGGAAGTAACATAGGCCATAATTAATTTTCAAAAATTAGGGATCCTTACGAAAATTGCAATAATGTAACCCAAAATAGCAAAATTTTGCCTGTAAAATGCATTATTTGGAGTGTGCTGAGAAAACTATTGATGATACATACAAATTTCGTGATACATGATGAAAGTACTCATTATTCTCTACAAAAAAATCCCAGAGGGAATACATCGAACTGTCATATTTAAGTCACAATAATAGCTTTTGTGCTCTAAAATTTAATTGAGTTCCCGGGGAATTTTAAAAACTAAATCCACGCGAACGAAGTCGCGGGCATCAGTTGCACCAAATGAGAGATATGTACTTAGCACTCACTAATTCATGTTGTTGAACCAAGTCCATCAGCAGCCCTCGGGCTCTCAAGCTCTTGTCTCTAAATCTGCTAAAGTTGATCAACTTCTGAGCGCAATGCACACAAAGTGTTTGTTTCAGGTTTCCCAGGTCACACGGCTGAAACAACATGAAAATGAAGAGTTGCTTTGTACCGGGGGGTGATAAAAAAAAGAGAGAAAATGTGTGGTGGTTAAATAAAAAAGTAGCCCACGGTAACAAAAGTATTTATTTCGACCAAAGGTAACGGTACAGATTTTATTACCGCGGCTAGCTCAGTAGGTGGGTACACAAATTTGTAGGGCCGTGGAGTTACCAAGATCCTGCCTTGACCTAGGTGGTGGTGTATATAAGTACTCCCCTGGTTAGGTGGCCGAGATGTTGGGGGCCACTGAGTCGCTGGGGGGTGGCGGCAGGCACACAAATCCGCAGACGAAGAGACGCCCGTGCTAGTGCGCACAGGAACGTCGACCGTCGCGATCTGGTGTCCTAGCCGGGCTGGTGGTAGCGGTGCAGGAAGAAAGCAGCTCTAAGCGGAGCGGTGAATGTTAAGGCGGAGAACGTTCAAGGCGAAGAACGTTATTCCAAACGGAGGACCTGGAATTGATATACCGACTGATGTTAGTGTCTGGTAATATCATTCCGTCCTGAATCCAACCTTGGCACTAAAGTAAAACGCAGGGACGTACTAATAAGCATGATAGTATTGCCGTTGTGGTTAGAAATCAGAACGGAGTTACAAGAATAGGTAAATAATGAAAAGCTGAAGGCCAAAATGTAATCAGAAAACAATTTAATGCAATTTTTAATGATTGAGAAACTTGAAAAATATAAATATTAAAGTGAAGGTTGTCAAACAACTAAAAGTCTAGAGAAATTTCTAGAATGGAATGTGATATGAAGAAAGACTAAACGTTGTGCCAAGCTACAATCTACGACTAAAACAATTTAAAATGCCATTCAAAACTTACCCTACAACGGGATAATCCGCATCCATTGCACGGGTTAAATAATTTTGAAGAGACTCATCGCAGAACAAACTAAAGCGATTGCTCTGCGAAAAAAATGAGACGCGCCCGTCACTAGTACGAGATCGGGCGCGACTGACAGCTGGTTTAACTACATCAAAATGGATGCCTGTGCGCCGGAACGCTCGGATTCGCGCTTGAAACATTATTTGCTACGCATTAAAAAAAATAGGTAGGTACCTACTTAAATGATATTAAAATATGGCGGGTAATCATAATACCTACATACTATACTTAAATAATATAAATGTTTATTTATCATAAGGACAAATACTTAGATATTTATAAATAAATACGTATTTTAAAATTAATATAATTAAAATATGTAACGCTTCGTTACATTACCCCCCGTTCCACGATAAGGATTTTATTTTAATAATAAAATCCGCACTCTCGCACTAGCATCATATTCTTACAACCACTTCACAAACCTTTCAAAAAAAAAACACATTCTTCACCTTTCAAATTAGCGTCACATACCTAAGCGGGTAGTGACGCGTCCTATCACAGATAAAGTCATAAACCTAGAGGCGATTTAAGACTTTTTTTATTTGCAAGAAATGTAAAAGTGCATTTAGTATGGGTGGGTAAATGTTATGACACGGTTCATTATAAACACTATAGATACATAATATACTAATTAATTACTATATATTACATTTTAATATAAACTTTATACTTATGATACATAATTAATAATTATCTTTTAATTGTCACAAATATCGATACTTTGCCCATTTTTAACCGAGCTACTCAAAGATAAATCACTAACTGACTGTCCTCCGCTCTCGACCATCCGGCACTCGCTTTATCCCCCCCCCCCCCCCCCATTTTTCCCACTCTTAGCGTCATTTTGTCTGGGCTACACGTGCTTATTCCTGATTGGCCAACGCAACCATGTTTGCCAACAACTAACAAGTTACCAACATAAACAAGTGTTGCCACACTGAAAGAATTGCCACTTGAAAAATTCATTTAACACCGTCTTTTTTATAAAATCATGTCATTCGGCCATCCGATATCGTGCAGCCTCCGGCGCACGTACCCTACTAAAAATCTGGTAACCGCATACCTTACATACATAGATATAGATATATCTATATATCTATATCATACACACAATATAAACCGTTTAGCTGGAAAGTTGCACTTCAACACTGTATTATCAACATGCATTAGAATAACAACATAAAATAATATCCATAATTTTTTTGTTAATATACCCACACTACATTTCAACTAAATTGGATCTCCTTTTGTATATGTATAACCTAATTTTTGATCATGACATTCGGTCGCAATTCTCACTGGACTTATTTTATTCGATTCGAAACTAATCTTTACTAAGCTTGATCATTATTTTAATATTGCGAATTACTCTAGCACTAACCAATTAACACCAATTTCATATTACACACTACACTTATAGTTATAGAAACTTTAGACTCACAGAACATAAACTCTCTAACGAGAGGTTTAGACCTATCTAAGAACTATCTCTCTACGTGAAACAACTACTCATCGTAGCTTAGCCAGCACAGTCTCTAAGATATTTTAGGAGCGAGGTTAACCCAACTCATTCAATCCTTATCATTTTATTATAAAAATGTCATTATCTCACTCAAAATCCAATCTTCAGACTAAATATCTCAAGACTAAAAATTCAAAATTTTAATTTATTCACAAATTCAACCCTAAACCTTTTCATTTCATGCAAATCTTTATTCGTTCTATTAACCTCAACATAATTTTTAGTTAAAGTTAACAATTTCTTTTAACTATCTGTCAATTACAAACTAAACTCTGCATTCATAATCTCTGTCTAGTCAATTAGACAATAATATTAAGTACTTAAATTTTTAAGTTTTAAATTAAAAGTTCTGGTTCGAAATACCGCAACCTAGCGGGAAGAACCAGTAAAAATACCGCAACAAAATATTTACTAATTAAGTCATTTTTTTATTACTATTACGCTGTTTCTTTTCAATCATGTTACTGAATATGGTATACTGACTATTCACTTAAATACCATCTTGAAATCGGAAATCAATTAAGTGACTCACTCACTTCGAAAGCAAACTTACTTCACCTTGGTTTGGTCTACTTTAAGCAAATTCCAATAATATCAAATTATCTCTTATTTATCCTAAAAAAGTAGTTTATCCCACCACCACATTCGTGAATGCGGTACCATCAGTTCTGTATTATCGAGTATTGCATTCTACGAATTTATAAAAATATCAAGCAATAATTTGTCTTTTCAAAAAAAATGTTTTACCTGACAGATTTACTGGCTACAATCCAGAATTTGTATCAAATAATTAATTATGTTATTCATTTCTTTCAACAATGTTTTCATCTTAAAATTGCTTATTTATAAAACATTCATTATCAAATATTTAATAAAAAAAAATCATTCACAGTCATCTAAATAGTAATTTAAATAATATAAAATTTATTATTCATCCAAAAAATATAGTCAACAAGAAAATAATATATCTATATAAATCTAAAATAAACAATCGCTAATTTGTATTAAAATAACTAAATAATCGGCAATCAAAGCAATTAATTTGTTCGTTAATGGTAAACGGTTCGAATTCTGAGAATCCATCCCTAACATTACTAATGACGTTCATCTCTGTTTCAAGCAGTCGCAATATATATTTTCTTTTATTCGCAGGTGATCTCAAAATCTCTAGCTACTAATCAACACTGAACTTGATTGCTAGATCCTTGTAATGTACCTGACGAACGACCTCTCAAAATCACCATTCCTTCATTTCTATAATTTCATGCTTGTTGTCAACGAAACTCTCTTTTTACCATACCAATTACTAAATCAGATTGGAAATGTTCAGAAAAATCTTTCGTTCACCGTATTATTGCCTATGAAACTCACTACCTCAGCATATTAAAGACAGTCAATACACACTTTCAAATTTAGAGTGAAGCAGCACTATCTTTCTTAATGTACTGTCTAGAATTTTAATTTTTATAAAACTATTTATGAAAAATATGTATTTTTGCGTATTTATGGTTTATTATATAATTTATTTAAAAAAAAAATTAACTTTATTGGATAGAATGTTATTGTACTACCATGTACATCTGTTAGAAAACCAAAGAGTTTAACATCGCTGCAACGGAACTTAATAACCGTTAGAAAAACTACGCGAGCCCTCACAAAGCTCAGCTTTTTGCTAGTATATTATTAGGTATAGTATATAATTATATAAGGATGTATATTTTATACCCATGCACCACTTTCTAATTTCACCTCTCACTTTTGAGCAAGATTAAAGAAATCTCCACATAGAGATAAGCTTCACCTTTGTCCAATTCATCTGATAATAGATTTTAACAGATTTTTTTTTATTGTACATAAATAATAAAAATAACATAAATATATTCAAATTCAATTCAAATCCAATTCAAATTCAAATGAAGTATTTATAAAATTAATGATATTATCGTTCAAAACTTCCATGAAGAGTTTCTTTTTAAAATATTATCTTTCAAATTTCTACTACAGGCGCAAGTTGACGTTCAATGTGTTGAAATACTTATTTATAAATAAATAAATAATCTGCTTGCCTATCTTTGTAGAACCAATGCTGGAAAAATTTTAAATATGCGTCAACTTGTGGGCATTTACATTAAATAGTTCATAAACACACACATTAACTTTCTCTAAGAAAGGTTTAAGAATGCCACTAATAAAGTATTTTTTTAATGCCATTAGCACAGTTAAATACGAGTAGATCTAAATCAAGACAAGACAATTTTAAGAATAAGACAAAATAACATTAGATATAATTCCAAGTATTGCACAATATTTTGCTCCAGTTTACCTTCGTAAGTGTATTTTAACCTACTCGTATGTTTCTTCAGTTTCAATCTTCAATCATTAATCATTATACGTAAGTATACGATACAACTGTTTATTTATTTTCCCTAAGAATAATCGTAATTTTCATCGCAATAAATTGGTAAATCGATCACCAAATTGATTTACAAGAATTATAAATAATAATCAATAATTCATGATTAAAACCTCGTCAATATACCCCGCCTATCGTACCCGTAATGAATATCCTCAAAACAAATGTTTCATCAACTCACAAAGAAACAGTTCATTAGAATATATTTATTATAACATTCTTTATACATAATCATTATACGTAAATATACGATACAACTGTTTATTTATGTTCCCTAAGAATAATCGTAATTTTCATCGCAATAAATTGCTTAATCGATCACCAAATTGATTTACAAGAATTATAAATAATAATCAATAATTCATGATTAAAACCTCGTCAATATACCCCGCCTATCGTACCCGTAATGAATATCCTCAAAACACAAATGTTTCATCATCTCACAAAGAAACAGTTCATTAGAATATATTTATTATAACATTCTTTATCAAAGAAAAGTTCATATTCATCATATTCATCAACTTCAAATATTCATAATGATAATATGAGGTAATTCTCAAAAGCACTATATGTCACAACATATTTGCTACCAAAGCTTGCTACTGGAGTTATATACAAAATAATAATAATATGTATTATTATTTAAAACACTCCACGTATTAATTGCGATTTCCCGTTTCTCAGTTCATCAAGTCAAGTTCTTATGAATAAAATATTGCATGTACCTACCATACTCTGTAATCAAGTAGGTACGCAATAAAATTTTCTAAAAATTGAGTAAGTAAATAAAGATTCATCAAAAAGTTATCTTCAAAAACATACTGATCTTACTTAGATAACTTATCTTGTACATGTATACCTATTATAAACTGTCCAATTCCCGATTGCAAAGAATTTAAAAATAACCCTTTTTTTGTCTGTTTTCTTTTTTTTTGAACCCTACTTACGCGATTATTCATACAAACGCATTATTATAAAGCAAAGTATATAACATAGACGTGATTCTTCAAACTTTTTTTTTTATATATATACCAACTTAAACGACCCGAAGGTATATTTATTTCGTTCAATAATAACTTCATATTAATATATTTATTTTAAAAAATATTGGTATGTCCTACAAAACAACGCAACATAAAATGCACGCGGTCAACCAATCGCGTATCCTACCCGTAAATGCTGATCAAAAAGCTACACGACCATCTAATAATAAAGAAAGTACTCTTAATTTCATCTGATTTTTGACAGTCTTGCCTTTCATATTATGATTAAAGTTTAAGCCCTTCTTGCCCTCGCGGCCAATTAAGAACAATTATTATATTGACAAATATTTACAATCATGTAGGTGATCTTAAGTTTATCATCAAAGGACAATCTTGCCAATCTGAGTAGTCTACTCTAATTCGTATCATTGGGCATTTTGCCCTTAATCGTGTCACAGGCTTTCTTACCTTCGTATCATTTAAATGATTGCTAATAAATTACTTAAGATATAATTCACTGTTACACTTTGTCCACCTCTAAACCACTATTATTTATCCCAATTAGGTTTATTCAATTTTTTTCAGGCTAATTACTGTATTTAGGAAAATGACGGTAATTTTAAAGTTTGGAAAAAATATATACTAAAAGAAGTTGGTTAAAAAAATAAAACAGCAGAACCCTTTAAAAGAGATTCACTCATGCCCAATAATGATAATCATTCTCGATTTCGGCTTGGTTCTGATTTTATTCTACTAGGCGGGTAGATCCAAATTAAGAATTGAATCTTAGGAAGATAATGAAATCATGGCGGAAAACGTGTGGCATAGTTTGCATCACGTACATGTCGGAGCAGGTATCCTCGTCGGCAGCAAAGTCAGACACATTTGCTGCGCAACGAGGGTAGGTAGCGTGGAAAGATAGTTTCATTACATAGGATGTTTATTGTTCGGACAAAGTACCCTCAAAAGCCCCTCTTTTACATTTATTAGCGATGGACCAGAAGCGGGAATTATTACTCAAAACTAATCAGGCTTTAAGAGAACGCGTCTCTTAAAACGCTGAAACCCTACCTAAAGCCGTCGCCACCATCCCCAATAACGGCCCCTTTCCACTCAGCTAATAACCACAGCATGACAGACAAACCACCATCTGAACGTGAGGGTAACTATCAAAAATTTCAAAGAATTAATTGATCAAAACAACATCTAAACGTTGAGGGTAGTTATCAAAAATATCAAAGTATTAATTTATCATTTAAACTAATCTAAGCTTACTGGCAATATTTAATCGATTAGGGAGCGATTGCTATCGCAATCCCTCAATCGAGAAGAACGACCTAGACGCGAAGGCATCTACTAGTCGAATGAGTCTCTGGGCAGAGACTGTCAAAGTATGAATTAATCATTAACACTAATCTAAGCGTACAGACAATATTTATTCGATTAGGGAGCGATTGCTATCGCAATCCCTCAATCAAATAGAACGACCTAGACGCGAAGGCATCTACCAGTCGAATGAGTCTCTGGGCAGAGACTGAATTCGTATAGTCGAAACAGTCATTTTATACTAATATTTCAAGATGGCGCGCAAAATGGCGTACCCGCGCTGTCAAAGTCAAATGTCAATTTGATTAAACTAATTTTAATATATAAAAGGAAACGGAAGTCAAAGCAATACTTTTAAATAATTAATATAAAATAAAAGGATACGGAAATCAAAACAATACTTTTAAATAATTAATATAAATTAAACGGAAATCAATTGCGCCCACATACACGATACTTAAATTTACCAATATTTCCTTAAATATTATAAAAATATAAAAATATTGAAATAAAGGTCTATGATATGAAAACTATTATAGTAGTAGTAGGTCTCCTTTTTTTTACGGAAATATTTTTAATACCTACAATGTGCCAAGTGTCACAAATATCGATACTTTGCCCATTTTTAACCGAGCTATTCAAAGATAAATCACTAACTAACTGTCCTCCGCTCTCGACCATCCGGCACTCGCTTTATCCCCCCCATTTTTCCCACTCTTTGTTGTCGGGGCTACACGTGCTTATTCCTGATTGGCCAACGCAACCATGTTTGCCAACAACTAACAAATTACCAACATAAACAAGTGTTGCCACACTGAAAGAATTGCCACTTGAAAAATTCATTTAACACAGTCTTTTTTATGAAATCATGACATTCGGCCATCCGATATCGTGCAGCCTCCGGCGCACGTACCCTACTAAAAATCTGGTAACCGCATACCTTACATACATAGATATGGATATATCTATATACCTATATCATACACACAATATAAACCGTTTAGCTGGAATGTTGCACTTCAACACTGTATTATCAACATGCATTAGAATAACAACATAAAATAATATCCATAATTTTTTTGTTAATATACCCACACTACATTTCAACTAAATTAATAATCCTTTTGTATATGTATAACCTAATTTTTGATCATGACATTCGGTCGTAATTCTCACTGGACTTATTTTATTGTGAATCAGATTCGAAACTAATTATCTTTACTAAGCTTGATCATTATTTTAATATTACGAATTACTCTAGCACTAACCAATTAACACCAATTTCATATTACACACTACACTTATAGTTATAGAAACTTTAGACCCACAGAACATAAACTCTAACGAGAGGTTTAGACCTATCTAAGAACTATCTCGTGCTAGTGCTACGTGAAACAACTACTCATCGTAGCTTAGCCAGCACAGTCTCTAAGATATTTTAGGAGCGAGGTTAACCCAATTCATTCAATCCTTATCATTTTATTATAAAAATGTCATTATCTCACTCAAAATCCAATCTTCAGACTAAATATCTCAAGACTAAAAATTCAAAATTTTAATTTATTCACAAATTCAACCCTAAACCTTTTCATTTCATTCAAATCTTTATTCGTTCTATTAACCTCAACATAATTTTTAGTTAAAGTTAACAATTTCTTTTAACTATCTGTTAATTACAAACTAAACTCTGCATTCATAATCTCTGTCTAGTCAATAATTTTAAGTACTCAAATTTTTAAGTTTTAAATTAAAAGTTCTGGTTCGAAATACCGCAACCTAGCGGGAAGAACCAGTAAAAATACCGCAACAAATATTTACTAATTAAGTAATTTTTTTTTTATTACTATTACGCTGTTTCTTTTCAATCATGTTACTGAATATGGTATACTGACTATTCACTTAAATACCATCTTGAAATCGGAAATCAATTAAGTGACTCACTCACTTCGAAAGCAAACTTACTTCACCTTGGTTTGGTCTACTTTAAGCAAATTCCAATAATATCAAATTATCTCTTATTTATCCTAAAAAGTAGTTTATCCCACCACCACATTCGTGAATGCGGTGCCATCAGTTCTGTATTATTGAGTATTGCGGTCTACGAATTTATAAAAAAAACGCAATAAATTGTCTTTTCAAAAAAAATGTTTTACCTGACAGATTTACTGGCTACAACCCAGAACTTGTATCAAATAATTAATTATGTTATTCATTTCTTTAAACAATGTTTTCATCTTAAAATTGCTTATTTATAAAACATTCATTATCAAATATTTAAAAAAAAAAATCATTCACAGTCATCTAAATAGTAATTTAAATAATATAAAATTTATTATGCATCCAAAAAATATAGTCAACAAGAAAATAATATATCTATATAAATCTAAAATAAACAATCACTAATTTGTATTAAAATAACTAAATAATCGGCAATCAAAGCAATTAATTTGTTCGTTAATGGTAAACGGTTCGAATTCTGAGAATCCATCCCTAACATTACTAATGACGTTCATCTCTGTTTCAAGCAGTCGCAATATATATTTTTTTAATTCGCAGGTGATCTCAAAATCTCTAGCTACGAATCAACACTGAACTTGATTGCTAGATCCTTTAAAAATACCTAGACAATCTAACTATATCCGTCCCTATCGATTTGTAATGTACCTGACGAACGACCTCTCAAAATCACCATTCCTTCATTTCTATAATTTTATGCTTGTTGTCAACGAAACTCTTTTTACCATACCAATTACTAAATCAGATTGGAAAGGTTCAGAAAAATCTTTCGTTCACCGCATTATTGCCTTTGCAACTCACTACCTCAGCATATTAAAGACAGTCAATACACACTTTCAAATTTAGAGTGAAGCAGCACTATCTTTCTTAATGTACTGTATAGAATTATAATTTTTATAAAAATGTTTATGAAAATATTTATGTATTTATTTATTTATTTTATTTTATAATTTATTATATGATTTATTTAAAAAAAAAAAATTTAACTTCATTGGATAGAATGTTATTGTACTACCATGTACATCTGTTAGAAAACCAAAGAGTTTAACATCGCTGCAACGGAACTTAATAACCGTTAGAAAAACTACGCGAGCCCTCACAAAGCTCAGCTTTTTGCTAGTATACTATTATAGTGTATAATTATATAAGGATGTACATTTTATACCCATGCACCACTTTTTAATTTCACCTCTCACTTTTGAGCAAGATGAAAGAAATCTCCACATAGAGATAAGCTTCACCTTTGTCAAATTCATCTGATAATAGATTTTAAGAGATTTTTATTTCTTGTACATAAATAATAAAAATAACATAAATATATTCAAATTCAATTCAAATCCAATTCACATTCAAATTAAGTGTTTATAAAATTAATGATATTATCGTTCAAAACTTCCATGAAGAGTTTCTTTTTAAAATATTATCTTTTAAATTTCTACTACAGGCGCAAGTTGACGTTCAATGCGTTGAAATACTTATTTATAAATAAATAAATAATCTGCTTGCCTATCTTTGTAGAACCAATGCTGGAAAATTTTTAAATATGCGTCAACTTGTGGGCACTTACATTAAATAGTTCATAAACACACACATTAACTTTCTCTAAGAAAGGTTTAAGAATGCCACTAATAAAGTATTTTTTTTTAATGCCATTATCACAGTTAAATACGAGTAGATCTAAATCAAGACAAAATAATTTTAAGAATAAGGCAATAACATTAGATATAATTCCAAGTATTGCACAATATTTTGCTCCAGTTTACCTTCGTAAGTGTATTTTAACCTACTCGTATGTTTCTTCAGTTTCAATCTGTCATTAATCATTAAACGTACAACAGTTATACGATACAACAGTTTTTTTATTTTACCTAAGAACAATCGTAATTTTCATCGCAATAAATTGGTAAATCGATCACCAAATTGATTTACAAGAATTATAAATAATAATCAATAATTCATGATTAAAACCTCGTCAATATACCCCGCCTATCGTACCCGTAATGAATATCCTCAAAACACAAATGTTTCATCAACTCACAAAGAAACAGTTCATTAGAATATATTTATTATAACATTCTTTATCAAAGAAAAGTTCATATTCATCATATTCATCAACTTCAAATATTCATAATGATAATATTAGGTAATTCTCAAAAGCACTATATGTCACTAACATATTATTTGCTACCAAAGCTTGCTACTGGAGTTATATACAAAATAATAATAATATGTATTATTATTTAAAACACTCCCCGTAATAATTGCGATTTCCCGTTTCTCAGTTCATCAAGTCAAGTTCTTATGAATAAAATATTGCATGTACCTACCATACTCTGTAATCAAGTAGGTACGCAATAAAATTTTCTAAAAATTGAGTAAGTAAATAAAGATTCATCAAAAAGTTATCTTCAAAAACATACTGATCTTACTTAGATAACTTATCTTGTACATGTATAGATACCTATTATAAACTGTCAACTTCCCGATTGCAAGGAATTTAAAAATAACACTCTTTTTGTCTGTTTTCTTTTTTTTTGAACCCTACTTACGCGATTATTCATACAAACGCATTATTATAAAGCAAAGTATATAACATAGACGTGATTCTTCAAACTTTTTTTTTTTTATTATATATATACCAACTTAAACGACCCGAAGGTATATTTATTTCGTTCAATAATAACTTCATATTAATATATTTATTTTAAAAAATATTGGTAAGTCCTACAAAACAACGCAACATAAAATGCACGCGGTCAACCAATCGCGTATCCTACCCGTAAATGCTGATCAAAAAGCTACACGACCACCTAATAATGAAGAAAGTACTCTTAATTTCATCTGATTTTTGACAGTCTTGCCTTTTCATAGTTTAAGCCTTTCTTGTCCTCGCGGCCAATTAAGAACAATTATTATATTGACAAATATTTACAATCATGCAGGTGATCTTAAGTTTATCATCAAAGGACAATCTTGCCAACCTGAGTAGTCTACTTTAATTCGTATCATTGGGCATTTTGCCCTTAATCGTGTCACAGGCTTTCTTACCTTCGTATCATTTGAATGATTGCTAATAAATTACTTAAGATATAATTCACTGTTACACTTTGTCCACCTCTAAACCACTATTATTTATCCCAATTAGGTTTATTCAATTTTTTCAGGCTAGTTACTGTATTTAGGAAAATTACGGTAATTTTAAAGTTTGGAAAAAATATATACTAAAAGAAGTTGGTTAAAAAAATAAAACAGCAGAACCATTTAAAAGAGACTCATGTCCAATAATGATAATCATTCTCGATTTCGGCTTGGTTCTGATTTTATTCTACTAGGCGGGTAGATCCAAATTAAGAATTGAACCTTAGGAAGATAATGAAATCATGGCGGAAAACGTGTGGCATAGTTTGCATCACGTACACGATACTTAAATTTACCAATATTTCCTTAAATATTATAAAAATATTGAAATAAAGGCATAGACCTTTATATATGAATATATATGAAGGATATATGAAATATATATATGAAAACTATTATAGTAGTAGTAGGTCTCATTTTACGGAAATATTTTTAATACCTACAATGTGCCAAGATAAATTTATTCTGTCAATAAAGTGGACCAAATAACTTTTTAGAATTAAATTTCTCAAATAGAGAACATATTTCAGTGCTGTTTGAAATTATAGAACTTATCTTCCTGTACACACTCACACTAGTATCGTGAACCGAGAAAAAAGTGGATATAAAACTATCATAAAGTTTAACTATCAAAATATTATGTATGACATATTTTATTGTTTTTCAATTGAATGCAGATACTTAACTGAGAATTTGCACGCCATGCAAATGGCAAAATATGAAAGAAAATATTATGACAATATATTACTATCGCTTTACTACTCACATTTAGAAACTAAACGATTTCATTTCATTTCATGTATAACGTGACACTCTCACTTATCTTTAGGACACCCGTAGTCCGCCAAAAAAAAATTTATCACTTCTTTGAAATCCACAGCACACTTGGCCACTGTTCGAATGTCTATGGACGCACTGGTCCAATACAGTAGGTAACATACATAGTTACCATCAACAGACACATGGTCCAATACAGTAGGTAAAATACTTATTTACCGCCTATAGACGCACTGGTCCAATACAGTAGGTAACATACATAGTTACCATTAACAGACACACATGGTCCAATACAGTAGGTAAAATACTTATTTACCGCCTATAGACGCACTGGTCCAATACAGTAGGTAACATACATAGTTACCATCTACAGACACACATGGTCTAATACAGTAGGTAACATCATAGTTACCGTCTAAAACTAAAACTATCATTTTGACTCAACTCATAGTCTAACTATGCCTTTCAAGTAAGAAGGCTTAGAATCAAACATATCTATCAAACTTTGGCTGCCACAAACTATCATTTTCACTCAACTCGTTATTTTCGACCGAGCGAAGCGAAGGTCTTTGAGTCTACTTGAGTGAATTTGCACTTGTCCGTCCGTCCGTCCGTCCGTCCGTCTGTCAGAGCCTTATAACTTCTGAATTACTGAACGTAATTACTTGAATTTCAGATATAATATGTAAACCGATGGCCTCCAGCCGAAAATGGCTTAAAAAGTTATAAAAATCTTTATTTCAGGGGGGCTCTCATAGAAGCGAATGCGAAGAAAAAAAAATTTTTTGCTTTTCATAGGGTTACAGTACGTCATTTTAAAGATAATTTGGAACAGAGTACAAAGTATTTTTTTTTAAATTTTTTTCCTAAAATTGACGAAATGGGGGACTTTCAAAGTGGAGATTATATTTGACCTCACAACGGAATAACCATTGAAAGCTGGGGCTTGAAAGTTTTATAATTTTAGCGTAATACCATGTACTTGAACAACAAATACTAAAATTAGATAAATGTAATAAGGAAACTAAATTATTTAACTTTTAATGAGCAGCAACAACAGAACTTCACAATGATGTCAATAGATGGCGCTCTCATCTCATATAGCAAATGCAGCTATAGCCTATATGTAACATACCTAGATATTCAATTAAAATTATTATTTAGTCATTTAGCAAACATCAATAAAACTTCACGTTGCAGTTTGTTTTTACATGTTTTCTGATCGTGTCGATAGTTGACGCTGTGTACAAGTAATTTAATTTGAATGTTCCAAAAAACTATACCTAAGTTTGATTGAGGCCTTGAGGATTTCACTATAACAGTTCCCTAACCTTTACGGGCTACATATGTTAAGTTAGTTGACACTTTCTGTCAACTTTGTTATTACAAACCTCTACGGGACAACTAAAGGTGAAAATGACATTGGGATGTTAGGATTGTATTTAGGGGCTACCTACGTAAAGAGACTTCTACAAAGGGGATGATTTAGGTATGGTTGGTGAAAACGGGCATAATAATAATGTCAATTTTGATCGTCATGTATCTATTGAATGAATAAGTAATTATGGGAAACCGTTACCGCGAGGTCTCAGTTCGGGGCGAACCACTAGTTTACCCTCCAAATAAAACATGACGAAAATTACAAATCTTTAATTTGATTGCATATTACATTTTTAGTCAGTTGAAACGAATGGCATTAACACACATGGTTAAAACTTAAAATAAATAAATAAATTAAGGACTTACATAGCTTCACTATTATAGTAACCTGGATACATATGAACACACTTACAATCATGTTGTACCTGCATTTTTGTGAATAAAATTTCAGTCATTCATTCATTCACACTTAGTCCAATATAGAATAAACTTTGTTAAATCTCACATATTTATATTCACTCGCTATCCTTATCAACCCCACACTGTTTTTAAACTGTTCATCGAGTTCGCAACTGTATTTATATTATCTGCCTTATTAAGGTATAACAATTCATACAAACTAATCACTTCTTACATACCATTGGGTTCATATTGTCACTTCTGAAGTTGTCACAAATATCGATACTTTGCCCATTTTTAACCAAGCTATTCAAAGATAAATCACTAACTAACTGTCCTCCGCTCTCGACCATCCGGCACTCGCTTTATCCCCCCCCCATTTTTCCCACTCTTTGTTGTCGGGGCTACACGTGCTTATTCCTGATTGGCCAACGCAACCATGTTTGCCAACAACTAACAAATTACCAACATAAACAAGTGTTGCCACACTGAAAGAATTGCCACTTGAAAAATTCATTTACACAGTCTTTTTTATGAAATCATGACACAAGATAAATTTATTCTGTCAATAAAGTGGACCAAATAACTTTTTAGAATTAAATTTCTCAAATAGAGAACATATTTCAGTGCTGTTTGAAATTATAGAACTTATCTTCCTGGGATGCACACTAGTATCGTGAACCGTGTGGATATAAAACTATCATAAAGTTTAACTATCAAAATATTATGTATGACATATTTTATTGTTTTTCAATTGAATGCAGATACTTAACTGAGAATTTGCACGCCATGCAAATGGCAAAATATGAAAGAAAATATTATGACAATATATTACTATCGCTTTACTACTCACATTTAGAAACTAAACGATTTCATTTCATTTCATGTATAACGTGACACTCTCACTTATCTTTAGGACACCCGTAGTCCGCCAAATAAAATTTATCACTTCTTTGAAATCCACGGCACACTTGGCCACTGTTCGAATGTCTATGGACGCACTGGTCCAATACAGTAGGTAACATACATAGTTACCATCAACAGACACACATGGTCCAATACAGTAGGTAAAATACTTATTTACCGCCTATAGACGCACTGGTCCAATACAGTAGGTAACATACATAGTTACCATAAACAGACACACATGGTCCAATACAGTAGGTAAAATACTTATTTACCGCCTATAGACGCACTGGTCCAATACAGTAGGTAACATACATAGTTACCATCTACAGAAACACATGGTCTTATACAGTAGGTAACATCATAGTTACCGTCTAAAACTAAAACTATCATTTTGACTCAACTCATAGTCTAACTATGCCTTTCAAGTAAGAAGGCTTAGAATCAAACATATCTATCAAACTTTGGCTGCCACAAACTATCATTTTCACTCAACTCATTATTTCATTTTACCCTCCAAATAAAACATGACGAAAATTACAAATCTTGAATTTGATTGCACATTACATTTTTAGTCAGTTGAAACGAATGGCATTAACACACATGGTTAAAACTTAAAATAAATAAATAAATTAAGTACTTACATAACTTCATATGTTGTACCTGCATTTTTGTGAATAAAATTTCATTCATTCATTCATTCACACTTAGTCCAATATAGAATAAACTTTGTTAAATCTCACAGATTTATATTCACTCGCTATCCTTTTCAACCCCACACTGTTTATAAACTGTTCATCGAGTTCGCAACTGTATTAATATTATCTGCCTTAACTTAACACCGGCAAAATTAAACTATGAAAATTATATAATGTGGGTACTATATAAATGATTCATAATTGATGTCATACCTTCAACCCTTTTAACATCTTCTAAATGTATCGAGTTCTCATAACATAAGAAAGACTATTTCTCCAAATGTTGAATATAGCAAGGATACATTATCAAAGAGTCGCTTTGACCAAATGATCCAAACTGATATGTCAACATAGCTTTTCGTCATGATCATACGGGATATAATCCAATATGAAAATTGACCTACCCGAAATTAATGATGGGTGTTGCAATGCTAACAATATCACAGGAAAACAGTACCAAAGAGTAGCCTTAGCCAAATGTTCCAAGTGATATGATAGAATCACTGTAGTCTTAATAAAATTATTGTAAAGGACAAAGCCTTTCAACAACTTATTACTAAATTAACACCATTAATTCCATGTAAAATACTATAATCTTAGCTATTCGAAAAATAATTATTCACAACTATTTTGAAGGTATAACATTTCATACAAAGTAATTCTTACATACCATTGGGTTCATATTGTCACTTCTGAAGTTGTCACAAATATCGATACTTTGCCCATTTTTAACCGAGCTACTCAAAGATAAATCACTAACTGACTGTCCTCCGCTCTCGACCATCCGGCACTCGCTTTATCCCCCCCCCCCCCATTTTTCCCACTCTTAGCGTCATTTTGTCTGGGCTACACGTGCTTATTCCTGATTGGCCAACGCAACCATGTTTGCCAACAACTAACAAGTTACCAACATAAACAAGTGTTGCCACACTGAAAGAATTGCCACTTGAAAAATTCATTTAACACCGTCTTTTTTATAAAATCATGACATAATAAATAAAATAAATAAAATATTTCGTAAATATTATTATGTATAAAACAAAAAAATACTTACATAAGATAAAATATTTGAACCTAATATCCTAAACCGTAATGAGAAAGGGTGGGAGTTGTGAATGGCACTCTAAAAATAATTTTTTAAAAAAAAAATGCTCCATTCTGTTACAATCATCTTAACAGAACGCTTTGGTTTGATGAGGATGAAAGAAATGACTGGCAAAATAAAATAAAAATGATCAACAGAAAAAAATATTTTGTAGCTGGTGTGAACGTGGCTTTATAAAATTGAAGTACGTACTAAAGCTCACGAAACTTCCACACAAAAAAAATACAATATTAAAAATAAAATATTTTTAATTAAACAATTTTGTAGCCGACTGTACCAAAATGCTAAACAAGTAAAATAAATACACTGTTTGCGGTATGCAAAGAAAATTATTTTGATACAGCTTACGTTCACCTCAGCTACGGCAAACCACAAAAGATAAGCGTTTTACAAAAAAAAATACCACTTACCGCACAAAACTACCACTATACCACTAAGGAAAAGACAGGATCTACCACGTAAGAGGGCGCCAGTGTCCCGGGGGGTGAAAAAAAAAAGAGAGAAAATGTGTGGTGGTTAAATAAAAAAGTAGCCCACGGTAACAAAAGTATTTATTTCGACCAAAGGTAACGGTACAGATTTTATTACCGCGGCTAGCTCAGTAGGTGGGTACACAAATTTGTAGGGCCGTGGAGTTACCAAGATCCTGCCTTGACCTAGGTGGTGGTGTATATAAGTACTCCCCTGGTTAGGTGGCCGAGATGTTGGGGGCCACTGAGTCGCTGGGGGGTGGCGGCAAGCACACAAATCCGCAGACGAAGAGACGCCCGTGCTAGTGCGCACAGGAACGTCGACCGTCGCGATCTGGTGTCCTAGCCGGGCTGGTGGTAGCGGTGCAGGAAGAAAGCAGCTCTAAGCGGAGCGGTGAATGTTAAGGCGGAGAACGTTCAAGGCGAAGAACGTTATTCCAAACGGAGGACCTGGAATTGATATACCGACTGATGTTAGTGTCTGGTAATATCATTCCGTCCTGAATCCAACCTTGGCACTAAAGTAAAACGCAGGGACGTACTAATAAGCATGATAGTATTGCCGTTGTGGTTAGAAATCAGAACGGAGTTACAAGAATAGGTAAATAATGAAAAGCTGAAGGCCAAAATGTAATCAGAAAACAATTTAATGCAATTTTTAATGATTGAGAAACTTAAAAAATATAAATATTAAAGTGAAGGTTGTCAAACAACTAAAAGTCTAGAGAAATTTCTAGAATGGAATGTGATATGAAGAAAGACTAAACGTTGTGCCAAGCTACAATCTACGACTAAAACAATTTAAAATGCCATTCAAAACTTACCCTACAACGGGATAATCCGCATCCATTGCACGGGTTAAATAATTTTGAAGAGCCTCATCGCAGAACAAACTAAAGCGATTGCTCTGCGAAAAAAATGAGACGCGCCCGTCACTAGTACGAGATCGGGCGCGACTGACAGCTGGTTTAACTACATCAAAATGGATGCCTGTGCGCCGGAACGCTCGGATTCGCGCTTGAAACATTATTTGCTACGCATTAAAAAAAATAGGTAGGTACCTACTTAAATGATATTAAAATATGGCGGGTAATCATAATACCTACATACTATACTTAAATAATATAAATGTTTATTTATCATAAGGACAAATACTTAGATATTTATAAATAAATACGTATTTTAAAATTAATATAATTAAAATATGTAACGCTTCGTTACAGCTTGCGTTACGTTGCTTAAATAAATTTTTTTGTCCCTGCACAGAACCATCACAATCAGTTGACAGATGAAGTTAGCTAAGAAGTGCTGAGTTGAACTTTAATATATTTGTTCATCTCAACTCATCGACGGCACACTATAATTCAGTCTTCAGTCTGCACCTTAACAGTTAGGCTGTTGAGGCTTCAGTTGAAGTCCTGCAGGAAAATCCTGCACAAGGTGTTCCTTTGAGGCCGCGGCCGCATTGTGAGTAGGGCTTGCAAATATTCGAAAATTTTGGTATTCGAATATTCGCCTTTTTTTCGGGTATTATTCGAATTATTCGAATAATATTCGAATAATTTAAAAAAATCAAAAGATGTTATAATAATTATGTTTTTAATTGCCATTGCTCTGAATCAAAAACTTACAAAAGTTAAAAGATTTAAAAGAAAGATTTTTAACGTTGATAGAATACAAATAGGTAATTAATCAGTATTACAAGTTAGGAAATTGGACATACCTAGCTGGACTGTGTCCCAGGTACATTATATACTAGTCCACAATGCCAAGTGCAGTATTCTTAACGAAGGTGGAGTGGAGCATGAACATTGGACATGATTTTCATTTTGCTAATGTTCATCTTCAGGCCCAACGCTGAGAAACCCTGCTAAAATCATTGAGCACTGTATTAACGTCGCTCAGAGTCTCTGCCATAACGACTATGTCATCGGCAAATCTATTCACCGTTTATGTTGATGCCAAGTCCGTTCCAATCCAGAAGCTTAAAGACGTCCTCCAATGCAGCGGTAAATAGCTTCGGGGTGATTGCGTCTCCCTATCATACTCCACGCTGCAAGTGGATTAGTCTGGCCCTGTATACGTACTGACATAGTGGCGTTTTCATACAAGCACGTCAACACTTGGATATACCGGTAGTCAATACGGCATCTCTGCAGTGACCTCACTCAATACAGCCCAAGTTTCCACCAAATCGCAGGCTTTCTCATAGTCCAAAAACGCTAAGCAAAGTGGCCGGTACCCTTCCATCTTTTGTATAACCTGCCGCAGCGTATCAATGTGATCTATGGTGCCAAAGCCTTTTTGGAATCCGGCTTGTCCGGGGGGCTGGAAGTCGTCGAGACGAGCGAGACGATTCGTAATGACTCTAGAGAACTACTCATAAACGTGACTCAGCAGCGAGATGGGTCTATAATAATTATTCAACAAGGTATTATCACCCTTTTTGAAGAACAGAACCACCACGCTCCTGTGCAATGCTTCGGGCGGTCATTCAGGCCTTTACGTCTGTTCTAGACGATTTAAACATTGTCTCGGAGGCATTTTCTCCGGTGACTGTGGAGACCGATCCGTGAGCGATAGTTACGTCCGCACTTGCTGCAACAAAACCCGATGACCACAGACGCAGTCCCGGCACTGGAACGCCTTCTTGCTCTCCTGTGCGCTAACACTTTAAACCAAGCATCATCGTGAACCCTACATCCCTCACCAACGCTTTTCCTCCAACCGTTCCCGTCATCCGCCAGCTTCTCCCAATTCTTGTGCTTTATGATAAAATCGGTCATGTCTCTCTTGGCGCAATATTTAAAGCGCAGCCGTGGTCTGCCCGCGTTTCTCTTCGCGTGTGCTACTGCGCCAAGAAGTACCTGCCGAAGCCGGCGAGCTGAGTCCATTCTATGCAAGTGTCCCAGCCAACGTAGGCGTTTTTGCTTTAACAATGCAGTAAGGCTGAAAGACTCAGTACGTTTCAGGACGTTCTCATTAGTATCCCTATCTCTCCAAGTGATGCCCAAGATTTTGCGTAAGCAGCGCATATGAAAGGCGTTAAGTCGGCGTTCCTGCTTCGCATATGATGTCTACGTCTCTGCTCCATACAAGAGTGTAATTAGAACACATGTACTGTAAACTGTCATCTTTGTTTTAAAAGTGAGATGTTTATTGCTTCGGGCGGTATACCCTCTTGAATGACGGAATTGAACAATCGCTGAAAAATCTTAAGTACCGCTTTCAGGAGTTCCGCAGTGATTCCGTAATCACCAGGCCTTGCTGTTCTTGAGCTGCTTGAGAGCCATACTAATCTCTTATAGGCTGACGTCGGGGATATCTTCGGTATAGTGTCGGGTCAGTTTGGCTCTGGGATCTTTGGCCAAATCTTCAACAGGTTTTTGAGAAAGAGATCAACATCCGAATCCAACTCAGCTGTGCAGCATTTGGGAAGCTCTGAGATGTCCTCTCGTCCAAAATCCCTCAGTGCCTGAAGACTAAAGTCTTCAAACAGTGCGTGCTGCCAGTGATGATTTACGGATCCGAGACATGGTCGCTAACTGAGGGCCTCATAAGAAGACTCAGGGTCACTCAGTGGGCGATGGAGAGAGCTATGCTCGGAGTATCTCTGCGAGATCAAATCAGAAATGGGAAGATCCGAAGGAGAACCAAAGTCACCGACATAGCCCAGCGAGTCGCGAAACTGAAGTTGAAATGGCTGGGGCACATAGTTCGAAGAGCTGATGGTCGTTGGGGTCCCAAGGTGCTGGAGTGGCGACCCCGCATCGGGAAGGGCGTTGTTGGCAGACTGACCCCACTGGGTGGACTGACGACATCAAACGAGTTGCAGGGAGCCACAGGATTGCCACAGCCACAGTCAGGTGCCCGGCCGCAGGTCGGGCACTTAGGTTCCATTTGGTCAATATACCTAAGTTAAGCCCAATACAACTAAAGGGCACCTGACTGTTCATGTATAACTCTAACCTAACCTAACTTTAGATTTTGGCAAACATAGTACTTGTTAGGCATAAGAAACAGAACTAAATACTTCAATTTGCCGCGGCATTACATAACAGCGAGCGTTTCTAAACTGACGACGCCGTATGTAAACGGCGGAATCACACAAAATGCCTGCGACATGCACATTAATATTCCGAGTTTGGCTTTCAGAAAATTGGTCGAATATTCGAATATAGCAGATTTAATATTCGAATATTCGGACAAGGCATAGTATTCGAATAATTCGAATATTCGAATATTCGAATGCAAGGCCTAATTGTGAGGCGACTGCGACGCGACGGCGAATTCGTTGAAACAAACTCCTGTAGACAAATGGGGGCGGCCGCGTCAGATAAGCGACGCGCGAAATTTATATTTTGTTTATATCGCGCGTAATTTTCAATAGTACTACAACCGATGAATGTGTCCGCACTGAGTGCGGCCAGTCATTACGCGATGTAAGCGCAATTCGCTAGTTCATCGCCGCTGCAATGCGGACACACGGTTTGTCGCGTCGCGTCGCGTCGCCAGTCGCCTTACCAGTGCGGCCGCGGCCTTAGACCTAACTCCATGCGGACAGAGTCGCAGGGCAAAAGATAGTTGATGATAAAATAACAACTTACAGGATTTCCAGTTAAATGCTGGTATGCCTCTTCCAATTCGTGTTTGCTCATTACAAACAGCTTGTTGTCAGTGTCCAGGCATATCATGCAAACCTGAAAAAATATTATATACTCTACTAATTCAAGATCATCAGCAACCCATCAACGGCTCACTAGTGAGCGCAGTTCTCCTCTCAGGGAAGGGTTGTAGGCCATAGTCCACCACGCTGCGCTGGCCCAATGTAAATTGGCAGACTTCACATACCTTTGAGAACATTTTGGAGAACTCTCAGGAGTTCGAGATTCCTCACGATATTTTGCTTCGCCATTGAAGCTTTGCATTGTGCATTTGACATCTCCCAAAGATGCAAGTAAAACCATTAAAACACTACTTATTCTAACACATACTTTGGACTATGCACCAATTTCAATATACCTTTCCATTACCTACTGTGGTTTCTCAGCATAAAGAACCTGCAAATAATTCTAACAGTAACCTATATAAATAAAAATCAATGTATGTATGGTTGGGCTCTATGCCTTCTGAAACATTGATCAGATTGTGATGAAACTTTGGTAGGGTGGTCTGGGGGCACCCGCGGGCCGCAAGTGTTCTTGGCCCACAATATCTATAATATAATTTCTTTATACTTTACGTGGTATTGCTACACATGCTGGGTACAGCTAGTTACAAATAAGAATAATGTTCAATAATTAAACCAAATGTTACTGTTTAATGCAATATTGAAAACACATAAAAAAAATTTAATGATATTTCTACAATATTCTAATAAATAATTTATCTGAACACTGAACAGACAATCAAAGTGTCAGTAGTAAATATTCAACATTACAGGAGCTTGAAGTGCCAATATTTGGGTAGCCCTTTGAGTATTAAACTGTTAGCAATCTGATAACAAAAAATTCCAACTGCCTACTTAAACTTAACTATTTGCACAAATAATTTATTAAATTGTGAAAATTGTAAGCCATCACAGTTTTTTTATATAAAAATACCCATACATCATATTTTTTTTATGTACATCTTCTCAAGCAACTCAGTTTATAGAATATATTCCTCATAGAGTATGTTCAATAAGTCAGTGGAAATCGGTAAATTTGAAAAATAGGTTGTAGCAAAATTGTGAGTCATAGATGAATCAAACAATTTGATAGTTTCATAAAAATAAATCTGATTTTTATTAAAAATAAACTATGCACACATTAATATGGAAGGTGGAATAAATAGAAAAACTCTTGACTCTCAAGACTCATGACTTATTGAACAGATTACAACATTAGGGCAGGTTCCCTAGGCAGGTACTAGCAGTCAAAGTTACCTGCACTGTTGACGGAATTGCACCAGCACGAATTTGCCTTGAGCCACTTTCCGTTTCATACATGTCATCGCTCAGGAAATGCTGCGAGCAGACCACAGCAGGGTCTGGGAGGGGAGTGTCTTGTCTGCCGAGGGCTCTGAGCCAGGCAGCACGGAGATGCGAGTCACTGGGGAACCTGCAGATTACACCAGTTCAACATTGAGTTGTAGTGATGAGAGTGTGAATGTGTGTATGACATACATCAACAAAGATCTCTCATTTCTGCCCAGAGGGGACCTATCTACCTGTAAACACCTTTGGTTCCTGGTAATTGTGGCCTGCGGGTACGAGTTCTAGGAATGGATACTAATTTTGAAGTAATTAATAATAATGTCCTCACGAGTGCGGCTAGCTTCCAGAGAGACTAGCCATCGGAGCTGAAGATATTACAGTGCACAGGTGCACTCTGTATTTCACTCTCATGGCCAGATGGGACGGCAATCCGACATGACCAGAGGCTTGAGGCTTTACGTGCTCTCCGCAGCACGGGGTGACAAACCGCCAACTTCCTAACTCCGGCCTGACATACGCAGTTGAATATGTTGACATTGTTAACCATTCGACTTGTTAGTTTGTAGTGCCTACGACCACATCATCAAGCTTGTGGGCAAGACAAGCGGTGAACGAAATGAAAGGGCTCGCATCTATTCAATGATACCTCTTTATAAACAATTATAATATATCACTGGGTCTACTAAGGTACTCACTCGTGGAGCGTGACCGCCGCGGATCCCGAGACAGTCTCCGCAGTGGTTTTGCAAAAGGGCGCGTAGCACCGCATGTTGATTGTTTTAAAATTATTAATAAAATCCAACAGAACACTGAATTTATATTTATTATTTTATTTCAATCAATAATCTAAAGTTTTTTTTTTTATCTGGCTTTACGGCTCTGGGTAATCTAAAGTTCTACAGCACAGCAACATAGAGAAGGATATCTATAAAGTCATAGACTACGAACACCCACGGACCACCACGGACGAAACAAAGGCTACAAGCAACACAGACCAATGATCCAATGAATGAGTCCATGCCAATGACCAATGACCACATCAGTCTTCAACCATGGAAGTAGGAAGACATCGTTTTCCTAGTTCCATGCTATCAACAACAAGCAACACAGACAGTGGCTACCATTCCCTTTTGACTTTGTAAAAAGAGACCATTCCAAGCAACATCTATATATATATAAAAGAAAGTGGTGTTAGTTACACTATTTATAACTCAAGAACGGCTGAACCGATTTGGATGAAAATTGGTGGGGAGGTAGCTTAGAACCAGGAGACGGACATAGGATACTTTTTAATATTATAAATGCGAAAGTGTGTTTGTATGTTGGTTTGTTTTTCAATCAAGTAGCAAAAAAGCTACGGATCGACGTGATTTTTTGCATGGGTATAGTTGAGGACCTGGAGAGTGACATAGGCTAATTTTTATCCCGGAAAATCAAAGAGTTCCCGAGGGATTTTAAAAATGAAATCCACGCGGACGAAGTCGCGGGCATCAGCTAGTAGACCATAGACCACGAACACTAGGAACACAGACAAGTTACGCGAATAACTATGAACACAGTCAAATGCACACAACAACGTAAACAGAGTAGAGCAACCAAGCAATGCCCCAGAATACCGAATGACAACTTCTAAGAAAGTGATAGTTCTCACTAGCACCGTCTACATTCGTCCCATGACATCTTTTTGAAGGCGGGAGATTCAAATCCTTACTAATATTATAAATGCGAGTGTGTTTGTTTGTTGGTTTGTCCTTGAATCAAGCCTCAACAGAGCCATGGGTCGACGTGATTTTTTTGCATGGGTATAGTTGAGGACCTGGAGAGTGACTCAGGCTACTTTTTATCCCGGAAAACAAGAGTTTCCGAGGGATTTTAAAAATAAATCCACGCGGACAAAGTCGCGGGCTTCAGCTAGTGTAGCAATAATTTACCTAAACGCAAACTATGCTGACCACTCAAAAAATTGTAAGGGCACTGTTTCCATTAACACACCTGTGCCAGGCGTGGCACTATATTGAATATTATTGTGACGTCCCGTATAAAGATAATTTTCAATTCGAAAATAAAGTTTTTTTTTTAATACAAAAAATGTACGCACTCTGAAATACGCGCCCGCATGCAAAGGCAACGAAAGGGCGGGAGGAGGTGGTACGGCGTTACCACGAGGCGAATTTTACCCTAGCCGTTTCTATCTCCTGTATTACAAGAGATACCTACCAACTTCCGTCGACGTAGGGTTATTCAAGGGGCGGACCAAAAGTACTGAAAAGCCGGCAACGCATTGGTGGTGCCTCTGATGCTACAAATGTGCATGGGCGACGTTTATCATTTAATATCAGGTAACAACCCGCCCCTGCTCGTTTGTTCGCCATTCATATAAAAAAAAATTGGTTGTCTGTAAAGTCGGTTTACGGACGATAGTTTTACGTGATAACGTCATAAAAGATGAACAGCGTGCTGCTAGAACTAGCTCGCGACAGATCCGCTAACCACAGCGCGCGCGATGACTGGCGGGCGCCGGGCGGCGGCGGTCACAAGCCAACGCTTGGGCCAATCGTGCCTCTCTATCGCTTGTTCCACGCTCTCGCTTGCACACTCATGCTTAGGCGGAACGTAACACTTTGCCGTGCGTGCAGCCGGTGTTCATCGATTTACAAGACGTTATCACGTCAAAAAAGATAGGAACGGCTATGGCTATACATTCGCATGAAAGCAACTTAACTGTCCAATGAGTCACAGACTCATAATGAACTTTGGTAATAGGAATCAGGAGTCACATGTGACTCATGTCTTGATACAATTTTGGCATTCATTTTTGTTACGCGCGTGGCATAATATATTAGTAATAAAAATTATGTGAACGTATAGCAAAAGACTTATACTTTAAGGTGGATTATACGGGTCTGCCCGCGAAATTCAATTTTAATTTGGTTTTTCGCAATTTGTAAAGTAATACAACAAAGTAGGCTTATGCCATTCTAATTACGCCAGTGGTAGTATCATCTCCACAGGTTTATATAAAAATGGCACTGATTTAAAGAGGCAGTTGTAAATAGCGGTTTTGGTAAGTTAAAAATTATAAATGGCACGTTTAATAACTAGTTCAGCAGTTAAAACTAAGCAGTAAAGTAAACAAAAATGAGTATGTAATAAAAAAAAAATGAAATGGATCAGTGAATATATACTTGAGCAGGAAAATAATTAAATGGGCGGTAAAATTATTAAACGAGCGGTTACGTGTGGGCAGTAATAAATCGGAATTTGTCGGTAAGAAATCTCATTCTAAGCAATTCTATAAACAATGAGGTGGTAAAATCGACGATCATTGAGATAATTTCTTAATTGAGACATCTTTGGTAATTTGAGAATTAACTTAGGTATTGACGAAATAGAACCTAAGTGCCCGGCCTGTGGCCTGAGTGTTCATATCAAGCCCCAATGTTGAGGCCAACGGCTTGGCCAACGAAGTCAAGACCTGGACTGCTAGATTCAGGGGCCCATCAGCTGTAACCTGAGTCCAGGGTCGCTGCCCTAAGGGCCTTTCTCCGCGGTCAGATTTGTTCTCGTTGTAACTTATTGGTAGGGTTGCACTTACCTTCTTCGCAGCAGTCAATCCTTGTATAGGGGCTGAGATAGTATGATAGAGTGTGTTGTAGTATGGTGAGTGAGTATATTGTGAAGTTGAGTGTAATGTGGGTTAGTGTGGAAGGTGAACTTCTCAGACCGCTAGGCGCAGCCGGCAGGCGCCAGCTATGGCCTGCTGAAGACGCTAGGCTGTCGGAGCACTGTACACTTGTCACTAATAAGACCAACGAGCTGGTCTAAAATCACTTTTCACACACTTTTCTGCCGAGCACGTTGCGAGCAAAGTCGGCGGGTTCCAAAAAGTGTTCTTTCGTTACGGACAGCACGTTAAACAACGATATATAGTTAGGTCGGCACATAGGCCGCTTGACGTCGCAACAAAACCGTAAGATAACCAAATCTAGGCACTCAAAAAGGCAAAACGGGCGCGAGGCGACGCGAAATTTTTGTGATACGTATTAGCTGTCAAAACCAAAGGAGCTTGCAAAGACCACCTCAAAATGGCGGGAAGTTTACCTTTCAAGTGTCATCTGTCAACTTCAATTCCGAGCCAAAGAGCTTGCCAGCGCTATGACCATGGAACTAGGAATTCTGGTGGTACATGGCGCGAACAACCCCCCGCCCGTGGGCGTAAGGATTTACGTCCACTTACTAGTAAATAGGTAAACGTGATAAGGAGCAAACGGCTCGCTGCAAGACAGAGTCTCCGACCATTACCTCGGCAACCCTGGGAACCCCATCAGACCCGTAGATCAGCTTAAGAATGCGCCCACGGCGCCAGTATAAAGGCAACAAATTAGGTTCCTTAATCAGCACTAGATCACCAACTTTGGGTGGATCAGATTTGTCAGCCCACTTAACCCGCTGCTGCAAAAGATGCAAATACTCTAGTGACCAACGGTGCCAAAAACTCTGAGTCATCTGTTGCAGCAGCTCAAACCGGGACAAACGTGAGACCTTCACGTCCCTGAAGGGGTATTCGGGTAGAGCGTTAAGGGGCTGACCAATCAGAAAATGACCGGGAGTTAAGACCTCCAGGTCATTTGGGTCAGATGAGAGGGGACAGAGTGGCCGAGAATTGAGTACAGCCTCAATTTTGCAAAACACGGTGGCGAGTTCTTCAAAGGTTAAAACAGTTTCGCCTATAACGCGCCGGAGATGAGTCTTGGCCACCTTAACCACAGCTTCGAATATTCCACCCCAATGAGGGCAAGCTGGGGGGTCAAACTTCCAGGTTACCCCCATCTTGGACAGTGCTGTACTTAATCTAATCTTATTGCTAGACAGGAATTCGACAATCTCTTTTAAATATCTATCAGTGCCCTTATAATTGGTGCCGCAATCCGTGCGAATCAGGTCAGGCAATCCTCGACGAGAGACAAATCTACCCAGCGTGGCTACAAAGGCTTCAGTGCTTAAGGCACTCACAAGTTCTAAATGTACCGCCTTGGTAGCGAGACATACAAAAACGCAGAGGTAGGCCTTGAGCGACCTGGCGTTGCGGAGGTTAGAGCTCTTGATGGCAAACGGGCCAGCAAAATCAGTGCCAACCCCAGCAAAGGGTCGAGTGGCTAGAACGCGGTCGGAGGGCAGATCACCCATCATCGGCTGTGAGGTATTAGCCTTCAAGCGGTAACACGGAATACATTTGAAAATGACGTTCCGGATGGTGCGTCTCCCTGCCAGAATCCAAAACTCGCGCTGTAAAATAGCCGAGAGTGCATTACAACCAGCGTGGGCATTTTTAAGATGGTAGTGTGTCACTAGCAATTTGACAAAGGTGCCGTCCTTAGGTAGCAAAAGGGGGTGGCGAGCACCATAGGGCAGATTGGAATTCTTGAGGCGTCCTCCAACGCGTAGCATTCCGTTATTGTCCAAAAAAGGGCTTAGGCGAGCAAGGGGGCCCTTCAAAACTAAACCTCTCTTTAGGGTGTCAATCACGGATGAAAAATGCTCCACCTGAACCACACGCACCCAGTAGTTCCGGGCGTCTTGGCGTTCAAGAGGGGAAAGCACAGGACTCAAATTTTTATTTTCTGAATTCCGCCCATTATGGATAAAACGTCGAATCCAACCGGTAACACCAATTAGTTTATCAAGGGAACTGTAACGGTTCAAAAGAAAGTTCAAGTCGGGGATCTGTTTATCCTCAACCACTCCGACTCTTAAGCCCGGCAATACTTCGGGAGCGGAAAACCTATTTTGAGGCCAAGTCGTCTCGGATTGGGATAGCCAACTTGGATCCCACCAGAGGTGATGGTGGACCAGTGAAGAGGCCTCACAGCCGCGGGAGGCGCAATCGGCCGGGTTCAGTTCTCCGGGTACGTGTCTCCAAATCACCGGTACTGCAGAGCTCTGAATTTGGGAGACCCGATTCGCAACAAAGACCTCTAAGTTGTGAGGCGCGGCTCGTAGCCAGCAAAGGACAATCTCACTGTCCGTCCAGGCATAAACGTCGGTCAGATCGACCGCAGATGCCAAAGAGGAACGTACGTGGTTCAAGAGGCGTACCAGAAGGGCGGCGCCAGACAATTCTAATTTCGGAATAGTTAACCGTGACCGAATAGGGGCCACCTTGCTTTTTGCCAAGACGAGATGCGTCGCGACCTCACCGGCGACATCGACAGTCCTCAAATATACCACGGCGGCGTATCCTCGTTCGGAGGCGTCGCAAAACCCGTGGAGACTGGCATGACACCTTCCTGTTGGTAGGAAGCGTCGAGGCATGGAAATTCGGTTAACTTCAGGAAGTGAAGACACAAGGGAGTTCCACTCCTTCAATAACTTCCCAGAGAGTGGTTCGTCCCAACCGAGTTCAGCAATCCAAAGTTTCTGGAGGAAACATTTAGCTAAAAATATTACGGGAGTGATCCATCCATTGGGATCGAAAGTGCGAGCAACCGTAGACAATACGGAACGCTTAGTCCAGACCTTAGGAGGTGGGTCTAATTTGACCCGGTAGGTGAAAACGTCTTGGACGGGCTGGTACTGTATTCCAAGGACCGTCAGCAAATTGGGATTTTCGGGATTTTCAAAAATATGAGGATCCTGCTGATCCTTTCCCGGAAGATCCTTCAAGACGTGAGGGGAGTTGGACAGCCACTTGCCCAACTCATAACCTCCGGACTTCAGTATTGCAATTAATTCATCGCGAAGAATCAGAGCCTCCTCAACGCTCGAGGCTCCCGTGCAAATATCGTCCATATAGACTGACGATTCTAAGGTGGCTGATGCGCGAGGGTAATTCAGTCGCTCCCGGTTAGCTAGTTCTAACAAGGTCCTGATAGCAATATAGGGGCTTGACTTGAGTCCATAGGTCGTGGTGTTCAATTCAAAGACACGCATTGGCTCATTAGGATTTTCGCGCCACAGAATCATTTGGTATCTCCGATCATCGCGATGTACCACCGACTGTCTAAACATCATCTTGATGTCAGCTACGAAAACAATTTGATGCCGGCGGAAATGCGTGAGGATATCGGAGATATCCTTGATCAGCTTAGGACCGGAGTGCAAGCATTGGTTCAATGTCACCCCGTTGGATGTGGCCGCGGAGCCGTCAAAAACCACTCGAATCTTCCCCCCAGGGGTCTTCAAGACGGCATGGTGGGGTAAGAAGTAGTGCTCGTGTGCGCGCCAATCAAAATTGGATGGTGACATATGCCCCAGGCCCTCGTACTCGCGCATAAATTCAACGTACTTGGAGCGGAAGGTGGGGTCGCGCCGCATGCGCCGTTCCATAGACAAGAGCCTCTTTTCCGCCAAGGCCCGCGATTGACCAAGCGGGGGGCGAGAAGCGAGAAAGGGCAAGCGAGTTACAAATCGCCCATCGACACGGCGGCCTGTGTTGTTTTGATAAAACAACTCACATTCCAGGTCAAGAGGGTCAACTCGTGCGGCATGCGGCGGCTCCTCAATTTCCCAAAAGCGCTGGACCACGTCCGACAGCGTCAAGCCGGCTGCTTGCAATTGGTCCAGCACCGGTAGGTCCGAAGACCATAGCACGGGTCCAAAAAGCTAGAACCGAATATAGTGGACATGGCACATAGGCCGTCCTTCTG